>OZ001655.1:1242500-1842500 GCA_963924145.1 Pyrausta purpuralis
TGTTATCATACGCTGCTTCATGTGACCAAGCTTCAGATATTCATTGATGAATCCCTTGTAGTTTTTTGACAGCTCCTCGTTTTTCGCAAACTTTCTTTCCAAAGAGTGAAACTGCGCTATCGCTTGAGGTTTTGAGGCACCCAAATGTTGTTCAAAGTTCGGTTTCATCGGAATTTTGACCTTGTACCGCCCATCTTCATTCCGACAAGTAGTTGAGCTGTATAATGTTTCACAATAATTGCTTTCAGATGTCTCAGTGTATGAATCAGCGATATCTTCCATTTCCCAAAAGCGCGAAATGTCTTCGATGTTGTTTAGTATGGCGTGGCAGTTAAATGTTTTAACGTTGCCAAGTAAGACCCACCCCAGTTTAGTGTGTTGTTCAATCGGCGCTTCGGGTGGTCCTCTTAGTACACCGGCCATGACAATATCGGCATATATTCCAGCATCCAACAACAAATCCACTGGCTGCGAAATATTATACTCAGGATCCGCCAAGTTGATATTATGCAAGTGTGGCCACTGTTGTGCTTCAAATGTGTAATTTGGTAGGTTGCTAAGCATTTTCGACATGATAAGAGCTGGAGTAGTGAATGTGTAGTCGCCGCAGAGTGATTCACATACAAGTTGAACGGCGCCATTACTCTGATTTGCCGAAACTCCGATGCCAGAGATAGTTGCGCATTGTCGTTGACGTTGCAGGCCAAGGCGTTGTGCAGCTGATTCTGTTATCAAGTTAATTTGCGATCCTTGGTCAAGTAAACATCTAAAAGTTAGGTAGGTTCCATCGGCTGACCTAATTCTCAGTAACGCTGTCGCAAGTAACACTTCGTTGAAATTGCCGGTAACATGATTCGCCTTACGCTGCGTTTGTTGCCGGTTGGATGTCGCCGGCTGGGTTGAAGTTGACTCCGCCGGCATGTTCAATGAATCCGATTCTCGCAACATGTCATGTAATGAAGTATGATGTTGACAGTTGCAAACGCGGCATCGTTTCGTTGATGTGCACTTTTTGCCGTCGTGGGAATACATGCAATTCTTGCACACGTTTAGTTGCGAAATTGTTTGTAACTTCGCATCAGGTTGCATTTGTTTGAATGATTGGCAATATAGTAAGAAATGATCGCCTTTGCACAAGGGACAATTCTTTTCAATGTTTACATGATAACTTTTGCCAAAATAGTTTTTAGGTTTGTTTGGCTGAGTATGTGCTCTTGCAGAGGTTTGCGTATTGTCCTTGTTAGACGAAACAGGCTTTGTTGCAGGACTATATTGTTGCTTCTTTTTATTGATAGGCTCCAATGCAGTGAACTTGCGTTGCAGGAATTCCATAAGTTCGTCGAATGATGGTAGTTCTCGAGGATGTTTTCTGGTTTCCATGTACGAAGCGTATGTCTCGGAGTCCAGTTTGCCAGCCAAAATATGAACGAGGATGGGGTCCCAAGATGTTGTTTCGATGCCCAAGTTGTGGATGGCGTGTATAGTTTCCAAACTAGTGTCGTAGAGTCGTTTGAGCTCGAATGAATTTTGATGTTGTATAAGTGGCTGATTCATGAAGGTTTGAATCTGCCTGGTGAAAAGTAGTTGTTTGTTGTTGTAGCGATGTATGAGGATGTCCCAACAAGCTTCATAATTTTCGGCTGACACAGTAAGATGCTGCACAATGCGTTCTGCTTCACCCCTCAGCTTTCCCTTGAGATGTTGCATTTTTTGGCCCGAGCTTAGAGTTGGATTGTTATGAATAGCTTCGCAGTATAGGTCCATGAATGTAGGCCATTGCGCGTAGTTACCAGTAAAGGTCGGTATCTCGATGGGAGGCAGAGAGCGTTGTTGATGTGTTGTCGCATTGAGTTTTTGATGCAATTCTCGTTTGGCCTTTTCGAACTCGGCTTCATGTTTTGTAAATAGTTCTTCGTAGTCTAAGTTAGTGCCGATCATAAGATTGTCGATCTGCCAGTGAGTTTCATCAATGATCTTCCAACGAGTTTGTAGCGATTGTAGTTTGTCTTCGAGTTCCCACTTTTCGGTAATAGTTTCAACGTTAATGTTGCGTAGCATGCGAGAGAAGGCTCGAAATTTGGTCGTTTGACGGCTGATGAGCTCGTCAGTTTTGGAAAGTCCTCCCGTTTCTGTAGTTTGTGCGACGACCTTCTTCTCTTCGATTATGGTATGAAGGGCGTCTTGTATAGGTAGAACTTTCTGGCGTAAAGTTTCATAAGCCTTGGAAGTAAAATAGTCGTCTGATTGATCTTCAAACGCTAGAAGTTGCTTATGATTCGTTTCAAACTCACACCACAAGACTTCAAGAGCATCCAGGCGTTTTTGAGCGTACTCTGGTGTCTTTCTAGCAGGTGAATCCTTTTTGAAGTTAATTACGATTTTCTGGATCCCTTCACTGATGATCTGCTGTCTTTGAAGTAAGTTTTCCATGTTGACGAATGTAGTTGATGTTTCAGTGAGTGTAGAACTGTATCTTCGTGCAATGCGTGACAGCAATTCTTCTACGATATGTGCGCACTCTCAATTGCCCTGGTGATTCCCGCTTCTGGGAGGCCAGAACAACCGATTCGCTACCGCAGATTTATCACTAATCACACACTTTCACAAGTAGTTTCACTGATGTAGATGCATCCGGCTCGAAGAAATGTAAGGGATAGGCCTCTTACATTTACGTAAGTTGAAGTAGTAAGTCGTTAAAGTTAGAGTTCAAGTTTAAGTTACGTAGTTAGTTATTGTTAACACGGGAGCGGAATGTAAGTAAAAGTGTCCGTCACCGAGGAGAGCGTTTATTGCACTAAAAATTACAGTATAAAGTTTAAAATAAAGACATGTAACGCGAGCGTTTCTTCGTCGTCATCAAAATGTCGAGCGTGCTCGTACAATACATTCATAAGACCGTGGATTTATCCGATGCAACTTTCATTATATTTTCTATCGAACTGATATATCGATATCTGATCAAACGAGTTATACAATTGTTAAAATATTTTATAATAATATTCGAAAATATTAAAAAAGAAAGTAGCTGGAATCCAAGCCGAAAGGCTTATCGAATGATTCTGAATCGCCCCGATACATTTTCGATCTTAAAAGCCGCAAATGATACATATGAATTATTTTTCATGATTAATATTCATATGAAGGCTTCAGTGTCCATATTTTTTAATAATTAAACCTTTATCTTCAAAATGTACTTTTTCGTCAACAAATTAAAACCTCGATAGTCAACCCTAACCGTCAAGTTTGCAATGCAAAGCAGTCGCGGTGACCTGAGGAGGACGACTGTGATTATGCCGCTCGCTTGCATGAAACAACCAAGGTTCATACATAATTAAATTTGGATTTTATTTAGTACATTTTATTAAAGAAAAATTTGTTCGGTGGCATTGTAACCCTTATTCCCACTTAACTTTTTTGCACAAAAACTGCAATAACTTAAGAAGGCATATTATTAATGGATATCATAAAAAGTGGTACATTTTAAAATATTTAGATCATCTTATTGATAAATAAACAAATTACTATTTAGTAAATATAATCAAAATTTTAGCAACAAATTATTTAAAGGTGCAATATTAAGTCTTATACCGCAAAACTACATTTCATGTGTATGCCAGAAAGCTGAGACGCTTCTAGCTTTCAATAATTCATGTTTGTGAACTAATTCGGAATACTTCAAAGCGCACGTACCTGATATGTTCGTTCCGAAGACAAATAATCACTTGCGTTAACATGGCTCTAGAATGAAGCAGTGAAACGATGAGAATAGGCAACAATATTAACAACAAAGTCAGAAATACTAGAAATCATTAATTTGAATGAAAACATTGTACCTACTTACCTCCCTATTTATTATGATCATCGGCTTAGATTAGGAAGAGAATAATTGAGTAAAACTTAACAGAAAAACACCTTATTATCTGCTGATACAAGATATATTTTCGTAATTAGGTATCTCATTCGGCTCACAATACAACCGGTACTATCTCTGAAAATGAATCAGGGAACTGATAAAGGAGGTAAAGAATCATAGTAAGCGGCTTACCGCTCAATCGCGATGTCGCCTTATTGTGACGTCACGGAGGCTCAAATCCACGCACTTTTAATTTCCCTAGGGCGATACCCTAACAATCCAGAACGGGTACAAAAAAAGAAGACTGTTGGTCCTCCTTTTACATACGTAAAAAGATCTAGAAGAAAAGGGATGGTGCTAGAAGTCAATGAGATCTAAAATCCTATCGGCGAAGAATACCGACATTGTTTTTAATGTGCGTTCATCGATAACAGTTCAAACAAGAAATATGGTTAAATATATTTTCTTTTGAAGATATTAATCGGTTTCTTTGTTATTCAATTGACATTTGTTTGTTTGTGAATCCGGTTACGATTTGCCACCTTATTTTGAAACTAAAAAAGGCATTTCGTGGTACCTAGCTATGAAAAGTTTGTTATTTTCATATTAAAATTACCAATTAATATAAAATGACAGTGAGATTTCATGAAGTCATTTTAATAACATATTTTTTTTTATTAGAGAAACTGTACATGGTCTTGGTAATCTATATTAAATACAATTTAAAGAAACGTCAAGGATTCTAATATTAAAATCTGTCTTGAGGAAAAGTAATGTTATTCTGTAGATTGACAGCACTCAAGTTGAACAATTATTAATCGACAACTCACTAACAAGTTTCGAGTGTTGATCAAATTACCTCTGAGTCTGAGAGTAGAGTCTATAAAAATGTACAAAGTTCGCGCGGCTTGAAGAGGAACAAGCTTTTGAAAGATCAAAACGAATTCATTTAATAATTGTACCTCTAGAGTTCTAACTGCCTCGGTGGCGCAGCGGTAAAAGTGTCGTACTTAAAAGCGACGGCTGCGCCAGAGGTCCCGGGTTCGATCCCCGGTTCGGACCAAAAATATATATCTGAGTTTTTCTGTTCAGAAATTCTTAGGGTAGCCCGGAGTTTGGAAGTTTGCGGTGTTTCACCCCCTCGTGTGCGACGGAAAAGCACGTAAAGCCGTTGGTCCTGCCCCTGATCTCTCTCCGGTCGTGTCAGATTGGTCCCATCGGGCTATGAGAGTGACAGGAATAGAGAGTGTAGTGAGAGTGTTTACGCACACACTTATGCACTATAGTATGTCTCGCGCAGTCGGCTAGTCGTTGTGACTGGCCACCGCAGTCGAAATCGGCTAGGGGGACTATTACCTCTAGAGTAAGACATGTGAATTGTATTACAGAGGTATATTAAGTAAAAGCCCTGGTCATGGAAATTATCATTGTTGGCAATTCCAACAATAAGAACCTTTTGTTTTTTCTATGTACTTGTCTATGACAGCAAATAACTATCTTTTGTCTCCTCATCTTTGACTTCTATAAGTTTATACGGTTTAAGCTGTTTCCCGAACAAATATATAAAATTTGCCCTCGCAGAGTTTTTAATTAATCAACCAAGTAGTCCAGCTACGCAGTCAGTGCCTAAAACGAAAAATTACAGTCCACTATAAAATAAGCACAAGAGCAACCATGAGGACAATCATCAAAATCACTAACTATATAAGCTCAGAGATTTTGTATACTAAAATGAATAATAAAATAAATTTACTGTAAATACTGTAATGATTGCCTACTGCAGACAAGCTTAAGCTTGCCTGATATGGTGTCATATTGGTCTTCGAAATGACAGTCCTTGAATGTGTAATTTTAATGATGACTAAATAACATAGTGTTTACGAGTATGTTACTGTTTCGCTTGAGCTCTCGTTTCCATGTGAATTTACATAAATAAGTATTTAATTCAGAATGTTAATTTTTAAATAAATTTACATTGCGACTTTTTTCATGCGCTTCTTACATAGGGACATACGATGTCACTGGGACACCGCGTCTTCTGTTCCTTGATCCGCTTAACTATTACTTAAATTGGTTGCTTTGGCATTGCAATTACATATTTTTGATATGAATGATTACAGATAAACCGATTGTACGAGACATACATCTAAACGTTATATAAATTTATACCTTCGTTAATAAATTAAGTCAAGTTTTTTTGGTAACATTGTCATTTTTTTTAAACTACACTCCTCACTCAGTAGTAACCACCATATCTTCTATTTTACTTGAAAGCTCTTAGACACACACATTGATTGCTTTATGTTACGAGCAAATAATAACCCAGCCAATCGCTAAGCGGCTTAAATTCAACCTCAAAGCTTGCGCTTATTTTTTGAATAAGTCTCTAGCATGCAGAGTTAAGATAAATTTACTTTCGCATATTTTATAATTTTTCTCACATCTCTCATTTTTGATTGCAAAATAAAATAAGGAACTCGTTAATGAGCCTATAAAGTATTTCTCCACGATTTAATAGGTAGGTATAGATAATTTTAAATATTGCAAATTCGCTTTATTTTATGTGCAAAGGTATTTTCAAAGTAACTTTTTACGTTAATTCCTCACGGATGTCCACAGTCTTTTGTGATGCTTTTGTTTATACGACCGCCTTTGGCGTTTTGATCCGTGAGCGTTTTATATAAATCAACATGCAGCTAGTTAACAAGTCACTGACGCTCCCTGTTACAAATAACAAGTTGTAGTTAGTTTTGTTTCCTCAATATTTCACCCTAATTTCTCTACAAAGTTACGGCCCATTCATTTCAATTGCAACCGTAATAATATCTTATAGTCTGCGGTATCCACAGATTAAGTATCGGTAGCAGGTGGGGCGCTAATCCCGCAGTTTATAACAATCAAAGTTTAAGCCTAACGACTTTTATAATCGCACTAAATCAAAATAACTCGCGCGCCGCAAAAGGCCGTAAACAGTGAACGCATAAACTATGAAACGCCTTACTTTGACACCAAGTCCGACAGGATACTTTAACCAACAAAAAAAAAGGGATAAGTGCGGGTCGGACTGAGAGTTCCATGCCAACTTTAACTGAATTAGAGATCCACTTACTTCCACTTGGTAAAATATCACAATATTTTGTTGACAGCAAATATAACTTAGTTTTTCATAGCATTTTAGTATGAAGAACAAAGTTGAGTTTGCAATATGCTATATCTCAAACATTACTAGTTTGATCTCGTTCAAAAAACAATTTTCCTTGAAAGTATTTGTAAAGACCTACATCACGTATTTTTTCAAAATTTACATTTGCTTAATTTAAAAGCTCGAGGGAGGCGGGATGCCTTTTTACCACTTTGGGAGCGTCTTTCTCTCAAACGTTAGACTTAAAGCAAATGGTTATAGAAACCTCAATGTCATTTTGGACATTCCATCCATAGACACCCCATACGCATAGTATAAGAGGCCCCCTTGATTATCATTATTCAGATAGATAAACTTGACAAAACTTTAAGGGTTCTTTTTTGCCATTCGGTTACGGAACAATAATACCTACGCAATAGGTCGGAATCAATAAGTAAGTGTTATTACAATGTCATATCCGTAACAGGCGAAAATAGTACGGATGATGAATTCATGATTTATTACCTCGTCACAAAAGAGAGTGATCATAAAAGATGTTAAGAAGAGTTATGAAAAGCACATATTGTTGTGTTAGTTCATGAATTAATTGTGTAAATATTTTTTATGTCAAGAAATGTAACATCTACAAATTTTAACTTTTTTGAACTGTAAGTTATAAAATTGGCAGACCTAATACCTAAAAAGCAGTCTCTACTAGTCAAGCACTTGGAAATGCGGAATGTTTAATGAATCGCTAAAAATTTTACTATAACTGAAAAAAAAGTCTTTTCATAAAAGTTACATACTAATTAATAATTAATGGAATGAAATTTATTTAGAAGGATTTATGTTAACTTGCACAATGAGCGTATTTCTACAGTATATCGGCTCACTGGCCGTAAAACGTATTCCTCACTTATTTTTAAGTGTGGGGAAATGTGGCTTAACCGCCAATCTTGGCTTTTAGTATACAAAGATGTGGCTTCACAGCTTTGAGTGAACTTTATAGTTACTTTAAATTGTTTTACTTTCAAGATTGCACAAGAAACTAACTGATGTAGCTGCAAAAGTTTTTAAATGTTTTCTTTAGATAAAAACTGTTTTGATTTGTATTCGTATTAATAAAAAACCGGCCAAGTGCGAGTCGGATTCGCACACTAAGGGTTCCCTGCCAACTTTACCTGAATTAGAGAACTACGTACTTCCACTTCGAAAAAATATCACAATATTTTTTTGATGGTTAAGGGAACTTGGTTTGTAATAGTATTAATAACACAATTATGTTTGCGGTTATTGAAAATGTGCTTTATCTTAAAAAGTACCCGTTCAAACCAATTTTCGTTCAAAGTCGTTGTTTTTTTTTTAATTTACACTCGTTAAGTTTAAAAGTTAGATGGAAGGGGGAGGGAGGACGCCCAATTTACCACTTTAGATGCGTCTATCTCTTAAACGCTAGGCTTTTAGAGAAAATAGTTTTGGAACCTCAATGTAATTTTAATCTTTTGGTTTTCTGTATAGGAGCCTCCCTTAAATATCATTATTATTTTTTTGTATGAAAATCGTGAAGCGGTTTACAGAAAACGCAGTTAAGTTTCAACTGTGTAATACTAATAGTTTCAGAATGAAGTGGGTGTGATATACGGACGGACAGATAGACAGACAGACAGACATACTTGACGAAACTATAAGGGGTTCCGTTTTTTTTTATTGTCATATTGCAATTGCTAAGATCATTAGCAATTGCAATATGACAATAATTCAGATACGAAATCGTCCTTCAGGTCTGCGTCGATTTTGTAACTCTGTTGTATATGTGTAAATCTTTTGAAGACCGGTGATGCGTGGGAGTAGTGTACTATTGGGCATTCTCTCCCCCAGTCGTCCGCTTTGCTCCCGACCGTTCGCTGCGCTCACTCTGGTATGACAGAATGCCCAATAATACACTACGAATTAGTGGTGCAGTATAAAAAGCAAATTGATGACGCTTCGCTATCTAATGCTTTAGAATATTTTTGACACTCACAGTGTCATATTTTATATTGATAAAGATGAAATAAGAAACCTTGGGCCCTCTGTTTCATAAGCAGACGGCTAGATGGCGCTAAGCGTCACGCAATTGACGTTTTCATAAGAGACCACAAATTTCGCAGGGTCGGAATGACAGCACGGTAGCTCAATTGGTAAGAGCGTTTGGCCCGGTCAGCCATAAGGTTGCTGGTTCAAGTCCCGCCCGTGCGCAAATTTTTGGTTTCTTATTTCATCTTTATCAATATAAAATATGACACTGTGAGTGTCAAAAACATTCTAAAGCATTATATGAAAGTAATCAAACCATTACTTAAGTTCGCTAGAAATCATACAAGTAGTTTGGAGAGCCTCCGACAGGGCAAAGGCATTGATATTTTAAAAGAAAAGAAGAGCGATACCGATTTGGTTTACTGGGATGATTCAAATGAATTAGTGGAAAGGCTAAAATTACTACTTGGATCATGGGCAGCTGGGAACACTGGGGTACAAAATGAAATTTATGCAATACTTGAAGAGTTGCATGAAGCTGGAATTATAAAACAAAACAAATATATAAAGCTTCCATCAGGAGGATCGAGCAGTGTCATTAAACTACGAAAGCGGAAGTGGCGGCGAAATGAATATTGACAAATTTGGTCATCATATTCACAAGCGTTTACGACTATCAGAATTCAGTAATATTCTTAGCGACATCCTAGTGCGAACAAATGAAGGAGATTTTGACTTAAAATCATCGAGATTAAAGGGGGACTACAAATTCCGGAAAGGAACGATGAGGCTGTAAATAAAGAATGCGTGGATAAAAGTGTTGATGAACTAAAAAATGAACTGAATAATATTCAAACCAATTTAAAAAAGTATCTTAACAGTTTAGAAAAACTTACTACTACAAATTTCAGTAAATTGTACTACACAAAAAAAGAAATTGACCTCATGCTACCATCAAAAGTTGTTAATAATGAGAAAACAAGATATAGTTAACGAACTTCACAAGGCGGCAAGTAGAAATTTCATTCGTCGACACAATTTTATAAAAGGAATTGATGATTTATGGCAAGTTGATCTCATCGATTTTCAAAAATATGCATCATTCAATAAAGGAATTTGTATCATGTTTTAGTAGTAATTGATGCTTTATCAAAATACGTTTGGGTTAGACCGTTGAAGACGAAATCTAAGATATGCGTTGCAAATGCTATGCACAGCATATTTTCTGAATCCACACGAAAGCCAAAAAATTTACAAACAGATCTAGGTACAGAGTGTTACAATGATTCTTTTGAAAAATTAATGAAAAGTAACAACATAAACCATTATTCCACATATTCTGTTAAAAAGGCTTCCATAGTAGAACGCGTTTTTAGAACCATAAAATCCCATCTTTACAAAGCATTCAGTTTATGCGGACGATATGAATGGGTTCAAAGTAATTTAGATTATGTTGTAAAGCACTACAACAATATTTATCACCGTATCACAAAATTCAAACCAATCAATGTTAATCGTTCAAATGAGATTTTAGTAAGGTCTAATAATTTTAAAACACAACATGCAAAGATAGCACGTCAAGGTCCAACTTTGAGAGTTGGTGATTTTGTTCGTATAAGTAAATATAAAGGTGATTTTTATAAAGGCTATACTCCTAACTGGACTACTGAAATATTTAGCATTGTTAAAATCACTCAAACCAATCCTCAAACGTATCAAATAGCTGACAAACACAATCAAATTATCTTAGGTTCTTTTTACCAGTATGAGTTACAAAAAACTATTTGTAAAATGGTTAGGGCTAGGTAATGAAAAAACACTTGGGTAAACAAAAAAGAATTAGTGGTGTAGTAGAGAGGTACATAAATAACACAAATCACTTCTTCATGACACTTACTGCTTATCAATGAAGGAAGGCAGTGGTATAATTGATAAATTGATTGATCGTTTGCCAGTTGAGCTACACTTACCAGGCTATCAATTTTGTGGTCCTGGTACAACACTTCAAAAACGGATACAAAAAGGTGATCGAGGAGTTAATAGATTAGACGAAGCTTGCATCACGATATTGCATACATTTATAAAAATTCAAGAGTAGGACGTAAAGCTGATTTAGAACTTTTGAACATGGCTAAAAGAAGGTTGAATTCGAAAAACGCAGGCAAAGGAGAAAAAAATGCCTCATGGATAGTAAAAAACGCAATGAAGGCAAAAATCAAGGCAGGCGGAGCCATAAAATCGTTTCATAAAGGAGTTAAAAATATTAAATCTCATTTAAAAAAACATAAATCGAAGAATCACAATTCCTCTATAAAATATGCTTATGCAGCGGCAAATAAATTGTTTCGTAATAAAAAAGGAATACGTTTGCCACGTTATATTCCTCTCCCAAAGAGTGGTGGAGTTTTGCCACTCATCCCCATATTTGCTGGGCTATCGGCTTTAGGTTCACTTGCTGGAGGTGCAGCAGGTATAGCGAAAGCTGTTAATGATTCTAAGGCTGCACAAAAAAGTCTTCAGGAAGCTGAGAGACACAACAGGATGACGGAAGCAGTGGCTCTTGGAAAAGGATTATATATAAAAACCACATAAAAAAGGAGCAGGTTTATATCTTAGTCCATCAATAAACTAAATAAACGGCTGCCCAGACGTGCACTTACCAACCTTGATATAATACAACATGCCACTGATATTCCTTATTTTCGTGGTGTTTACATGAGAGATTGTTTTACGTTACCATTGAAACCTATAAAGATAGAATGTGGAATTATGAATTTGGATAGCAACATAAATCCTGGCACGCATTGGGTAGCCTATGTGAAGCAAAATGAATACATAGAATATTATGATAGCTTTGGAAATTTGAAACCACAAATAGAATATTCATAAAGATAAAATAAGAAACCAAAAATTTGCGCACGGGCGGGACTTGAACCAGCAACCTTTTGGCAAACCGGGCCAATCGCTCTTACCAATTGAGCTACCGTGCTGTCAGTCCGACCCGGCGAAATTTGTGCCGCTTACGCTTAGCGCCATCTAGCCGTCTGTTCATGAAACAGACGGCTAGATGGCGCTAAGTGTCACGCAATTGACGTTTTCATAAGAAACCACAAATTTCGCCGGGTCGGACTGACAGCACGGTAGCTCAATTGGTAAGAGCGATTGGCCCGGTTTGCCAAAAGGTTGCTGGTTCAAGTCCTGCCCGTGCGCAAATTTTTGGTTTCTTATTTCATCTTTATGAATATAAAATATGACACTGTGAGTGTTAAAAACATTCTAAAGCACCACAAATAGAATTTATGAAATATGTACATGACTTGCCTGTAAACCATAATTATGCAAGACATCAAGCATTTGGTACATCAAACTGTGGTCATTTGTGTTTAAAATTTTTAAGAAATTATCGGAAAAATCATTTATTAATGAAAGAAAAAAAATATGTCAGTTTCAAAATGTCTTTCACTGTGTCTATAACTGGGAGAGGAGCTTCCTGATCAACAAATTACTCACCAACATTGGAGCTTCAAGGAGACTATGAATGTGGTCTTTTGTACTTTTCAACTTTCAACTCTATTCCTAATATAGATGAGCGCAATAATAAGTTTTACTATGGTGAAAATGAAATTATCGAAATTCCTTAAGGGTCTTACGAGCTTCAAGATATTTTTGATTATTTAAAAAGCAACATTAAGAACACAATTTTAAAAATCACTTGCAATAATAATACATTAAAAACAAACATCTTTTGTTCAAAAGATGTCCATTTCAATAAGAGTGCATCATTAGCTCAAATTTTAGGGTTTGGGAAGGAAACAATAAATGCTAATATAAGTACAGATTCACAATATCCTGTCAACATTCTATCAAGGACCATCGTACGAATCGAATGCGATGTTGTTAGTGGTTCATTTGTAAACGGAAAAGCAAGCCATATTATTTATGAATTTGTACCGAATGTACCACCATGTGTGAAGTTCCAAAAAAATTGATTTATTTTCCTGTTAATCAATCTTCAATAAGCGCTATCAATATAAGACTCTTGGACGCAGACAATAAAGAAATTAACCTGCGAGGTGAAGAAGTTCAACTCTATTCACATTTTCGAAGAAAATGATAAATTTCAATAAAAGCTCCACTCAGTTGAATATTCGAGTCAGTGCTGAAAGAGCATCCCGCAAAGGCACCAGTAAAGCTCAAAAAGAAACTTACCAAGACCAATAAAGAATTCCTAAAGAAAATAGGGCTGATAAAATGAATATCTTAAATATATCTGAACAAACTACATACAACAACAGCATTAAAGGTTTCGAGCACCATTCATACAAGCCATACGTAACAAGTTTCAACAAGAATGATGAAATAAGAATCCCGATTAATCAGCAAGACCTATACGTACTGCCATCACTTAGTAGTCTGTACATCGAGGGAAAAGTGAGTGTTCATAACACTACGACTAAAGCAAAAATATCAGACGTAAACTTCGTTAATAATTCGGCATTGTTCCTATTTCAAGATATTCTATAAGCTAAGATAAGATAAGATAAGATAAGCTGGTTTAACTACAACTATAAAGTCATATCTGTCCTTAAGTGAAAACGAGTCAAAATATGCTCGTGTTAGGGGCTGGTCAACAGGGGGAACCAAAAATACAGGACATGGAGCGTTTTCTGTATCAATTCCTTTAAACAAGATATTAGGATTTGCAGAAGATTATCAAAAAAATATCATGAACTGTAAACACGAGTTAGTGCTACTTAGAAGCAATACGAACCTTAATGCCATAAAATTAAATGCAGGAAAAGCTGTAGATGATATTACAATAAATAAAATCATTTGGAGAGTGCCACACATCAAAGTGTCTGATCAAGAAAGAATTAATCTATTAAAGCATTTAGAGAGAGATCGTGCTATTCCGTTAGCGTTTCGCAACTGGGATCTTTACGAATACCCATTACCACCTAAAACACGCAAACATACTTGTTCTATCAAACCTACATCTCAAATAGAGAAACCGCGCGTAGTTATCATTGCTTTACAAACTAACCGGAAACACAACAGTCAATTGTCAATGGCAGAGTTTGATTATCGTGATTATTGTCACGTGCGTGATGTAAGAGTATTTTTGAATTCATCATATTATCCATATGAAGGATTGAACATCAATTCTCCAAAGACAAATTTACTTTATTATATGAACAATATACAAGATTTCAACAATCGTATCATGGACGTCGACCAGAGCCGTTTTTGAGCTTAAACGAATTTAAAAACATTGCTCCTTTATTCGTTATTGACTGTTCACGACAACACGAAACGCTTAAAGGATTTGTTGACCTGCGAGACGAAATTGAAACAGACCAAGAAATTCCAGATAAGACATCTGTATACTGCTTGATTTTAAACGATTGTTTATACGAATATAAGCCTATGAGTAACATTGTAAAGAAAATATCATGTATAATTATAATACAGTAATCGTTGATTTGCAAGGGTTCAAAAACAGCGATAACAAATAATTGGTTAAAGAAATGGCAGCAGCTACTCCAGAGTATACTTACGTGTTTTTAATAAAGCCTCCGTATCCGTTCTCTGCATTGAGTGATGAAGAAAAGAAATGTGTTCGTTAGATCGAAAGAAATAGAGGGTATTTATGGAGTGAGGGCTATATAGACTACAGAGAATTTCTTAGAATGATCAATGGTCTATTGAAAAATAAAAGAATTATAATTAATTATGTCAATTATAATTAGTTATTAATTATGTCAAAGGAGAAGAAAAAATAAAATGGATGCAAGAGTTGTTTGATAATAATAATAATGTTTTCGATATAACGCGTAAAGGTACTCCTAATTTGAATAATCTTAATGAACTCTATTGTAAAAACAAAATTATGTTTAATTGTTTTTATCATGATAAGTATTGTGCGTGATGAAATGTTTTAAGTTTAAAGAAATGGTGTATGGATAACAATGTATTTTATTAATGCTTATTTTTCGAAATAAATAATTGTAACATTGAATTAAATAATTGATTTATTTTTATACCTCAATTTATTTCTACCAATATGTTTAGGGAACTTACTAAAAAACATATTTTTTGCATATTAATTTATTTATTTAATTACATTTACAACTAGGATCATTAAACAATATTCTAATAACTTAAAAACGTAAATCAACTTAAAGTCAGAACCACATAACTTATTTGATATCTTCTTAATTACACATTCTGTCATATCCATTATTTCGTCCACTGCGTCATGAACAACGTATTGAGCACTAAGTAACACGCACTCGCCGTCAGCGTCCGACGTCGAGGTCGACGAGCTTGTCCTGGTTGATTCAGATTCGCAGACCAAGTCCAGCACCTTTATCTGGATCATCTTAACTCTTTCGCGGGCGGTGAACGTCAATAGACGTCATAACAATAAAATTTATGAACGCGAATGTGTTAAAACCTTTCTGTTCGTTGCACACCACAAAAGATTTAGGAGCTATTCGCTTATTCTTTTTTGATGGAACACGTTTTCTCTTCTTTTGTTTAACTTCTGTCGATTGCGAACCAAACAAATCCTTATATTGTTGCGTAAAGTTTTCTAATGGGTCTTGAGCGTATTGAGGAAAAACGTCGTATCCATCCGCCATTATCTGTAAAGAAAAGAAATCTCATATTAAAATTAAGAAGTTATTATAACTATAATAACTCTTTTATTCTAAAAAGTATTCAATAAAGGATACCTACAACATACTGATTTATAATATAATTATTTCACCGTAGTCTCAAAGCAGGTCTTTCGTTGCGGTCTCCCAGTTTCCTACTAATTTTAGTCAGCAGTTGTTCTGTCTTATAATAGATGACGTCCCAATGGTCGTACATCAAATACTGGCTTTTTGCTTGCCCTCTGATTTCCACTTCAGTTTTATCCGCTGAATCCACTGCTTCCATGATTTCTATTTTAATTATGAGCTTTGGTATTCTATGATCATTCGACGCAAAGTAGCTGGTTAGCGGTCAAGAGACTGATGGTTGGACTGCATTTTAAGTTCGACGCAATCTTTATGTGAATGCACTAAGCACGAATAATGAACTAAATTTAGAATGATTAAGCTTTGTCTATATAGGTAATCAAGAACATGAGACGTGTGAGACGGAGTGTCATAAGCACGTGTACTACATGTTTTAGCATGTTCAATAATCATTTTGTCAGTATAGCAAATATTTCTTCCAGTAAGTTGAAACGAAATACGATGCGCGCTAAATAACACTCGTGTTAGCAACTTGTTTTAACCTGCACTTTTAAATGCACACGTGTTTTTGTGTGATAACTGAATACCTACATAAACTCTTAACTATCATTCATTAGAAATAGGGGATGTGTAATACATCAAAAAAAATATCGTATCATCATTTATTTGCGATATAAGTACAAGAAGGTCCCTTAATTTCTAGAATATAAATTCTGAAACAGTTTTGAATTTAATTACCGAACCTTTTTCAGGTAAAACGATACCGCAACATAAATGACTTACTTTCGAGTTCTTCGCATGTAGTAAAAAATAATAGACATGTGTCGTAAAAATAATTTTTACTGTGATGTGATGTAATTTGACTCCGTATAAGTCACGACAAATCTTTTATTAAACAATAATGTGTAGTAGTCCCGTTATCTAATAGTAATAAATGAATAGTCTTTTTGTTTTGACTGTTTCCGGACTTATAAAGAGGTCCAATGATAGTCTTATTATTTTTTAAACCGTAAATGATGAAACTTAACCAAGGACTGTTTTTCTCAAATGTATTTATATCTGCGAATGTGACAGGAAAAGACATTCCTTCGTCATTTAGAACGAGACGAAAATTTGGATAAGATGAGACCCGTTCAGGGTGCTTTTGCGTAGGATAAAGTGCAGCTAGAACTATAAAATTAATATTCCTATCGGAATAGAAGGACAAGTAAAAGCTGTCAAACGAAACCGATTTAAGATGTCCGTAACTAACATAAGTAAGTAACGTTAAGAGCTTTAAATGAGATAACCTTTCGACCAGGTGATTAAAAACAATGTTCCTAAGATAAACATATTAGTTTACTGCATGATAAACAGCCGACACAAAATATTGAACATGCAGCTCTAGTGTTAAACTAAATATTATTTCACTATATAAAATATTCATATATACATTCCCTGTGTTATTCTGTCTTTACTTTTTACGTAAATTAACGTTTGTAGAATAGAATAATCAAACTGCGTACTTTAAATTTAAAGCGCATTGGTAAATATAAGTCGTATATTAAGAGGCTTCGCTTTGGACTAATTTACCTGTAGAATGATTATTTGTTGGGTTATTCCGCTGTAATGAACAACAATCAATCACCGATCAAGTCACCATATTTCAACAGAAATATTTCTTCAAATTATACACAATTTCACATAAATTTTCAATAACTCAAATGAGAGAAATTTTCAGCAAGCTTTCAAAAGCCTCCGAACTGTTTGACATCTTCCAAAAATGGTTCTGCTACCCATCTCTTTTTATCACACAGTTTGCTGCTAGTGACATCTCGCTTTTGTCGTTCTATTCTAAAGGGATAATAATTTTATGGCTACAACGCTCCATAAGAAACAAAACTGATCTTTATTATGAATGTTTATGCATGCTTTCTTATTTTGAATGCATTTTGGTAGTGGCAAATAAGAGCTGCCTCCTAATGGTTGGTTTATTTATGTTAATTTCTAAATGTGAATTGTCAAGAAATGCCTAACCACTATCATTCTCCTGAAATTCGCCTATTCTCTTTTTTAAAGAACTTTGAAGCTTTAAAAAAATAGTGTTAAAATCATAGTTCTGATAAATAACAAATTTTTTTGTTAGAAATGATTTCATTTCTTGTGTGCTGTCTTTAAATAGTATGAACGGAGAAAATAGCATAAAATTAACTTTTATAGTGGTATGCTTTTTTAAGGCATCATCAATAAGTAATTTTATTTTATTACTAATTAAATACAAAAAGGAGTCTAACGAGGTTTTATCAGTTTCGATTGGAACGATTCGATATGAAACGATACGAGAACGAAATGCAGAAGCAACAATTTCCACGCCATCGCTATGCGGTTGGGTGGAGTTATTTGTTATTTGTTGTATATGACCTATCCAAGACTTTGAGCCGATCGATGTATTACAAACCGAACAAAATGGCATAATTGCTTAACTTACTTTTATTTGCAATGTTTAATATACCTACCTATCAAAAAGAATAATAAATCAAAAAAACAATATAAGATACGAAAATATAATTAATATTTCAAATGAACATTATAAACTTATTGCTAAATTCTTCTAAAATCTACTTACTTAATATTAATTTTATTACTATAATATACCGGGTCACTATTATTAAAAATGACGTAGGCCTTGGCGAGGAAGTCCTGCAGGGACTCCCACTCGCGAGACTGCTCGGAGCACTGCAGCTTCACCGACGCCAACGCCTTCTTGTATCGCTGGTCTGCAGGGGTGTTTTTGGCGTCGTCGGTATTGTACACCTTCAGGTCCACATAAAACTCTCCATCGACAGTTGCGGCGCGACGACACTGACCGGACGACACGCGGGAGGTAAAGCTGGAGTCAAGGCTGGGGCGACCGGAGTCCTTGTTGGTCGTCCGCTCGTCGTTGTTTTTTGTGCGATCTGAAAAAGCAATTATAATAAATATCCTTTAAATAAATAATAATGTCACCATCATCTCGACCACTACACCAGAAGGGTCGTCATTATAATAATAAGAAACCATTACTATTACTGATAAGAAACAGTAGATATGCTTCAAGTTAATAGTTATACAAGTAAAGAGTAGTTTTAGTTTAGATAACGTTTATAAGCCCTTCCTATAAGCTCATTATTTCTTTACCCGAAGGTTGTCTGGAAGAGAACGCTTATAGCGATAAGACCGCCTAAATTGTACATTTTCTCGAAATAATTTGTTATTTACCTTTCTGATGTGTAATAAAGAGCTATTTATCTATCTATCTATATAAGTTTTTTAAGATTATTAATTAACCTTTTATGTCTATTGTGTATGTATTATAAGGTGGTTATTTTATTACTCTCGACTGGCGGTAGCAGAGAGCTTTGAATTGAATGCATCGACAACCACATGTATTAGTATTAAAAACTGTTAAAAATTACTAGTAAACTGGACTTACTGGGAAGAGGAAGGCTGCGTGTAGGCGTCCACGTTGATAACAGGAGGAATGGCGGCTTTCCGCTTCCTGGGCTTTGGTGCGACGGCAGCTGGGGCAGGCTTGCTCTTGCTTTTGCTCTTGCTTTTGGCCGGCGCTTGCTGTGGTGGCGGTGGTGGCAAGGGCTCTTCAGCTGCTACCTCATCGCTGCTTGATGCGTACTCAGAATCCGACCTTAAAAGGAAAATATGATAATATTTATAAGAAAGAAAAAATTATAATTTTGGACTGAGTCTAAAGCAAAAAAAAAAGATTAATTGCAAGGCAGAAATCAAACTAGGACTTGCTTCAGGAAAGTAACAAAGATAACCACTATCGTTAAAATAAAACTTTGTAAAATTATTAAAATAATGAAATGAAGGTACTTACTAACATTTTTGGGTCGCAGGGTCTGGTGTCTTGTGCTTTTACAGGAAAAATCTTGAGGAATAATAGATTTTTGCCACAGAAATCCGTATTTATGCGATAAATAATGAATCATCAGCAAAATGAAATCATTATTTGATTGATAACGTAAGTTGCTACAAAAACAGCAAGCGATTGAATACCGTAATATAATAGACAGTCCATAAATTTTATTTAAAGTAAGTATGTAACATATTCCCTTTTACATTGCAACATTATCGTTATTTCGTGTTAACATTTAAAGAAATCATAGTCGTGTTTCATTATGTAGCAGTCGCAACGTGAAAAAGAAATTCGAGTGCAATAGATGCCAATATTTAAAATGACTAGGTACTCAATCAATAACCTTACCAAGTACATGCCTTTTTTATGTAGTTATATATGGTTTTCAGAAACATTTATAAGTAGTTATTACTAGAAATATAATAGTTGTAAAGTTAATCCATTTGACACAGTTTTATTGTCAAAGTTTTTCATTTATAAGAATTGAAATAAATATTTGAAAGTGCATATCATAAATAGTACAATTAAAGGTAAACGTAAGGTAAACATAGTATCCATGAGGTATTTCTGGACAAAACTCAAACAGTCATTTGCTTCTTTTTAATGCAACATAAAGTGAACACGATGAGTGTTAAGTAACAGCTCTCAAGCATTTACACAGAAAGCTAAAAAGCTGAGTCTGCAACTGCATCGTTAGTACAGGAGCCAACATGTTTAAATCATGCATTAACACGAATATTAAGCTATTATTTCTTGGATTTTTTGACCTTATAACTTGAATCGGTGGTTCAGTTCATTTATATAATTACGATCTAAGATTATTTTTATAAGTCTATAAGTAACAAAAACAAAAAAAACTGGGAGATACTCAGATTTTCATATCATGAATATTTGAAATTATAAAAAGCATTAGGATCTTAAATGCCATGCGAGCATACCTTCCTACAAAAAGTGTTTTAGTAATAATGACAGATTATTGCATCTGACTCCTAGACTAGACACAGGTAACTCACGTTCCCACGCAACGCGCCGCGTATCGCATCAGCTTAATCTCCGAGTTCGTTAGTATGAGTTTGAAGTGACAAATTACTAAAAATGTGTTTGCTAATTTTTGCTAATTTTTATGCTAATTTTTATTATTAGATAACATAATATTGATATTATAACAGGGATTTTATATTTTAAGAAAACAAAAATATTTTCTTGATACTATTGCATAAAAAATAGATCAGCATATGCTTGTGATCACTTTTTTTTTTGATGTGTCTATGTCAGATTTATTACCTATGTTAGTTCCATCGAAATCTGTTCATCTGAGAAATATAGCTGAAAATATGAAAACTTAAGCCTAAAAGTGTCAAAAAATAGTGATATCCCATAGCTAAAAGTGTTTTTGAACAAGTCTGACTTCCCTGTTCCCCTATTCCTCATCATGGCATACTTGCTTATATCATAGTAATGTTTTTTTTTCTCAATACTGTTATCTATTTATATAACTTTGAAAAAAACACATAATGGCCCATGGGTATGATGATAATGTCATTTACATGCTATAATATATAATGTATATTGTAATAAATAATAATAAATAAATATTTTTTATTGAGCCATATTACAGTCAGGTCAGCTTAGACTAATGTAGTTATTAGTAAAAGAAAGAGCAGTGTGGGTTCAGCAGCTGAACGTGATCCCCCCTCGAACTAGATGTGAGTCTGTATCTCGAGGGATAGAATCAGATCCAGATGAGAACCGTAACTTTGCGCGTTAGTTACATAAACAGATGTTTTAAAAATAATAATTATGGCTTATTTATGATACAAACATGGAGCACTTACTTCCCAAAATAGATTTTTGTCTGATTGTTTGGGAAGAAGGTTTAACTTAATATTAAATGTGTGTGTGTGTGTGTGTGTGTGTGTGTGTGTGTGTGTGTGTGTGTGTGTGTGTGTGTGTGTGTGTGTGTGTGTGTGTGTGCGTGCGTGTGTGTGTGTGTGTGTGTGTGTGTTTGCACGTGTGTGTGTACGTGGCTCGTGGGTGTGCGTGTATGCTATGTGCGTATGCGTATTGTGTGTGTGTGTGTGTTACATATGAAAAGTGTGCCGATTAAGGTGCGTATGTTGTAAAAAGAAATGTTACTATATATACAATATAGAATGGTTGACAGTATTTAAGGACAATATCATGATATGGTGTTCAACAAGTCCTCAGTATTCTCGTAGTCAAGAGTTTGTAAATAATTTCGAATACATGTTTTGCATCCATATTTGGTACTGGGATATATGTTTTTTATTTTATTTAATTTATTATATAGTTTACAACTCATAATCGAAAAATGCCGTCTTGCTAGAGCAGTTCTGTGAGGTGGAACAGGGCAAACATTATGTGATTTTCGTTTTTTATAAAGTTTGGGATCAAATTTTAGTTCAGAGTGCTTTCTTAGAATAGTATGGAGTATAAACAACTGTCTGACACTTAACACACCAGTGTCTGCATACAGCTGAGTTGACGAATATCGAAAAGGTTTCCCGGTGGATACCTTTAGAACGGCCCTCTGGGCGCGTTCCAAAGACATCATTGTAGTTTTTGGTGCACCACCCCAGACTGGTAGGCAAAAAGTCAACAGTGACTGACATAATGCTAGGTATGTCATTTTGATAGTAGCCGAATCCGCAGCATCCCTTAAACGACGAAAAACAAAAATAAGTTTTCTGACGCGATTTGTTAACTGCTCAACTTGATGTTGCCAGTTTAGAGTCTGGTCTAGAAACACACCAAGGTATTTAACTTTGGTCACTCTAGAGACCGATAGACAGTTACAGTTACAGTTTAATGTGTGCCAGTGTTTAATTGATTTTACAAAATGTAAGTATATTTCTTTTTCATCGTATCACTTATTTGAATTGTAGCAGTAAGTAAAGTTTATTAATTGACTTTATCAAATGTATTGTTATCTAATTTGGATGAAAAAGATTTAGTAAGACAAGTAAGCATAAAAGTAGCATGATTCTCCTTTAAATACATTTGTATCTACATATGTTTATGTTTTTAGGGTTCCGTAGCCGAATGGCAAAAAACGGAACCCTTATAGTTTCGTCAAGTCTGTCTGTCTGTCTGTCTGTCTGTCTGTCTGTCTGTCTGTCTGTCTTTCTGTCTGTCTGTCTGTCTGTCTGTCCGTCCGTCCGTCCGTCCGTCCGACCGTCCGTCCGTCCGTCCGTCCGTCCGTATGTCACAGCCATTTTATTCTGTAACTATAAGCATTACACAATTGAAATTTGGTAGGAAGATGTGTCTTGTTAACCGCTTACCGATTCCCATACAAAAAATAAAAAATATTGACAGTCCCATACATGAAACTAAAACCAAAATATTTTTTTTATCCAGAATGACTTCGATCATAACTTTTGGACTTACTCTAACACTTTATTATACGATTAGATTTTAAACTTTCGCGTTATATTGCAACTAATACCTATCTACTTTGATATCAGGATCTTACTGTAAATGTCTCATTTGGAATGTCATCTCAAACCCCGATCCACCCATGTTTAGGTATTCCGTATGGATCTTTCAATTCATAAACACATTAATAAACACGCGAAAAGTTAATCCGTAAAAAAGTTGTTTTATTTCAATTCATATTTTATACTGGTTAATTAAAATTCAGCTGTAATCAATTTCAGGTTGCTATGCTGTAGGGAGGCTGCCATACAACACAAATTACAACGGTATAGATATTTACAGCGTATAAAGAAAATGGGTAAGATTTATTATGTATTAATTTTAAATTGTAAAAAGTAAAGTTAGCCTGTAACATCCCACGGCTGGGCAAAGGCCTTACCTCAACTATGAGGTAGTTCGAGCCATACTCCACCACGCGGGCTCAATGCAGGTTGGTGGAGGGGTGTTTGCAAGGTAAGCGACCAACCCTGCTGTCAGATGTTATCAAGCCGCCCATATGGCCTCTGACTAGGCTTAACGACTAATATCAAGCTATATTAGCCGGGGCCAACGGCTTAACGTGCCTTCCGAAGCACGGAGATGCTCGTGAATGCTAAATTGTACATTTTCATTAAAAAATGAAGAAGATTGTTGAACATTTTTATGAAAAACAATCAGATATTGGCGAAGTGTTTCAAGAAGAGATGATTAGTGTGAAAGTGATTTAATTATTTTCTTTGCATTTAGTACAAACTACTTTTTTATTTTGTTGCCATGTAAAATGTGCAAGAGTATTATACCTTATGTAGGTAGGCACACATTAAAAATTTATATTATTAATAAAAAATGTATATATTTTGATCATAATATTTACCATTAATTAAAATTTTACATTGATTAACAACCGAATTTAAAGTAACAAAAAAAACTGTTTCAATAATATTTAATTTCTTTTATTTAGATAAGAGACATGCGCAGATTACTTTTTTACGGAATTCGTTCGGTAATAAAATGATTGAACTAAATTGATATTTAAACAAACTATAATTAATTATGTTACTAAGTAGGAAGGTTCGGTGAGAGAATCTTGTAATGCGTCTCTCTGAAGATACTTACCTTGGTTCTTCAATCGAAATTGCTAGGCGATACATACAGCAATGGAATCTTGTCATGGGTCCGGAGCTGTTAATATTATGATAGGTAGTAATTCGGTGAGAGAATCTTGCCACGGGTCTCTCTGAAAATACTTACCTTGGTTCTTAATCCGAATTTGCTAGGCGATACATACAGCAATGGAATCTTGTCATGGGTCCGGAACTGTTTGTATCATGATAGGTAGTAATTCGGTGAGAGAATCTTACCACGGGTCTCTCTGAAGATACTTACCTTGGTTCTTCAGCCGAAATTGCTAGGCGATACATACAGTAATGGAATCTTGTCATGGGTCCGGAGCTGTTTGTATCATTATAGGTAGTAATTCTGTGAGAGAATCTTGCCACAGGTCTCTCTAAAGATATTTACAAACCGCAGTTGATCGTGTCCCATTAATTCGTAGTGTATTATTGGGCATTCTGTCATACCAGAGGAGACGACTGGAGGACAGAATGCCCAATAATACACTACTGATACGTAACTTCTAGTCAATAGCTTTTATTTAATTAGTGATTTTATATCGGTAATCATACGTGGTTGCAAGAGTAGTAACTCATATGCTCACCAGTCGACGGTCTAGCAACGTAGCGTGTCACGCTCCGTGCATGACAGTCGACGATGTTGGTCGATGGACGGAGCGGTCTAGAGGGCAAAGTGGCATAAGACGGTGTATAAGGCAAAAAGCTTAAGCAGAGTAATGAAAAAAATCTTTAACTATAAATTTGAAAATAGTTGCAAAGGTGGACTGTTTCTTATAAGTGCTATGACAGCTAAGACAGAAAGAGTCACTCTTCCTTAAATAAAATCAAGTTACGTAGTACTTTTTAACTCATTAAACAAAATAAAACATGTAGTAAGTTAATAAAAAAGACTCTTTCGATGGTATGGGCTGAACTGAAGAAAGAGACGCGGAACATGTAGTTCGAATTGCATTAGAACCTGAATGGTTCTCTTAATTTCCGCCACTGAGCTGGCTCAAACAAGCCGAACTGCCGGGACAAACAACTCAGAGAGTATCCTTGCGCAGTAATGTAAGAAGACCCGGCTTGCAGCTTACAAATCCCATATAAATTAGTATTAAACTTTAGTTTTTAACCGACTTCAAAAAAGGAGGAGGTTATCAATTCGACTGTATGTTTTTTTTTGTATGTATGTATGTTACCTCATATCTCAGTCGTTTGTCGACCGATTCGAAAAAATCACTTTGACTATCAAGCATCAACTATCACAGCACCGACTCCAAAAAGAAATTGTTTGCCTAAAACGGGTTCCTTTCCATTCAATGGTGAAGAGTTTATTTAAGACTTTTTAGTGCATTTTGATTTTGAAGTCGGTTTTTACTTTTTAACCGACTTCTAAAAAGGAGGAGGTTATCAATTCGACTGTATGTTTTTTTTATCATTTTTTTTTCTTCTGATGATCTGATGATGGGATCTTGGTGAAATCGAGGGAAACCCTCAAATTTTAAAGGCACGTATAGTGTTTCTTTACTAGAATCTTAATGTTGACGTGTTGTTACGTCTGAGAGTCAACATCTTGTGGGGCTGAGCTGATGGTGGAACTCCTTAACGCTTAGGAGTTCAGTAATTATAATGACGGAACTCATGATAGGTAATTTGTATCTTCTTAAAAAATAGAATCATAAGGTGCAACTCCCTCTCCCCCCCCCTCTTATGTAATCACTAAAAATTAAGAAATAAAATAAACTTTAAAAAAAAGTAAAAACCGACTTCAAAACCAAAATGCACTAAAAAGTCTTAAATAAACTCTTCACCATTGAAAGGAAAGGAATCCGTTTTAGGCAAACAATTTCTTTTTGGAGTCGGTGCCATCACTTTGACCATCAAGCATCAACTATCACAGCAGTAGTAAAAAAACACTATATTTGCCTTCAAAATTTGAGGGTTTCCCTCAATTACACCAAGATCCCATCATCAGATCCTAAATTGGCAAAAATGGGACCAACTAGAAGGTATACTCCCTAGGTAGACTAAAAAAAATTCCGAATCGGTCGACGATTGACTGAGATATGAGGTAACATAGATACAAAAAAAAAAAAAACATACAGTCGAATTGAAAACCTCCTCCTTTTTGGAAGTCGGTTAAAAATACTGACCATTTAGTTTCGCCTTATAAATCCACTGTGTTTATTATCCGCTTCGGTGTGAGGTTGCCGCGTGTTTTCGGGCAGGCAGCATTACGTCAGTCGGCAGGCGCGCGCCCGCGAACGCGCTTGTCTTCGAATCGTTCCCGCGTCCATTCGACGTGATCGCGCTCCTGAAACTTTTTCGCGGCATGAGTGCTCTAAAGTTTCGAATTAAGTTTCAGTGGCGGATACAGTGATTTATCAACGTTTACTCATGAACAAGTTTTAACGTAATTCAAAGTAAAAAAAAAAACTTTTTACTGACTTAAAAAAAAGGAGTTAATCAAATGTACCTGATTAGTAGAATTGGATTAAATTTCAGTATGGTGATCTATTAAGGCTTCCTAGCACGTGTGCAAAATTTCGTAAGTGAATGTGTATTTGTTTCAAGATTTCTCGAAAATGAGTGAGACGAGAAAGAATCATACGGTATATTTCAACTTAGAGTAAAGTGTAGGTTTCATGAAAATTGGTCTGGTAGTTTAAGAGATATGAGTAATAACTGAAATAAAAATAATAAAAATAAAACCTGAACATTAAAATAAGACCGCCTTTAAAAATACTGACTAAAAAGCTTAAAATAACGCATTTGTCTTCTATTAATGAGAAACTAATTTTTTTTGGAGTCGGTGCATGATGTCAAGTTTACCTACAGTCTACACAAATCATGCACCAGACTTTTTTTTTTGTGTTAATTTTGCGAAGTTCTAAAATATTACTAATTTAAATGTGTTGGCGATTGTGAGTACAGTACGCTGAATATGACCGTAATTCATCGATTCCAAATAACTTTGTGAAGTATTTCATTGCTAATATTTATTTTTTTGTAAAACAAGTAATTTTAATATTTTGGAAAACATAGCTGGTGTGTAACAAACATCGGTTCCCAGTTCCCGTAGGTATCAGTTGAAACTAATTCCTAATGAGCTTGAGAAGCATAAAACGCTTTGCAAACGTGTCATCAAATTAGTTTCTACGTTTTTAAAAACATTGTGGCTATGCAACGACGTTATCCACCTCGTTCAAAGACTCGTTTCGTGTCGTAAAACTTTGACACATGTGTGTTGAAAAAACGTTGCGTGTGCGCCGTCGAGGCTGCTGATCGTGGGCATGTGAGCGCCGATGGTGACTAAGCGAGGCGATGGCGGCGCGCCGCCTTGTACTGAACGGCTTGACGGCGGAGGTCGGCGCGGGAGACCCCGGCGCTGCCAACGGCGGCGGCGGAGGCGGATCGCCCGACTCGCTCGAGTTCTACCACGAGCTCGAGTTGTACCGCCAGTTGTTGGCTCTGCCTGTGACCGACGCGGTCGATGCGAAAGATGAGCGTGACGACAACGAGCCGCAGTCGCAGCATGCGCCGGCGCGGCGGCGAGCGCGCACGCCGGATCCTACGCCTGCACACAAGCATCATGGTATGTACCTTGTGGTTTTTTATTCATGATACTCGTACATGCAACATAGATTCTTCACCATCATCATCTAATTTACGAGCCATGCTCTTGTCGGTGGAGTTATTTCTCTTCTTAACGCTCTTCCGCCATTCTTTTGACCTCTTAATACGAAACAACATTCAACTTTTGATTAGTATGCATCAAGCATATAGCTTTTTCTTGGTTTATCTTCTTCGTTCTATTCTTCCCTCTATTATCGTTCTGATATCTAACTGTCGCATCGTATCAAGTGTCCCAAACATTCTCCCTCTTCTACTTTCAATTGTTTTTATTAGTTTCCTCTTTTCCATTACTATGTTTAAAACCTTCTCATTCGTTTTTTTCTATCCAGCTGATTTTCTCCATCCTCCTTCAGCACCACATCTCAAATGCAAAAAAAATCTAAAAAGCTTATAATTACGCATTTGTATTCTATTAATGAGAAACTAATTCTTTTGGAGTCGGTGCATGATGTCAAGTTTACCTACAGTCTACCAGTCTCTCCCTATCTTTCTTGGTCAAGGTCCGTATTTCACACCCATAGAGTGCTATACTCACTGTGAACACTGCGTGATATCCTGGATTTTAGTAAGTGCTTTTTTAAGTTAAGAGCTTGCCTTGCCATCGCAAATTGCTTTCATGTCTGGTATACATCTGGAGTCGTCGGTTATTAGGCTACCTACGTTTTTAAAGTTTTTTACCCGTTCCACATCTATTATCCAATGGTTATTGGGCTTTTTCTTCTTCTTTGCTGCAATTAGTGTTTTAGTTTCATTTTTATTTTAGTTTCAATTTTATCAATTTCATTTTCATTAAGTCCAATGTCTTTAAATATGATGTCGATTTCTTTAACTAATTCTTCCAAATCTGTCCTTTTTTTGATATGGCTGCGAAATCAAAAGCGAAGCGAATAAATTTAAATATTTCCACGTTAATTTTGACATCCCCTTTTCTGATTCCAAAATTTTGCGTAGTGCACACTCTATAAATAATAAGTGGCGAGAGAGGACAACCTTGTGTCTTATTCCCTGTCTTATTTTTACAATTCCCTGTTCTTCCCACTTCTATTACCTATTAATTCTTGGTTTTTATACAACTCAAAAATGATCCTTCTCTCTCTATAATGCAGTCCAGCCTCGCTTAGAATTTCCGTCATTTTCATCCAATCAACTTTATCAAAAGCCTTTTCCAAATAGATAAAAGCTACATATGTAAACATC
Organism: Pyrausta purpuralis; assembly: GCA_963924145.1. Classification (NCBI taxonomy): domain Eukaryota; kingdom Metazoa; phylum Arthropoda; class Insecta; order Lepidoptera; family Crambidae; genus Pyrausta; species Pyrausta purpuralis. The sequence continues at coordinate 1,271,518 of OZ001655.1, forward strand.
AAGTCTTTTGTCTGTAATTAATCTTGGAGCTAGATCACATGACGACCGTTTTTGTGAGGGGTCCTTCGGTGAGCCCCTGAATAATATCGCTGGACGTATGGTTTGTTGCGATGTACGATGGTAGCTCTCACACCACTATTATGTAATACGAAGACAAAAACGCTTGCTGGCGTCGTCTAAAAACAACCTCCTGTATATTTTCGTTGTGCATAAATTTATTTATTAATCTTCTATTTTTTACTCAGAGGTGTCCCGCCGTAGCCGGACGCCCGGCGCGCGCGCACCGAAGCCCGCGCCGCTCGACGCCGGCGCCGCCGCGAGGCCTGCGCGGGTGAGTTGGATGCTTTCTGACACTGTCTCCTATGCTTGCCCTTTGTGTTTCTTGCGATTCATCGATCGAAACCTTTGATGGTGTGTGTTTTTTTATCTTGGTGCCTATCAATCACCTCATTGTTGATTTTTAGGACCTGTATAAATTAGGTTCCTTTGTGCGGATAGAAACGTGGTATAAGTTTTGAAGCTCAATAAATTAACGTCAAAATGAGACGTGCGAAAGTGTGTTTTTTTTATCTAGGTGCCGGTGCCTGACTGTTCTATAATTTTTGTTCTGGAATGTTGACGTAGTTGCTACCTTCAATCAAGACGCCAGTGCTTTTACGACTTATTTAGTATTTACCTAGTCATTTTACAGTTTTATGAATATTTAACGCGATATCTTTTTCAAGGGTAAAATCTGTGACGAACGTCCTTAAGGACCTTATTTTATAAACACTTTTCCTATAAGCTGCAATATGGTTAAAAAAAGAAAATAAAAGGAAAACATATTTAATTCTAGTTTCTTATTTCGTTTTTATCGAAAACGACTCCCATATCCTCTTTTCTTTCGTCGTTGTGGAACGATTCGGTTGCCATTAACTACGCAGGTATCGTTACATTTTACGTGAACAGATCCTGGATTCAACTTAAGCTTTGCAGACCTAGCTTTCCTATGTATTTTACGAACAAAATGTAGCATATATTTTTTAGCTGTAGCTAGGTTCCATCGATGAAATATAGAACTGGAGCCGGACATAGCCCGCGCGTATCAGCGTACCCCGCGATTTGCATACCAATGAAATAAAAGCCGCTGTAAGCCAGAAAAATATTATAATTACCTCTGGGCGCCGGAGACAGGCGGCTTTACGCGATATTTCAGCTAATTTGGCGCGTCTTAATTTTAACGAAGTGGATATCCTCGAGTAACGAGCTGTCAGCACTGCACGTAGCGCGCTAACACCCAACTACAGCGCCACCAGAGCGCCAGACCTCAGTTCCAAAGGAACGCATTCATTACGCGACGACATTATAATTATTTAGTCACGTGCTTAGTGAGAATCTAATTTGTTTATGTTCGTAGCGTCGTAGTGTATCAGATATATTTAGCTACGCACTGCTACGATGCCTATGCTACGGACACAGTTGTAGGGACATATATCAAGGCTTGACTACGAATTCAGTTTTATATTTTCAGTTTTTTCTTCTTTTTATGTCAAAGTTACCAAGGCTACATCGAACCCGATGTTAAAACGATGACGCGTCTTTCGAAGTGAAAGCCAGCCATGCCACAAAAAAAAACAGTGTTAGTTAATCCGGGTCTGAGCCGAGTGGCCACAAATTTAACTAAAGAAATCCCGACGTTTTATAAGATCAAATTTTGCGAATCCTTCGATTCCATAAATCCTTTACTCTATTCATAAGCTTTCAAGTCGGTACCTGTGAAAACCCATTTTGAATGTTAAGTATTGACATGAGTAGGTATTGCCATGAGAGCTCTTGTATCTAGTGAGTGGAGAGGCTCGGTATAAATAGGCGGCAGATCGGCCCATAGGTTTGTGTGTGTGACACGCATAAGGGACACTTGTTGCTGTGTGCTTGCCCCTTTGTCCTGTCCACTGAAGCGAGCGTTATTGCCTTCCCCCCACAGTGACCACTCATTTAGTATGTATCACTAATGTTATAAAACATTGTGCCTTGCCGACATTACTTGGCATTACAACATTATTTGGCACCATATTTATATCCTCTTACTAAAGCTTATAAATTAAAAAAAATATGTTCTCTGCATCGTTACTCACATAACCATATAATAGACTACTTTTGATTGCGAAAATGAATAGTTAAATGAATGAAACAGTTTTTTAAAGTGTTTGTTTAAACTTTAAACTTTCGAAGGACTATTAGGCCTCATAAGTTCAAAATAATATTACCACACATAAAATTGACGAGAAGTACCAACAACAATATCTTATATTATGAATATTATTTTAGTAGAAAGCGTAGCATGACATTATACGATGTGTCTTATTCCGAAACACACTTCCCGAGGGATGTGCGCTGTAGAATCTGTTTTTAACCGAACTTGCCCAAACGGATGATACTTTCTAGACGATATTCATGTCAAAGACGTAGATACCCGCAATTTATTTTTATTTTCCGTCCGTTGTACCGCGTTTAACTTTCAGTTACAATAATATTTTGTCCAAATCTGAATATTCTGAATGCTTGAACTTAACACACACAAGTCATAAGCACTGCATTTAGCTGAGACTTGGAGCATATTCGGGGCGACTTGTAAACCTATCGCAAGTTTGGCCGCGATTAGTGTAACGAGCTGTAAACTCGCTGAAAACCCGGCTTCTGCTGTCGACGTATTGTTATGGTGCTATTACCGGATGGCGTTGTTCGTACGCGTTCACATATGCATTACACAGGAAATGGGAAAAGCACCATCAACAACGTTTTAATAAAAACGAAGTAAACAGAAATTGAGGGAATGGAAGTAAAAAACATACCGATCAGAAAAACTGTCAGTCATGTTTCGATTTTAGATTCTAGACAGATGCTGTCAGTTTTCAATATTCGGGCAGACTAAAGTACCTGAAAAAATTCGATTTATCTAGATTTGCTCTATTGTATTCTCGACCGTCATAGGTGGAGTGTGTATAGTACTGAATAAATTTTTACTAGACTAGAATCAGTTTTTGTATTACAAAAAAGAGCCGTGCGAGCTTTTTATAATCTAAAACCTCAAGATTCCCTACGAGAGGTGTTTAAATAAATTAGAATATTAACTGTAGCCTCTCAGTATATTTATGAAAATTTAATGTGTGTACGCAACATTTACATTAATTCTCGAAAAAAAGTGTTATACACAATTATAATACTAAGAATAAGAATAAGCTTGCTATTCCACAATTTAGGCTTCGAAAGGTTGGTAATTCTTTCATAGAGAAATGTATAAAATTTTTCAATAAACTACCAGAACACGTTGTAAACTTACCGGTAAATAAATTTAAAACTGTCATTAAAGAAACCCTAATGATGAAAGGGTATTATAAAGTAGATGATTATCTAAAAGATAATAATGTATGGACTTGCATGAATACTACAAATTTGTAAACCTTTTGAAAAGAGGCATTGACAAAAGTGACTGAGTTTGTCGCGCAGCTTCTTCTCAGCACTATCCCAAAATTGTCCCGAAGCTGTGGTAGAGTTTATATTGGGACGTGTAAGTGTCCTCAATGGGCCTATTTGCATAAATAAATGACTTGTATGACTTTTTATGACTTTTACTGTAGGTGTTGCCATATTTCCATAATGCTCGCATTTATGTACCGTCACCCTCTGCCACACTATGTCCCGTGTTTATAAAATTACTTATTTTCTACCAGAGATTAATATCAGAAAAACACGTTGTTATAAGATGCGAGCAGGTATTAGTTGCGAAGTGCTCCTGACACGCTCTATTTATGGTTGGAAAACCTTCGTCACATGTACTGTTTACCATTGTAATACTCTTTTTGGTGTTTCTTGTACTCGCATTTCATACAATAGAATATGATTAATTATATTTGAATACAAATTGTGTTTCTCTTAGTTTTTACCTATATTTCTTTGACTTAGCTTACTTCATATCATTAGTCGAGACTCTAGGCCGACTTTGTCAGGATTATCTTCGTTCCGAGCTAAATCATTACTGTCTCTGACAGTTTCTTTCATGTTGACAAATATGGAATGATGTTTAATCCTTAATTTACATGAGTTTGATCTGTTTAATTCAGAACTAAGCTAATCCTGCCATGCCTAAGTGGGCAAGTGCATGCTATTCTAAAAAATATTTTCTATAAATAATATTCAAGTTATGTACAAGAAAACCTCTTCATAACAATCTAAATATATTCTTAACGAATGGGGAAACTCCCATAATCGCGCGTAGCTCACGAGGCGATGAATGAGGCTATGAGGAGGCGACCGTTTGTTGGTAGTTTTGACTCGCTCGCTAGTATCGCAATAATAAATAAATTGATTTTGTGTTTCTTTTTTCCATGGTTTTTTTTTAAATATTGTTTTTGGCATCAGTATCGTATGTACAACCACGACAGAGTTGGGCGTCACTGATCAAAACAACACCCGTTATGATTGGCTCAATTACAATAAAGCCAATAATAGGTTGTTTTATTTTAAATTGTACGAATGCAAAAAAGAACCGTGAATATTATTCAGCACTTAGCCGATGCCTTAATGGCCTGTAACAATCAATCATCAACTTAATTGCATCAATTCATCACCCACCTTCAGGCAGATTTTAGGTCACCTTGTATGCGCTACGAGTGCGTGCGCTAAGCAGTCACTTAACTAAGTGATCGCTCAACGGTGTAGCCTGCGTGGGATCTGCCCTCTTTACACCTAACTGAACACGCTTGATGTGGAAGCCCTAGATTTATAGATTATTCCACCTCGTTTGGCGTTGCGTGTGTTACCAACAACATAACACTAACATATTACAGTGTGTCCTGTAAAATAAAATGATAAACAAAAGTAAAAACATTTTTTTTTCAATATTTTAGCTTCTGAAGTCTGTTTTTTTTGCTAGTCGAATAATGTAAACAATATTTTTATAACTTTTTAAATATTATCAGTGACTTAAATTTATTTGCTATTTGATTTAAAAAGATCTCGTACTAAACGACAATTAACCTTCATAGTCGGTAATTAATGTGACTATTTTATAGAAAAAAATAAAAAGGAACGGACAATATCGATGATCTGACGCTACATGCAATAAAATATATTTCTCTCATTTCTAGTCGATTTTTATGAAATAAGAGCCACATACATGATATTGAATACAAAATAACAAATAGTTACAAAAAATAGCTATCAGAAATTAAAACTAACCTTTTGTGAGGAAAATTTAAGTTACCTTATTACTATGCCCTGCCCAATTCTAAATTCTAAAGTTTTTCTTTTAAACATGTTACTAATAAAATATTTGCAAGTCTTATGAGTATGTAATACAATTACTTGTTTCTGATTTTTGGCGACTACTACTCTTTGAATAAAATCACTTTAAAAGGATGTTGTTCGCGAATATTTTTTAAATTTTATTTCTCAACGATGTTATTTAAAAGAAAGGAAAAACGATCACATTACCCATACACAATATTACACATAAAAATCACACAAAATACATAGGTTTATAAAACATGTCAATTTTGTGTGTGTGTGTGTGTGTGTGTGTGTGTGTGTGTGTGTGTGTGTGTGTGTGTGTGTGTGTGTGTTTGTGTGTGCGTGTGACGCCTATATCGATTGGATTTGCTCCAACCATCTTCTCTGTTAAAATTTGAAACGTCGTTTAATTTAAAAAAATATTCGCAAAAAACATCCGCATAGTGTTTTCATTCAATATATTACTAAGTTTCCATAGTGAGAAGCGTGGTATTTAAAAAAATTAGAGCGGCCTTTGAGATAATGAGTTCATGATGACGACTGTCGATGATTATTAGACCGTACACCAAGTTATCCATTATTTTTCAAGACAACTTGTATACTGTTCCTAGTTCAAATAGTTTTGCTCGAGTCAACAATGAGTAAATAGTTAGATGTACGAATATTAAGTAAAGTAAGAGAGGTCGTGAACCCAATCGCAAGAGTGTTGGTGTTCTGTCTCGCGTCGCTTGCACTCTATCACCCCTGTCCGAACTATCGAATACTACTGTCTATATTCTAAAAACACTGCAAAAGTTTTCATAACGAGTAAGACCAAATAAAAGAGGAGTGCCTGATTCTTTCTGTAATTGTTTAGGTACCTAATTATAACGCGAGTACCATTATAACACAGATTGATCACATTATTTTAGGCATTAAGGAGAATGAAACTCACAAAGACTTTTCGGATATTTTTTGCGATTAACAAACAATCTTTGTTCAGTTTTTCCAATGATATTATTCTCAAGGTTGATAGTTTTTCAATAGTTTTGAAAATGCTTTCGCAATCTTTACTTTTCAGCTAAACTAACTAAAAATACATATTAAATGGCAGCTAGTTGATGACCGCCGATATATCTACTACGATAATAATTGAGTTAGCTTATCGCTTTAATCGCATGTTACACAGCGTAAACCGTATAGTAATTGCTTTCAGAAATCAAATCGAATCTCGAATTCGGTTAAAAGGGACAGATGTGTCGGAAATTGTAATACGCTTTTATCAGATTAATATCGTCGGTGAGAGGCTTAGCAATTTTATAGAGCGGTCGGAGTGACGCGACCGAGATACGGACTGTGATTTATTGTGAGCCAGTTTCGATACTCGCTGTGACGCTGCTAATGCTCCAAAACAGTAGATGGAACCATCACATGGCGCTGTCAATCATCCGAGAGAACAATCAGATTGAAACACCTAATGTATAATCGATATAACATTACTGTCGCGGAAATTGTCCTGAGTTTTTTGAAATTACGTTCTTCTAATTGAAACAGCACGGAGTCAGGAAGAACGTACTCAGCCCAAACTTTGAGAATGAAGGAATAGAGAGTGTATGTATTTCGCACATTGGTAATGAGCACATACTGAGCACTATAATATAGTGCAGGTTAGTTGTCCGATTTCAATGCAGACCCATTATTTATCTTACTGGATGCAATGGCGATGTAAAATACGCATTGGATCAATTAGTCATTCAGACGACCTTCTGTAGCTACATCTGAAAGTTTAATTCACTGTCAAAGAAATCCTATTGGAAAACTCCTCACTTTACAAACTTTTCGTCTGAAAGCACGAGCTTGAATAACCAAACTATTTTCGGTTTCATTATTCAGATGAGGTTTAAAAGACATTTTAGTTCATAGAGGTTGGAATGGAAGCTGCTGAAACTCGTAGTGAGAGGGAGTTAGTGAATATTAATAGGAGTGTATGTGCGTCGGGATTGCAGACACCTAGTAAATAATAGTAAGTAGCTTGCGCTAAGTGCAATCCCGGATAATGGCGTCGCTCGCGGCTGTCGCGCCATCAGCTCGGATCCCGATACAAATCCTTGTATTAAGAAGACTCATGTGTGAACAACACATTATACTCGCAACACTGATAGCATTCATAGGTTACCGTTGTGTGTTATTAACGGCTGATTCTGATTCTGGAATGGAATATCAGGCACTACACGTCCAGTAGGTGCAGCGATTTAGTTTTTGTAATTGTCACATCTACTCGTATATCTAAAAAAAATGTGTTAGTTACACCACTTGTAACTCGCAAACGAATAAACTATTTTTCACGATTTTTACTCTTTTGGGTTCGTCTGGGCCCCGAATATACAAAATACCTCTACCAAATGCCATTTTAACATTTTGAATAACATACAGTTTTATGACAAAGTTATGAAAACCTATATGCTTCTTTAACTTTTTGTTATTTTCGGTTCCAGTAACTATAATAACTAGTTAGTTGCTAATGTTCCGTTTTAGAAACTACGGTACCGATTTTATTTGCTCAGTAGGCTTTTAAGCGGCATAGAAATGGAATATATTCGTGCGTGCTCCGAGCGGAATTCAAACATTGGATTTTCGAGGTTTCAGCGAGTTTTTAGACCCATGTTCCTGTGTCGACTGAGTCAACATTACCTATAACACATGTCCCAACAGGGAACCTACGTTCACTCGTTGACTGAGCGCTATCTGTCCGGCGCAGGCGCCGCGCTTATTGAATTTATATCGGTTCATTTTCTGCATGCCCTAACGCTGGTCTCGGGCGTTGCAAGTGTTATGTACGGCGGCTGTTGGATACGTTATGAAAATAAAACATCACTTCCCTTGTTTTCCTTATCATGAACTGAAAAAAGCTCTCCGGAGATTGTTACGTGTCGTCTCTTCACATTTACTCCTACTATTGGGATATAAAATTTCCGGTATAATTATGATTTCAATGAAATAAAATACAAGTATTTAAGCCCACTTTGCTAATTATAAATATGTCTGGACCTGTCTAAATAAAACTTATTTAATTAAGCTGCTGGCGATAGTAATTTATTAGCTTTTTATGGCTTCGTGATAAAATTAATGAACGAAGTAATAAGAAGAATACCTTCAAGTTTATTGGTATTCAAAAGTTTATCTCGACGAACGGAAAGTTGTTCTAAATTGTCTTGAATTTCATCGCTTAATATAAATTGGGGGATTGTTGACGCCAATTTATCGCTTTGAAATTAGGACAAATTTGGCTAGTCAGTCGCGTTTCAAGAAAGTGCCTAAAAATCTTTGTCCAAACGCGTTCCTCAAATGTACCTTAACTTTTCATATTTGCAGCACCGCTCACATTGCATTCTGAAGTAGGCATCGCGTCAACGAAGACTAGATACAGAAGATGAAAAGAGTGAGAAAAGGCGCTGATTACTCCATTGTTTTTTATAGATACAGTGTATATATAAGACTTTGTACCTTATATCTACTCTGTGTACCACAATGTAGTATGCAATAAAGATGAATCTGACTTAGGATTTATCCACAAGATATTTAAAGGACTAAAGTAATGGTTAGGTATATTCTAACCATTTATTAAGTCCTTTAAAGATTTTTAAGCACGTACACAATTGTTAAATACATTTGTTATATGTAAGTTTATTTTAAAATCGTGTAAAGCGTCCAGGGATGGGCGAAGGGCGTAGAAGGCGCGACTTAATAGAGGCAGATTTAGGATCCATGGATTTTATTGGCCATTTTATGTGTTTAATATACAGCTGTTCTTATTGTCGAGGAAACATCCGAGTCTTAAAATTGTATCTCACATTTTACGTTTGCTGAGGAATTCTATCAAAGGTTGAGTGTTAGCGGAACGGCATACATTCACCATAAATGTGGAAGTTTCTGCAAAAAAAGGAAAGTGCTTAAACATCATACATGATCAAAGTTGTCAGTGATGTCAGATTACGGGTATGTTCAGGTTGTTTCTCATTTAATACAGAAGTTATTGCGTCTAGTCGCGTGCGTCCCGCGGGAGCGATGCATTCTGCTCCCGCCCATCTCCGCTCTTACGACCTAACCCTTATCAAAGATCTTATAATTTTATAGGATATTTTTGGCTTTATAAGTAAAACTTTTTTTATAATTTAACAAAGACTTTCATTATTTCAAAGACTTCATAGAAAAAAAATTGCACTCCGGGAGTGCCGGCAGAAGTGAAAACTTGAATATCAACGTTGTGCATTTTTGATTTTTTGGAATAGTTAGGGAATAATTTTGAATGAATTGCTCTTATTATCAATATAAAAGTACTATCATTTTTGTGATAGAATACAACAATAATAATAATAATAATCTCCAGCACAGGAGTCATACCCAAACACTTACTCCAAAGCCTAAAGTCAATTGACCTCCCTGAGAACAGCTTTATTACTATGCAAAAAGCTGCAATACTGAACACATGCCGGATAGTTAGACGTTTCCTACAAGATGAATCTACTCTCTCATCATAGTTACTTACCTACATTTACTACAAAACTTTTTATGGATCAGTTACTTGGCATAGCCCGTACCTGATACAAAATTTACCAGCTCTAAGCTGAGATAAAAAAATATATAAATAATAATAATAATAATAATAATAATGAAGATACGCAGCTCTACTCACTCCATCCACCAACTTCTTTAACTTAAATTTAAAATGAATATTACTTGGCCTCGGCCCGTACTATTCAAAAATACCAGTTTATATGTCTGAGATATGAAAATATATACAATATAATAATAATAATAATAATATATTTTTATATAATACAATATTTATTTATTACGCTATCGTACACAAACATTACAATTTATATTATATTAAATTACATTAAAAAGTTTATCTCTCAGAAAAATCAACTTACATCCATAATTTCGCCAACCGTCTTACGGTTTTCGATATATAACTAATCAATCGTTAAAAATAACTACTCTTAACATATATTTTGTTTTATGTATTTACGACAATGGGCGTCTACTCTACTAAGTATCCAATGAATAAATAAATGAAGTTCAATACAAGAACTGCAATCGATAAAAATTAAAATTACTTAACAAACTACAATTAAACACAATTCTAGTATACCGTGAGCGTAGTTAGAATGTATATCCGTGATCGCATTTTCGCTTACAGTGTGTGCCATCTACGCCTATCGCCAGTTGACTATTTTTTAAGTACCTTCACTTTTTTAGCTCTTCGAAATATTGTTTAAATGAAATTTTATGTTCTCATTGTAAGCAAATTCCTGTAATTCTTTATGAGAATTAATTTCTTAAACCTTAGATCTCATAGTCCTTATTATGCAATTTGTGTTGCCTTATGGCCCACTATGGTTCATCTTCGTTACGAAAATAGAAAATTTATTGCCATGGTAGAACGTACTACGATCAACGAGCTAGTATTTTTTTTGATTTCGGACTACTTGTTATTTTTAACGATTTCAAAAAAAGAAGGTTATCAATTTAATGTGTATGTATTTGCTATCGTTGAGTAAGTTGATCTTGTAAGGCTTCCACGTAAGCTAAATTTCATAAGTGTATGGAGTTTGTTCACGGATTTCTCCGAAACGATAAGTCATAGCGTCATATTTAACTTAGGGTACAGTGTCAGTTTCGTCAAAATTAGTCCAGTTGTTTTTGAGAAATGGATAATAAAAAACTGACTTTTTAGTCAGTTTAAGATATGCTTGTAATATCTATAGCTTAAAACAACGCATTTGCATCGTCGGTCGGTCGTAGGGGCATGATGTCCATTGAACTACTGATGTCAAGTACGTACACCAACAGTCTACGCACATAGTGCACCGACTACAAAATAATTTGGTTTCACCCAAATAGAAGACAAATACGTTAATTTAAGCTATAGATTTTACAAACATATTACATATTTAATTTATAAAATTCGCCTCTAGTCTTTTTACTCACCTAAAAGTAGAACGCCTAAAACTGATGTATGAACAACTTCTTACACAGTAGTCCCCTATACAGGCTGTACACACGGAAAAATTGCTTGAACAGGAACACGACCTTTTAAATTTAAGATTTATTGCAATTTTAATCTATTTTATAAATACAATGCGCAGACTGCAACTCACAACGTCAAGAACTCAACGTTGTTGCAAATTCATATATAAACTATTCTTTGAAATGGAATGAAACATCCATAATGAAAAAAACATTTTTAATTACGAAAAAATAAATTAAGACTATAGCCCTCCATGCATTAACTAAACACCATTTATTTATCTCTAATCTACATGTATTCTGTTTATCTACGAGTAAATCCAGTCTTGGTAACATCAGATCCACTCTATCCGTTTGAATAATTTGATTTCACTGAAGTATAATTATTGTCCTTTATTAATTAGTACATAATATGTATTATTATGTGTGTTGTCGCTCGTGTAAAACGTGCACTGCCCCCCCCCCCCCATTCCGCAATTTACAACATGAGTCGTTCGTCTTTAGCTTTAGCAGTGGTGCGTTTGTAGTTACACTCGAAAATATGACACTAAACGGTATTCTGCTATTCATTTTACCAAACTTAAGCTGAAACTCAACGTAAACAAACAGGTAAGGAAACACAGATTAATAAGAGTATGTCTAAAAACAAGGAAGGAAGGGAGATGTTACCATAGACAAAAAATTACGCTCCTGTGCTTCTAGTACACAACTTGGTGGTGACTCGGGATATTATTTTTTATCTGTGTAACTCGATTATCGACGTGACGACCGAGAGGAGGGTCCGAGGGTCGATTTAACTAATGTCACAAGCTTGTAACAAGAAGAGATGTTTAAAAAAATATTTGTAGTATTTTGTTTCATAGGTACTCGTAAATCACACCGTCAGGCGGTATGTGCCGGCAGCCGTGCCGGCCATGCCGCAGTGACATTTTCCATATTATCTGACAGTTAATTAACGTCTGCCGCCGGCAAAGCATCCGGTTGGTGTGGATACACCATAATGGGTGATTAGGTTAGTTAGAATCGTTTAAAAACAAGAAACGCTGAATATTCATGGTTGCATTAATAAATTTGAGTTTTATGTTTTTTGGGCACTTTATATACGAATCCTAAATCTTATAGCTAGTTTTCGTATTACATATCGATAAATGCATAATACGAGATTTTCGTAACATTCGTTACTCAATGTTTGATAGTCTAGTCCGTTGTTGTTTAAGGAATTGTAAAAAAATGTTACAGACTTAGCGCAGCGACATATCTGCGCACGTGGCAATTCCAGGTAGATTAAAAGATAAAGAGCAAGACATATTATTCTAAATAAACAGGTAAAAAATAAAAGCGTTATCGGTTGCGACCAGCGGATCAGATAGTCACTTGGAGAGAAAAAAGAAGTATTTATTACTTGTCTCGTTCATTATCTTTCTAATTTGTAAAATACTTTCGTGGTATTTACAGAATAACTCGTTAACGTGACGTTTCGTAAAATGCTCTAAGCTAAACCAATATAATATCACAATGATATTATATTGGTTTAGGTACACGTCGAGTACCTACTCTAGGTGGCACTATATAGTAGTTAATGTGTCAATAGTCTTGATTTGTCGAAACTTTTTAGGGTCACAGCCAGGTGCCAGTTTAACCAATAAAGGAGGGCAATTCGTGGGACTTTTAGTTTTCATGGTTGTTACTGTAGCGTTTGCAAATCCCATCGACGCCAGTTCAACTGGCAAGTCTTCGTAAAGGGTGCTAGGCAAACCTCGGACGACGAGTTTATGTGTTTTTTCATCCTTTCTGGAGTAGGTTAAGAAAAAGACATTTTGTTCGCGTAGCCCCTCTTTCAGGTCTTGATGACCTTTGGCCGTGTGGCAGATGACAGCTACTTTGCTTTTGCCGCGGTATTGTAGGTGGAAAGACTTGGTATACTTAGCGATCACGTCAATGATTTTTTGGTGAGTCCATTCTTGATCCAAGGTAAGAACGATCGGTGGTATGCGCCCGAACTTTTTAGGCGCTGTTGCTTTTTCAATGAGTTCAGTCTCAGAATCACTGTCGACATCGGTTTGAAGAAGTTCGAAGCTGTTCTTAAGGACAGTGGTACGAAGTAAATCCTTATTCCGAGCAAATGCTTGTCTTTTGGCGTCGCGCGCTACAGCCATTGGTTCTGCTTGGCGCTTTGAGACGTTAGGTCTTGATGGCGATCTAATGACGAACTTATCCATTAGGTAAGTTAAAGCAGCGCATTTTACTGCAAAATATCGATGTCGATGACAATTGCGGTACACACAACACTATTTTAGCAGGAGCACAGATAACACGAGTGTTCACAGGGACGATAACTGTTGAACTGTCGACAAATCAAGACTATATTAAACTGCATCGTAAACATCGTAAGATATCGACCAAACCGATCATTGGGTACACAGTGTTTTCGCTGTCAAGAATTTGGTCACTCGTCAATAAATTGTAATATGCCACCGCGCTGCATCAAATGCATAAACCAGCATCCTATCGGTAAGTGCCCTAAAACGAACAGAGATGAACCCGCTAAGTGTGTCAATTGCAAAGAAAATCATCCGGCTAACTTCAGGGAATGCACTGCTAGAATAGCATACCTACAACGCATAAAAGAACATCAGGAACAAACCAAAAAGTATCGACAGCCTTCATTCGTCAGTGCTCATAAAACATGGGCTGCAGTTACTAAAACTAATTCAAAAACTCAACAACCTGGCTTTCAAGCGGAAAGGCCCCTGATGGATCTAAAACCAAACATACTTACTTCGGTGTCGAATCATCCTAGTGCTCCTGTTCTCACTGATACAATAACTTGCAACGTTGAAACCCAACCATCAACAGCATATAAATACGAAACTAAATGTCATGACTCAACTACCCAAGAAATTTTCGATATATTGACCGCCATCAATAAAATTAAAAGTAAATTTGTTGCTTGTAATAATTTGCTTGACAAAGTAATGTTAGTGCTTACGCACCTAGGCCACTGTGTGTAGTGCTAGTTGTCTTAAATTGCTTTGCTGGAACGCCGACGGCATCCGTACGAAAATCACTGAGTTGCTTCATTTGGTGAACGAGTTAGGTGTCGATATTGTCGCAATTAGTGAGACCAGACTATCTGAAAAAAATTATCTCTCAACACCGGGGTTCGTAATTTACAGGCAGGATAAACACGATGGGCATCGTGGCCAGGGTGTGGCTATACTCTTGAGGGAAAATGTTGATCATTGTCCCATAGCGACACCTTCTACGCAGCATCTTGAAGCTGTAGGAGTAAAACTATCAATTACGGGCACTGATCATATAATCTTTTCAGCGTATCAGTCTCCAAACCTTCCCCTAGCAACCAAAGACCTTGATGCACTTTTCTCGTCTGGTAGGTGTGTTATGTTAATGGGAGACCTAAATGCAAATCACGACTTATGGATGCCGGGAATCAACAACGCCCATGGTAAGAAAATATATGATTATATGTTATCAAACAACTGCATTGTCCAAGCCAGTGAGGCTCCTACTCTGCTTCACTATCGTCCTAACTTATCTCCGACGAATCCTAACTTAGTAATTTTTCAAAATTTTGCCAACGTAAGCGAAATTGTTGCCCTTAACTCCTTGTATTCAAATCATCTACCCCTCTTTTTCACAGTGGGCGGTCGACGAAATATGCCATCACTATTAACTTACTTATATCATAAAGCCGATTGGAAAGGCTTTCGTTCGTATATAAACGACAAAATTATTTTAGATTCAAAATCTTATGAAACACGCTCCGAAATTGATTCAAAACTCAATCATTTGAACAAATGCATCAACGAAGCTCGCAACATTAGTATACCCATGGGATCCCGTCAAAACAGTGTTAAGGATAAGTTACCCTGGTTTATCCATAAACTTATAAGAAGTCGTAATCGTCTAAGACGTGATCTTCAGAGTGTCGAGTGCTCTGTAACTAAAATGGCTCTTAAGCGTGAAATAAATAGACTACAAACGGTAATTAAGTCAAAAATTAGACAGTACGAGGATAAAATTTGGAAACAAAAATTAAATAAAGTAGATAACCCCAGCTCTGACATTTGGAGACTTATAAAATCTGTTCGCAGTAGTCCTCTTCAAGTTACTCCTCCTCTCAAAAGACCTGATGGATCTCTTACTTGTAATACTGCCGATCAATGCGAAGTACTGTCTGAAACGTTTGTGTCTAATATGTCACTAACCATTGACTGGCAAAACCAAGATGTAGATGCAGATGTAAGTAAATCCGTTGAACTACTTTCACACAACAATGAAAATAGTGCATATACCCTTGTCCGACCTTGTGAACTCTTACGGCATATTAAAAAACTTAAAAACCACAAGTCACCTGGTGAGGATAACATTCATAACCTATTGATAAAAAACCTCCCTCAAAAAGCTATTGTTTACTTAACTAAGATTATGAATAGTAGCCTTCGCCTTAACTACTTTCCTGACGTTTGGAAAAAGGCTAAGGTAATCGCCATAAAAAAGCCAAATAAAAATGCTAGCATACCAGTAAGCTATCGTCCCATTAGTCTTCTTCCGGTTCTCGCAAAACTGTTCGAGAAAGTCATTTACTCCAGGCTCTTGAGTTCTTCACAGCATTTGTTGATGGACGAGCAATTTGGCTTCAGAACTAATCATTCCACCACTCACCAGCTGGTCAGGGTATCAGAGCATGTCGCACGTCGTTTCCGACAGCAGCAGTCTACCGGAATGTTTCTGCTAGATATTGAGAAGGCGTTCGACACGGTCTGGCATGAAGGTTTGCTTCACAAACTTTTGGCCCTAAATTTACCGACTGGTCTGGTAAAAATTATCCAATCATACCTAACTGACCGCAGCTTTAGAGTACATATCGGTAAAACCTGCTCCCAAGCGAAGAAAATACCAGCTGGAGTTCCGCAGGGGTCCATATTGGGCCCATACCTGTTCCTTTTATACGTTCATGATATTCCTAAACAACCGCGCACAGAATTAGCATGCTTTGCGGATGACACAGCATCTTTTTCTTCTGCCTCTGACGAGGAGCTCATTGTTGATAGGCTGCAGCTATCGTTAGATCTTTTAAGAACTTATTTTAAAAAGTGGAGATTGAAGTTAAATGATGCTAAAACCGAAGCAATTATGTTTTCCAAGAAGCGCCAAAAACCTTTAAAAACACTGCAGATTGGTTCTTATTCCATTCCATGGAATGATACAGTGAAATATCTAGGTGCTACTTTTGACAAAAAGCTCAAATGGACCAGCCATATAAAGCTAGCAAAAATAAAAGGAGCAACTGCCTTGATTGGACTGCATCCTATTTTAAATCGCAGAAGTACTTTAAGCCCTTCAACCAAGCTACGCATCTATTCGACACTGGTTCGCCCCATTATCACGTATGCCTGTCCTGCTTGGCATCAAACATGCCTTACTAATCACCGATCGCTGCAAGTTATTCAAAACAAAGCTCTTAAAATAGCTTTTAACACCCCTTTCCGCACTAACTTGCAAATTCTACATCATAATATTAATTATCCGTTATTATATAATTTTATCTCTAAATTAACATTACGGTTTTACAATAGTATCTTAAATCACACCAATCCGCTTATCTCCAATATCAAGTGCAACAAACGCAACGCACTCGTGTAACGTCATCCATTGTGTATGCGTGAACGCAATAACCAGTCGGCGCGGAGCCCCGCCGGTCGTTCTAGCCTATCTCGTGAGAGCTCCGCAACTCTGGTCACGCAAAGCGGTATTAGTTATGTACCCGCTATTTAAAATAGTTTAAACCGTCATATTCATTGCAAATAAGAAGGTCTTGTACTAAGTCCGTTGTTTATATAAAATATTTGTGTTTCTTATAGTCCTGGAGGTAAATTTAACGTAATAATTACAAAATGTTATAAGCTTTAAGTGGTGCAAGAAGCCAAAAAAAGTGTATTGTATGCATGATTGTGCTAATCAAATGTTTTGTACTTGGTAAGCATGTATTTTCTTATCATTATTTAAATAAAGCTCTTTAAAACAAAACAAACAAATAATGTGTCAATAAGGTTTCTTAAATTTCAACTACAATATATTATTTACATTAATACTGAGACAACTCTTCATAAAATTTTAAATGTCTGTAGGTTCGTACTTATTTCAAAGATCCACAAATACGCACAATGTACTGTATTGAAAAAAAAGTTGTCGTGTAAAACTTTACACAGTCTCGCTCTTACCCTCTTGGATCGCCTACATGCAGGTATGTACTGTGTTTGCGACTAAATGACAGTGTTTATTAGAATAACCATATTTATAGTATAGTATTATTAACTACCTAAGAATACATTAAATGGCACCAGAAAATGTATAACTTCAAAATAGATGTATTACTTATTTTTTTAAACAGGCCTCGGTGTTAGTGTATTTTTTTTTTTTCTAACGCTACGATCACTCAATGGCCATATTGGCAGTATCCCACAAGCGATAAGAACGCAAATAAAAACAATACCTTTCCACTCCTTCCCGTCTAGTAGTATTATATTATCTGGGTTCCCGTTATCTTTTGGGAATGCCACGTGCACAGCGCCAGCGCCGTTTGCTATACCTGTTTGTTTTGTATGAAATGTCACTACGCGTAGTCTTTGTAGTACGAGTAACTATTTTTTTAACAATTTCTCGACCAACGACGTATTTGCGGTAGACTAATAAACAATGAGTAACGAATCTTAGCAAAATCGCGTAGTGTGCATTATTTTTTATGTGATACTAAATAAAAGAATATTTAAGCCACAAGATTTAGGATATATATACTGTTGTATAAGTGCCCAAAATAAAGCTACCAAGTATTCCGCCATCAAGTGAAATATTGCAAAGTCGAGATAACTCATTTTGTCTGTCTTAATAGGTTGCAGTTGCAGCCCCAAACTTAATATGGATCCTAAACGCTTCAAGAGCTTTCCAATCTATCTATCATATATCTATGGCTGCGGTTTAGTCGAAGTCAACGTCAAAACATTAGTAGAATACGAATCGGCTAATCTTCGATCGAACGATAAAGTTGAACTAAACCATAGCTGCAACGCAACCATTTGGATGGGAAAAACTGAAAAAGGTGATAATCGTCACCAATGCAGTTGACGTTTAGTTGTATTTTGACAAGAGAATTGCCCCCCTGGCATGTATATCCCTAACACTGCTAATCATCGAATATGCCCCAGTATATTGTTACCAGGCGGACCATAGGCTAAGTTATTCACGGTTTAAGATGCGTCCGGTTAGTTAAAATGTCTCAGTGTCTAAATACGTGGTCTGAAAACCCTGTTCTCATTTTTATAGGCAGGCAGTGTATATTTTAAATGTGCGACTTAAATTAGTAAAAATTCTGCATTCCCAGTGGATGACTGGTATAGAATGCCCTTAGGCACTAATTCCGTGAATTGCACAAATCTTAGTATACAGGTTGACTTTGAAAACATTGGCAAAATTTAAACTAAGGACCTACTCATAACTTATAGTTCCTTCCACAAATTTAATTCAAAATCAATTGATTTAAGTGGATTCCCTTTTTCAGTTAAAGTTGGCACGGAACCCTTAGCGCGCGAGTCTGACTCGCACTTGGCCGGTTTTTTTATACCAAATATAGTGCACGGCTAAGAAGTTGTTACTACAAAATGTAATTAATTTTCATCCCTTATATGTTTTAGTGCTTTTATGAATTGAGACTCTCACTTAGCAGGGTTTTCAACTGCGTAACTCGTTTTTCAGCCTCAGTAGTTTGTTGATCCGATTTGTTTGATCTATATGACGGGAATCCGGCGTAAATGAACCGGTTTTTCAATTTGTGCTTTGGCCAGCACTCCGCGTGCCAACATCGCGTAATTGATACCGCCATTATACAGTTATTACGCCATACAAAGATAATTAATCTCCTCAAAATGCTCCAAATATGTGCCGCCGCTGAAATGTTTGGTAATACCGCATAGCTTCCCTACCCGATGAAACCCTAAACTACACACATCAAAAGTGTCTAGGGATCAAGCATTTTTATGCGGATTTCTTGAGATTGAGATGTGGCTTTGTAATAAATTTATGATTTTATAAATTTATATGGATCCTTTTTGGTGCATTTCATAATTTGAAATAGGAACTGTCAATCAAATTCGAGTAAAAGATGAAAATCAGCTGTCAATATTTCCCTATAGAAACATACAACGCATTGAAGACATTATTAGTGCTACTGTTTCCCTACTACTGATTAAAACCAACGTTATTATGGAGCAGCGACGTCATTTAAGCAAGGAAGAAATGCTCAGAGCCGTGGGAATGATAGGAGCTGGTTCCCGGCAACGTACTGTGACTTTAGCTCTGAATACAAGTCAGAGTGTTATATCAGTCGACTTTGGACACGTTACCGAAGCACTGGTACCGTGGCTGAGCGCCATGGAGGACGGTATCGCTGCACCACACGGAGACAAGACCGATACATTCAAATCACAGCTCGAAGAGCTCCAACAATAACCGCCATGATGTTAGCCGTGAGGCTTCATCACTTTTCAGGGAACTTAATTAGCGACCAAACAGTCAGAAACCGCTTGCATGAAGTTAACCTTCATTCCCGAAGACCGCTACGGGTACCACCTATAGCAATGCACAATCGTAGGATTCGATATCAATGGGCTCTTGAACACAGAAATTGGGCAGAAGAACAACGGCGTTTCCTGTGCTTTTCTGATGAGTCTCGTTTTGGTATGAGAACGGATACAAGACGTATACGACACTGGAGAACCCCTGGACGCCAACAGCGATTAAAATCCTGCCAGGAAGTCCATCCTTATAGTGGTGGAACCATCATGGTATGGGCGGGTATTTGGATCAGCGGAAGAACTGATTTGATTCGGATCAGAGGCAACCACAACGCTCAAATTTATGCTGAGAAGATTGTATCAGGCGTCATCGTTCCTCTACAAGTGCAAATCGGTCCCTTAATTTAGTTAATGCATGATAATGTACGACCGCACACCGCAAGAGTTGTAAGACAGACTCTCGCCGCAACTAACATCAATGTCCTGCCCTGGCCTGCCCAGTCGCCAGACTTGAACCCGAATGAGCATGCATGGGATATGCTACAGAGAAGAGCTCTGCCGAATATGGAGGGTATCCAGTCGCAAGAAGACCTTTTTTTATTGTTGCAACGAACATGGGCGGCCATTCCACAGCGTGATTTGGATGAACTCATTTTGAGTATGCCAAACCGATGTTTTTGTGTTGTTAGTGTTCGCGGTAGAAACACGGATTATTAATTGTTTAAGTTACCCAATAAAATTTTAAAGAAAACTGTTCAAATGTCAAAAATCCCTTTATTAGGAAAATGGCAAATTTCTTTATTAATGCAAAGGTGACTTGGTTTATCGTTACTGTAGACAAATGAAAACACTTTATTTGATGAATCCTTAAAGAATTTTTTTATTATATATCAATCAGGAGAAAAGTTATTGCAAAAATATATGTTGATCCCTAGAAACTTTTGATGTGTGTAGTTACTGTACCTACTCTTATTTCTAATATGACATATTAGAATGTGTTCAAGTAGGTATAAGGTAAGTTTTGTCTGAAATGAACAGATGGCGTTGTACCAATTACATCGTGGTAAAACTGTATTCTTTCGGACTAGGTACTATATAAAAATCGTTTTGACGAATCAATAAACCAATCGAACAGCTCAACAAAGAGTTTTATTATTATAAGGGAGCGACCATAGAGTTTGTTCATGGTCCTTCGAGCCGGATGCCAGTGGCACCTTGAAAGTTTTGAGGTCTCTGTCAACACAGGCAGTGGATTTCTGAACGGGGTATGCAGCAGGGGTCTGGTGGAAGACCAGAATCTCAGACGGCGCTCGACTGCTGGATGTTGGCGTGCGTCAGGACTACGGCAGAAGAGCGGCAGCCCAGGCGCAGGGGCTGCAGTCCTGAAGAGTTTCGTACAGGCGGTGGCACGAGCAAAGTGTGACGTAGCGGGTATTAGTGTGTAAGTGTGATGTACAGTGAATTTAAGGTTTCAGCTCGGACATGACATAATTTGAATAAATTTGGAACCTATACCCAATTTTTGATCGAAGTGTCAAACAGTGTTTTGGCTGTTGTCGAAGACATAGGATTTTTTTATTTGGAACTGTGACAAACAGAAAGTTACTGTTTGTTTATTGTATAAAGATGTCTTTCATTTTCTATTATAACAAAATTGAGTCTTATTGATTGTTCAAATAAAGCAACATAAACGTATGAATAAAGCTCTTATTTTATTACATAAAAAATCCCAAAGATCGGGGTTCGAAACAATATCTAGAGCGAAGGTTAGAGTTACTTGAGCAAAATATGTGTTTGAATTTTCATCTGGGCATAAGGACCTAAAATGTAGCTATATAAATGTTGAGATTTTTGAGCATCCATAGAGTTGGTTCAAAATGTTCATTTACAGATAACTTAAGTAAGTTTTGTATTATTTCCTGTTAAGCGAGATGCACAAATACACTCACAAAATCTCTTGAAAGTAATATATTTTTAGATATTTCTCACGAACTACAGATATCACACAGTCAACTACAACACACTGCAAAAAACTGACTTATTTCTAGCTTGCATGCGCTTGTATACATAAAAACAAAGTATTGTAGATGGTGTTGCTAAGCGGATATCCTTATTAAATTAATGCTTCTTAGCAGTGTAATTTTGTAATCTATATCCGTTTAATATTGATTAAAAGTTAAAATTCGTTAAGTTGTAATATTTAAACATTCATGAATTTAATTAAAGCCATTGCTGCATGATGGATATTGATGATGTTGACGTTAATATTTTACTGTTAAAAAACATTATTTTGCGTATCATTTTTAGAATGAAATCAATGAAAGTTTAGCTATGTGTAGGTCCGTAGGCCTTAAACATTAAACCGATTATTAATCAGATGTTGTATTCCTAATATGAAGAGTTTGTGGCTCTTATTTCAGGTATCATGGTTGTGAGATGAACATAAAAGGTTTTTGGTTGATAAAACTGTACCTATACATTCGAACCTTAGGTAACACCACCGTTGTCGATTTAGCAGAAACAATACCACATGTTGATAAATCTGTTGCGATCCATACCCGTCGGCTCTCCTGTTCGGAGTTTTTGTGCGGTCGCTAGTTGTGGATTGGGTACAAAATGTGTTAAGTACACACTGACTCTATGAAAAACAGGATGTTTTTTCCCGTTTAAAAAACGGAGGTAATCAAGTCAGTGTGTACACTGTATACATGTATGTGATATCGTTGAAATATAACAATATTTGAGTATCTTGATCTAGTATGGCTTCCAAACACGTGTGCTAAATTTCGTATTTCTCAGAAACAAAAAGTAATAACGAAACGATTATGTTATTTCAATTAGGTATATTCCGACTAAAGGTACATTGTAAGCTTTATCAAAATAGGTCCAGTAGTTTTTGAGATATGGTTAATTTCTATAAATTATGAAAATATAAATTAAAATTAAAATAACACCTCCTAAAAACGGACTTAGAAAATCTTAAAATATTTAAGCTTCTTAGATTCGATTTGACCAACACGTCAGATATGACCGAATAATGATTGCACAGGCGGGAAGAAGTCCCGTTCCGTGGTTGTCGCAATGAACGATGCTAGCTAGGACACGGATAAAACGACCGGTTTTAAAATGGCATTTACATGAAGGATTGCTTGCAAATAGGTGACGTTTTCGAGTTAGGCGTTGTGTATTGTATTCGACGAATATTCCTTATCTGATGTTGGTAAAATCGACTCAGTCAGTTTTACATTTCTTGTTTTATACTTATTATAGTCTTTCTTGTGAACTGAAAATAAGACGTGGCAAGAAAAGGGTACTTCTCTAAGAAGTAAAGTAAGAAGAAGAATTCTTGTTAAATGTATTACATTTAATGCATAGTTTCCACACATATCTATCACATATGTAGGTATTGGTTCAGTAGTGCTTATTTGTTTATTTTGTACTACATTGACGTAGGTTATGAAAAAAACAATGCTCATCGCTTAATATTTTGTAAAGGAATAGTATAGCAACAAAACAACAACAGTCTTACTAAAGATACGGCAATTGTAATCTGTCTATCTACCTCTAACTTCACGTAGTTACGTTTTCGTGAGAGCTCAGAGTTTGCACCTAAGTTCGTGAGTGATGTGGGGCTGCAAGTGGGTTTGTGCGGTGTACGTGACACTAGTAAGTAATTGATTGATGATTGTGCGAAGTTGACGCCGGAAGGGCGGGCAACTGGGGCGGGCGGGAGCGCTGGGCGGCGGCCCGGACACGAACTGCACCTGATACTCAGGATTGTTACACATCGCGACTGCTTTTGCAATTGTTAACTTCTATGACGTCATGATATAATATTATTGCATTTTTATCTTGGACTTTCGTGTCTTGCGACTGTTCAATTTTGATAAACATTTAAGACCGCATACATGACTTATCGTGTTACTGCACACGTTGGAAAGTACGTCAGCGTTCAGAAAATATTAGCATTTTTCTATGCACACACTCACAATACTCGCGATTCGCAGCTACATTATATCATTGCGTCTAGGAAATGCGCCAGTTGTGTTGTAGTAACCTATAAGATTAAATCGCAGAATCTAGAAACAATTGTGAGTTGTTGAGCAGAAGCAATCTTACATCATTGACTGTAAGGTACTTAAATATGTATTCTTGAAATTGATTCTAATTATTAGAATGAGTTGTTGGTTCAACAACTCATACCTACTACTAGGTAAGTACTATACGTCTACGTAGAATTATAGTTCGTTGTCATTCTACCTAATTTTACTGATATATCAGAAAATAACAAGTTTATAAATTTTGCGTTGTAAGTAGGTATTATAGTTTATTGTAACATGCATGAATACTGATTTAATACATAGCGTAAAATAATGTCAATAAGCCTTTATACATACTTGGTCATAGTGCTTTAAAACTCTACAACAGAGTAAAAGTAATCTAAAGCTATAGTCTCTAATCAATGTTTATCAAAACCGCTTACTCTGTGTATTAAATAACAACGTCAAATGTTATGACTGGACACATTCGTTTGCAATACATTGCTGGTTCGTTAGTTTAAAAATAAAAGTCAAATTATTTTTAATTACAATAAATTAAAACAGTTTAGAATTGGTTACTGGTTAGTTAAAGGGTCTATATTTTAAATTTTTGCTCCCATTACAGGCCACACCCTGTATTCTCGGTCGTTACCCTAAGTTTCCCTAATTTAGTTTAATGTGACAGGTTCAGCAGTTATTGGATATTATTAATTGAGTTTAAGTAACCAAATAATGTGAACCCATTAGTTACTGACTTGATCTCGTCTTGGCTCGTTAGATAGGCTCTACTGGGAATTACCAATCAAAGTCATTAGCATGTAGGTATTATGTCATATTTATCTTGTGATTTAAATTAATTCTACGGATTAATGTTAGAGTGTAAAATTAGATCTAATCGTACTAACCTAATCGTGTTTGTCGTTGATCGGAAGTCCTACAACATGTTTACGATTTGTAAGCACTTAGATTGATATCGTGATATTAAATAAATGTTTATATTAAGTATCTCTTCCGATAGAATGATTTTGAGGAAAAATAATGTATTGATAATAAAATGTATCAACTGTTAGATATTGTATAAACGGGGCCTCAGAAATGCACATATTACTCGTGCTAATATGACTGCCGACTGTGACAATCCGACCCAGCCTGAACCGGATGTATTTGCAACGCTTTAGCATTATTAAACAGCAAAGTCAGGCAATTGAAAATGATTGCCGCATTCTTTCGCGAAGTTGTCGCGTTAGAAAGAAAGAAAGAAAGAAAATGAATTTATTCGACCCAAAAATGAATAACATTAACAAAAATACATGTACTAGTCTACTTAGGCCGAATAAGGCACCCGCTCAGCATTGGTCGTGGCAGCAGCAGAACTCATACCACGACGCTGATTTTCAGCGAGTGCCTTTGTGGGTACAAAAAAATGACATAAAATAGCACAAAAATAAAACATTAATCTATCATTCGAATAATCACAAATTGATTTTGACATATTGTATGAACAATTGCAAATTATAATATAAATAATAAAAACATAAATCAAATCAAATAGCATAACAATTAATTTAATTAACACTTTCACAGCGGCTCACGCGGATACCAAGTGATCGCACTTTTAATTTCATACGCGGTTCACGCGCATAGCAAGTGATGCATTCTAATACTTACTGTTCGTAAATCACTTGTAGTACTACGCGGTATCCGCGAACGAAATAAGACTCTTGTTGATATAACACACACGTTGATACAAAATTTCACTGTGTGAGTGAGTTCATTCAGTAACAAGAGCCGATCGTTCAAGAGCGCCCCGCGGCCAGTGCGCGACGCCCTTTATGTAACGTTCCATATTTCAATATATAACATACATAAAAAGATTACACAATGTAAAATTCATAGTTTTTATCACTTTATAGTACTTATAAGCTTCAATTTCAGTTTGTAAGTCTTCTGTTAGAGTTTTTTTTTTTCGAGAAACATACTATTTTCATTGGTAAATAAGTAAAAGTAGTATTACAATATTTCATTGTTTTATTTTTTATAAACAATATACAAGAAAGCAAAAACAAAATAAAAAATAAATCAAACAGATATCTATTATAGTTTACATTCTATGACTATTTGAAATATGCCAAAAACCGCCCGCGTACGCGGAGGCGCGGTTGAGTAATCGCACCGCTGCGAAAGTGTTAATAATAATACACCATTATTTCGGGTCACCTTGGTGAGCCTATTGTGAGCTCTGCGATTTTTACTGCGTTCGTGGAACGGAACGTGGCCAAACTCAAGATTCGGAGAAGAAAAAGTAAAGAAAAAAAAAAAAAAGTCTCCGTTCTTCTTGGGCTCGGCTCGTCCGGCAGCCATTTTATTTACGAATCCGACAAAGTCCGAGGCTCACCGAGATAAAAATGCCACGTAAAAGATAGTGCCACGGCTGCCACGTACGTAATTTACCAATACAAGATAAGGAAACACGTTGACATTGATGACTTCAGTCTACAAGGAAGGGGAGCCCTGGATAACCCCAAACAATCGCGCAAAATAACCGGACTGTACGAATGACGGCGACGGACACATGGGGTCCTGAATGAGCTTACGCGGACAAATCATGTAATGATAAGTGTTTTTCGGCGTGAACGGTGACACGTTGCACGGGCTCAACTATGTTTGGATTTGCGACCCCCTCGCTCGACGCGCATACCCCGTTGGTAAGTGAACGCGTGCTTTTCGTTTTCACGTTGGATTTGTAATAAGTGTTGCTTTAGTTTCATTTTAAACGTTGATTTCACCTTCAGGGCGCGCAACGGCGGGGGCAGCGAGTTCCAGCACCGTGTCGCAGCAAATTTGAAAGAGCCGCGGAAAGTTATTGTGCGGTGTCTTGCGGTCAGAAAGACGCCTACACATTCCCTTCTCCCACGCCCCCTCCCGCCCCGAGCCCATACCAAGTTCTCATGTAAGTAGCTTGGTTTCTGTGTCTTAATGATTTCAAACATCAGGCTTGCTAAGTGGAGTTTTCTGCAAGCCTCCATCCGAAGCATGCTTGCATCACTAATGTATGGGCTGACATGAGTCCGAGGTGGGATAGGATAGCAAAAACGCACGCAGGCATTCTGCACTCGCTGAATCATCTTCGCTGACCGCTCTAGCAGACACGGACCATACACTGTGTCGCAATAATTGAGCTTGGATAGCACGAGTGACTCGCAAAGGGTTTTCCTGATTGCCTCACTCAGATATGGTCTTATTTTGTATAGAAGCCTAAGTCTATAAAAACAGTTTCTCATACATTCTGCTATGTGGCTATCAAATCTCAGGTTGCTATCAAATAGTAGGCCCAAGTTTCTTGCCCTGTCTACCCTTTCTACTGGTTCTCCATTTATTGTTATATTTATTGAATTGATGTCTAGTTTTGAAATGTTTTTGGGTGTTCCTATAATCAAGAGTTTGGACTTTTTGGGATTGAGTGTGAGACAGTTCTTCTGGCACCACTTGTTTATATTTTCCAGCTCATTATTCACTGTAGTCACTGCACTGCTGCAATGTTTAGGATCAAAAGAGAGGTACAGTTGCAGATCGTCTGCGTAAAGATGGTGGCTACATTGCGTTACACATGTGGTGATATCGGCACTGTACAGGATGTAGAGAATTGGTCCCAAGATTGAGCCCTGAGGGACGCCTCTGCTCACCATTTGTGGTGCAGATTGCTCTTTGACTCCGTCCAATCTACATATCTCCACATACTGCTGTCTCTGGCAAAGATAACTGTGAAACCACCTAACAGCTTTGGAATCTAGTCCGTAATAAGTTAGCTTCGAGAGTAGCAGGGGAATGCTGATGGAGTCAAATGCCCGTGAAAAATCTAGTAGAAGCAAGAATGTGACATTCCCCTGATCCCGTGCAGACAGCAGGTCATCCACCACTTTTGAGAGCGCAGTTCCTGTTCCATGGCCCTTACGGAATCCAGACTGATGGCGAGGTAGCATGTCATTGTCTTCTAGATATTTTGTCAGCTGATCGCAGACTATTCTCTCCAGTACCTTTGACAAACAGGGCAGTATGCTAATAGGGCAAAGGTCCTGCAATGTTTCCGGTGAAGTGATCTTCGGTAGTGGCCTCACAACTGCTACCTTCCAACTGTCAGGGAATGTGTGTTCCATCAAAGATTGGTTTATTATGGAGGTGATGGCATCCAGTGAGTGTGGCAGAGTTAGCAGAAGCATGTCCAATGAGATTTCATCATTCCCCTGAGCATTTGAGCGCAGTCGGCTTATAGTCTTCATGACTAGGTCCCTGCTTACAGTCTGAAAAGAGAATAGAGCCCGATCACTGAATCTATATGTTACAAAATAAGTTAGCTGTGACATAGAAACTTTTCCACAGCCCGGTGCATCCAGAAAGTAAGCATTAATAAGGTTAGGATCATTGGAATGGGGAGGCAAGTCCACAGGTGTCTTTTTATCGGGCAGTATTGTACCCTTCAAATTTTTCCATAGTTTTTTTGGCTCCCTTAGGTTACTATTAATATGTTTGGTAAAGAAACAGGCTTTCTCTCTCTCTATTGCCCCTTGTACTATTTGTTTCATCATTTTATAACTGCCTTTAAGAGATGAGGTGCCATGTCTTTTAAGTTGTTTAAAGTATCTATCCCTGATGCGCATCATTTCCCTGACAGTATCCGTGACCCAAGGGTGTGGAGGATTTCTAAATTTTCTGGTTTTTGTGGGAGCATGCAGATCCATTAGTCCCCGAATGCAAAGTGTAAAGGCATCAACAAGCTTATTGACACCAGCACCGAGTGGTCTCTCAAAAAATTTCCAATCCACTAAAGACAGGTCTTTATTTAGCTGATCCAATAGTATGTTCTTAAGGGGTCTGTATGTTACCCATCTGGGACTAGGTTTGACCTTTTTGATTTTAAACTCTGCCAGGATCATACCATGCGCTCCCATGTCTGGGGAGTACCTCACTACTACCCGAGAAGCAGGTACATCAGTACACACCACATCAATTAGTGTGCTGCTGTGGTCAGTGAAGTGAGTAGGCTCCTCTACTAGCTGTAGTAAATTTAGGGCTTGTATGAACTGAGTGAATGCTCTATATTGGGGGCAACCCTCCTTCAGCTGGTCAATGTTAAAGTCTCCGACCAATATAATACCATCAGCCCCACCAAAAGATATCACAGATTCAGTAACTGCATCAAGGAACACCCTCACACTCTGCCATGGGGGCTTGTATGCCGTGCCAACCACCAAGACCCTGTTATGCAGCCGTAGAGACAGCCACATTTGTTGCACTGTAGTGTCAGTGTTAGGGTGCTGGCATATTCGTGCATTAATGCCTCTGCGAATGTAGAAGCCCACACCCCCCCCACGATCCCTAGGTATGCTACTGGGTCTCGGTATGTGCTTCAGTTGATACCCTGCTAGTCTTGAAGCACGGCAGTCATCCTGGTCTTCCATCCAGGTTTCATTGATAGCTAACAAATCTGGTTCCTCTTCCTCCACTGCCACCATAAGCTCCTCCTGTCTTGTCCCCAGAGAACCCGCATTGAATAGACCAACTACTAGGTTATTTAACCCGCCGCCTGTGTTGTCATGGGTAAGTTAAATAAAAACCAATAAGGCAGTATATTATTGGGCAAAATTACAACAATACAATAGAAGAATGACATCAAATGATTAATATTAATTAGATGTGAATTAATAATAAAAAAATATAACAATACAATAGAAAAATGATATTAAATGATTATTTTTATTAGATGTGAATGAATAATGGAATTAATTTGAGAATAATTTAAATATAATATAGGAATAATTAGTTGATTGCTATCAGTTACAATAATTATCACAATAATCTCATATGTAATATGTCTTCTTTCTATTTTTAGGTTGACTGAACTAACAAAGTGAATCCGAAGTGTCAATGTTCCAATATCAGTTATGTGCTTGGGCAATACCCTTCCTAAATAACAAGTAATGCATGGAGACAGCAGCAAATTACAAGGTAAGTGACAGGATATTCTAATGCAATCAATTATATGTTTATATTTTACCTTTGTCTTACATGCTTTAATAGTGGAATGTCCTCTTTCAGTGCCTGGTTTCGCCGTGTCCCGACTGGGGCACAGGAGGGAAGACCCTCTCGATGTCACCCATCGTCCGGATCTGATAGACCTGCGCCCCGTCTCCCTTGCGGGCAAAGATGCGGCCTCTTCGCGTCCAGGCGTACCTCCACTGCAGCCGTCGGCTCTCCTCACGCTCCCGGTGAAAAAGCTGGCGGTTGGAGCGCGTCAGGCGCTCGTTGACGTACACCCGGCCGCCGCCCTCGGCCACCAGGCCCCGGCGTACGCGCGCGGCGCGCAGCAGCTCGTCGCGCACGTGGCGGCGCGCCAGACGCACAACGACGCGGCGCGCGCGCGCCCCGCCAGCCTCCGCCGGGGGCGCGCCCACGCGCTCCGCGAACACCACGTCGCGCTCCTCCAGCGGCACGCCCAGGCGCCCGGCCAGCACCAGCACGGCGTGCATGACGCTCTCTCCCTTCTGCTCCGGGAGCTGGCCAATCTCGAGGTCGGACAGCAGCGCCTCCTGCTCCCGGTCGTTGAGCTCGAGCTTGAGCTCCGCGACGGTCCGCTCCAGCCCCGCGACGACGCCCGCCTCGGCGTCCGGGTCGGCCTCCGCTCGGCGCCGGTCCGCGGCGTCCAGCCTGTACTCTACGGCGTCGATGCGCGCCCCGACGGCGACGCCGGCGGTGCTGGCGGCCATTTCGATTGCACGGACACGTTCCTCGACGTCACTTAAACGTGCCTCGCAGCGGACAACCCTGCCGGAGAGCGCCAGCACATCATCGCGAAGAGCATCGATCCTGGACTGGGTCGCTTTCGCCTCCGCTCGCATCTCTTCCCTGAATTGGCGCATTTCCACCACGAACAGCTGAAAGTCGGTCAGCTCAACGGACATATTGAGTGCAGTGTCATCGAGCATAGACGCGTCCATCTCTACCGGCCTGGATGCCCCGCGTCGCAGGGTAACTCCGTCTTCACGTCCGACGTCCGCAGCACGCACGGGAGTGTTAGTGTTGTCACCCTTAGGCCGCTTACTCTTGCATGTAACGCAACTCCAGGCGGCCCTGTGCTCTCCCGTTAAGGTGTTATAGAAGCGCTGTTCCGACACACCTGCGCACTCCAGATCGTAGTGCATCTGGCATAGACTGCAAGTGAGGAACCGACGGTGGTCTATTTCCTGCCTGCAGCCACTGCAGCATCTGCGGTCGCAGACGTCATCCAAGCGCGGCATTTCAAAAGCGGAAAAAACACTGTCGCGTTGATATATTGTGGAAGTGATAATGTGTTATGTTTGCACTTTACTTGCACTTGTGTTTGTTGTGATTTTTAATTACGTATTATGCTGTTTTTAATAATAAATATGAGGAGCAAAAATAAGGTACGTCTTTACTCTACCCACTTCTTTTTTTTTTACGCCGTTACGCCTCGACAACGGCCGGCGCGCTGTACGAGTATGTTACATCGTTTGCTTACAATATTTATCTTGGGACAAACGTAAAACGATATAGGCCAAGTCATTTTCTTATGAATGAAGTTAAAAAAGAGCGATTTTTCCTACCACAGTTCAGACTTTTTACTGCACCTTTTATGATCATCACTCA
This sequence comes from Pyrausta purpuralis, assembly GCA_963924145.1. Taxonomy (NCBI): domain Eukaryota; kingdom Metazoa; phylum Arthropoda; class Insecta; order Lepidoptera; family Crambidae; genus Pyrausta; species Pyrausta purpuralis. The sequence continues at coordinate 1,303,091 of OZ001655.1, forward strand.
TGGAGATTGGAGGTGATATAGTAAAAAAAGTAAAGCTTTTAACGTCCCACTGCTGGGCAAATGCCTTACCTCAACTATGAGATATTTTAAGCTATACTCTACCACGCTGGCTCAGTGCGGATTGGTGGTGGGGTTTTTGCAAGGCAAGCGACTAATCCTGCTGTCAGATATTATCAAGCCGCCCATAAGGCATCTGACTAGGTTTAACGACTAATTTCAACCGATATTAGCCGGGGCCAACAACTTACCGTGCTATTCGAAGCACGGAGATGCTGGTGATACGTCGCTTATATGGTAGGAATGGTCACCCATCCAAACACGACTGCGCCGTGGGTTGCTTAACTTGGGTATCACTACCACAGCGCTGCTACTACTGCGTTACGAACACCTCAGATATAAGTAAAGTTATATAAGGTAAGGTATCTCAGAAGGTGATATTTGTAAAGTTTTTTAAAATTGGCTACACTATAATATTGTAGGTACTTTATTTGTACCGTACTATGCACGTTCAATGGCCGTGTAATTAAAACTATAAACATTTACCTTATTATGGCGTTGGTGTATGAAACTGTTGACTTTGTCGTCTTCTAATCTGGATAGAGGGTCTACACCTTTTCCCCTCGTTCGATGTGGGTCGGAGTCTGTAAACATGACATTAGGAGAGATTGCCCGTGTTCATGGGGCGTGCTCCCTCGAGCTCTTATATTGGAGTGTTCTTTGCGTAACAAAATTGACACTATCCATTTTTGTTTTGCCATTAGAACCCCTTGATGTAGTGGAAAAGTATGAACGGTGCTTTTTAGTTTGATAGAATTGTCAGTGCATTAAAGGTAAAAGCTAGGGTGTTACTGTGACAGAAATTCATGTTACATCTATAAGTATAGGTGATTCTTATAGCATAAGTAGATAAAACTTACAATAAATCCTAATTAATAATAATCTTATTCGTACAATGACACTGTAAAGCTGAAGAGTTTGTTTGTTTGTTTATTTGAACGCCCTAAAATCAGGAACTACTTGTACAATTTCAAAAAATATCTTTGTGTTGTACGGCTTATTTATCGAGGAAGGCTCAATGATACTATATAAAAAGGTCGAAGGGAGCAAATACAAAATCCGCGGAAGTCGCGGGGGCCGCTTTTATTCCTTAATTGCACTAATATTGCTAACTAACTCAAAATGTTACTAACTATTTATAAACTAAACTCTTGCTTGTAAGATGAGAAACTATTTAGTAGTACCTACAATATATGCTTTACTAACCAGTTAGCCATTGACAAGTGGACTCACACGTCACTTTAACGCTCAAAGGTCGCCGAGCACTCATTGTAGGGTAGTTTAGCAACTTAATTAGTCGCGCTGAGTTGCCAACAAGTTTGGTAACTGGGGTCCTACTGTTTGAGCCGATTTAGGTTTATGTACGTAGTTTCGGTGTATGATGCACAAAAACTATTTTGAAACGTGAATGGTATCCGGAATATACATATTAAGTACTTGCGGTCCTCCGCGACTGAATCCGCGTGTTTTTAGTTTGCTCCCTCTCCCCGTTGCGGCGTAAGGTTTAATATGCCTTCCTCGATACATAAGCTATCCAACACAAACAGATCTTTTTAAATAGTTTCGGCAGTTTCTGAGATTAGCGCGTTCAAAGAAACATACAAACTTTAGCTATAAATAGTAGTGTAGTTTGTAGGATATAAAATATAATCGTTATTATAGAAATGGTAGGCTTCTAATAGTAAATAACAGAAGTTCATACAATAATGTCAATGTGTAGTTCAGCTTGAACCAATTTACAATTTCTTTTATTATACCTAAATACTTCGAAAACAGTAACAAACATAGTTTGTAGCTATTTTTTCTCAGTAGTTCACTGATAAGGTCTATGTTGTTACGTATATAAGTAATTTTCAAAGAATAAATTATCAGTCTACATGCGAATATATTTAACTTTTTCCGCGCTTATTTTCTCGCTATCGCTATCTGTCCAAAAGAGTAAAAGACTTCCTCAGTTTAGAGGTAGACTCCTTGTTTCACGATTGATGGATGAATTGACGGCTGTGGCTACCGGCGTAGTTGACCGCCCTTCACACAATTAAGTGGGCTTTTAAACTATAGTTAACTATCGGTTATAACTTATTTTGCAGTTTGAATTCTCCAATCGAGTTATTGTCAAGCCAAAGCTGGTCATAAAATTTTAAGTGAGGTTATATCAGGAAATATTGTGTGAATTATGATCTTAGGTCAGTCAAATAACTATCGTTAAACCTTGTAGTGGAAATTCAAAGGAACACGTTTTTTTTATCTGCTACACCTGAGTCATGTGCAGCACCTCTTAATGTAGGTTAGCTTGTGCAACTGCTACAATGCACATGCTTTGAAACCTGTCTAGATCCGAGGTTCAATTTTAAATGAGCCAAGCTAATTTGGTTGTTTATTTTCTTCTTTTTGAAAGCCATAATCGGTGCGTATCATGCAACTAAACGTAATTTTTGCAGCGTAGGAAAAACTTGCAAGTATGAAGCTAATGCAACGCTGAGAAGCGAAAGAAGGCGCTGCATGAATATTCAGCGCGCGCGCCGCTGTCACTGCCCGCCTCGGTTAGAACTAGCTAGAGTGGTTAAACTCTATAGCTAGTCTTTTCTTAAACAAATGCACATCTACGATAGAGCTTTATAGATTTCAAATTCAATTCAATATCTTTATTGCATGTCACATAGTGGTAAGCTGTTCGAAATTAATTACAAATTGAAATATTTATATAAAATTATTAAATTCATTAAATTGTATTTAAAGATTGAATATTATTGCAGTTTTTTGGTGGTATCTTCAAAAATTCGGAAATACTGTAATAACATTTCTTGATAAGTATTTTTTTTAGTTCAATTTCAAAACTATTTGTTTTTTCTATATTTTTAATATCATTTGGGATATGATTATATATTTTAATGAGAATTGAATGTAAATCCGGCGTGTATAGTTTCTATTTTTATTGACTTGACTTTTAAAATATGCTCAGGACTTGTTCACACTGTCTAAGTAAGCACTCGCAACGAAAATTTAATAAACAACGACATTTTGTATATGAAAACTGGCTGATAGCACTTACTGGAACTAGCTTGGACACTGTGAAATATGCTCTTAGTGTTATTTATTTTGAACTAAGTATAATGTAATTATGTTGTAGTGTTTTGATTCTGATCCTTTTGTTGATAGACATAAACACGTGGTGACATTTTGACCTTGGGTTAGATAATGATGTTAGCTCTAGTCTGCGCAAGTATTAAGGCCTTAATTTGCTGTTAGTTGAATGTCAAAATATGTAAAAATGTTGCAGTGCAACGACCGGGATCGTGATGAGGCGGACCATGAGGCAGTAGTTCTTACTCACGGCGCGGTTTGCACCCACGCCCGCAGCCTCTGTAGAATGCAGATTTGTATGTAAAAAGCGAAAGCAAAACTCACGACACGTTTTACGCCCGCGGCGGGCGCGGTTGAAAACCGCATCGTCGCGCGGTTTAGTTGAAATTAGCTTGAGAATCGCACAAAACCGGCAGGGTCGTAAGTTTTAAAATAACACCGCTCTCCCGCAGGCGCGGCGGGCGCGGGTGAAAACCGCGCTGCGAGTTGTTAGCGTCAGACCTACTGTGTACTTAGGTCACAAGCATTCTCCTTTTCCCATGCGTTCGCTTTAAAGCTGGGTATCCATTTGAGGCAGCCTCGGGCCGAGCGGCTGTCTCGAGCCGAGGCAGATCTAGTGGAGACCGTGCCGCGAGTCGAGGCTTGCCGCGCAGCGAACCAAACGAGGCGGCCGCATAGCGAGCCAAATCGTGTCGGTAAATGGCCATGCTCAAAGGCGCCTCAGTATGAGGCGTGCGTTCAGTGGAGACGGACGTGTGTCGTAATGGTGGTTAATGAGAAAATGAGACAATCGTGGCTCGGGTTGAGGCTTGCCGCTCGATACGATATTATGTAAGCTCAAGTGGAGACGCATGTACTTTCCACAGCCCGCGGCACTCTCAAGATGAGGCAGCTCGGCCCGAGGCTGCCTCGAATGGATACCCAGCTTAACAATCACGCTGGAAAGAGCCACAGGGACTGATAGAATTCAGCGTACGGATATCGTGATAGAGTACAGAATGTGAATATCATCCTGCGAAATAAAACCTACTCGTATGTCGCGCAGTGACGTCACGTGGTAGTAGTAGCAACGACCCTGATAGCACATGATTGGGAACCCATATAATAACTACGCTGTTTTTAAATGGGTAATGATTTTTTACAGTTTCTGACACTAATTCTCTCACAAAATGTACTTACTAAACATTTAAATATAATAGAAAATAAAGGTTCTATTTAGTTTAGTCATTAAGAGTGAATGGTATAAAATATAACAAACAAAAAATGTAGGGTACAATAGTACAAAGTAGTAAATAATAGTAACTAACAGTTGTCAACGTTTCCCTGCTACAATACTATCCGTAAATTGAAGGTTTGTTACAACCTAAAATTACCTAGATTTATTCCCAAAATATAGTTTGTTATTGTAAAAGATGAAACAGGAAGTTATTCTGTTATTAAAAAAATATTTTGGTTATCTCTTTAAATACTGAGCCAGTATTATTAACCATTACTCAAAGAACACACATACGTAGAGAAGCATTACAAAAAAGTAAATAATAATATATTTTTTTGTAATGTTTAACTATATATTTTTAATACCTTATGATTGATGCACGTTTTAACGTTGAAATAAATCTTAAACGTGAGTTGTGGTGTGACTCAAAACATATAAACGACCTCAAGTTTGTCTATGGACATTTTTAAATATACCAGCTCGTTTCCCGTGTCCCAGCAGCCGGGCAGCAGGGCTATTACCTATAAACAATTGCTGTAGGTCAGCCACAGTTACAATGATGACATAGTAATACAATATGATATATTTTATGTAAGTATGTATTTTTCATGGCCTGGAAGTAAGGGCTTGCGAGTGAAGTTGTTAACTAAACCTAAGAAAAGTACTTAAGTACACAGATAACTTGGTGTGTTGAAGAAGGGTTCCCTCTATCTGTCAGTATATTTTTGCTCCGAAAGTTACTTGGCATAACACACTTGGCATAATTTTCTTTAGTCGAATATTATTCAGGCAGAATTTTCTGTTAGCATTATTATTATTTGGTCAAAAATTATATGCCCGAATTTACAATGGCATACTTTTTAGATAGCAGAAATTTGTAAGGCATAATTACCTTTGGCAAAATTTTACTTTGCATACTTTCGCTAAGCATAATGTTTATTAAGTACGATGTTTATTTGTCATAAGTTGACTAGGCTTACTATGAAGAAAGCAGAATTTCGTTTAGAATAATTTCACTACGCATATTGCTATTTCTTTTAAATAGTATTTTACCCTAAAATTGAATTAAAAAGTCATTAAGTTGTAGTACAAAAGTTAGTGACAGAAACGAATCGGTGCAAAACCGACTCCACGCAGTCTTGTTTGCCCCACCCCTAGAGTGTAATTCAAAATCGCGTAGGCGCGGAGGGGCCAGGCAGCTCGCGAGCTGAGGAGCAGGTGGTTTGTGAGCCGCGGCTGAGGCTGGCCTAGGGAGGCAAGCTGAAGCTGCGGTGGTGGGCGAAAACCACCTGCGACGATAAGCTCGCGTGGGACTGCTGGAGCCCCGCAGCGCCGGAGCCGTGACAGAAACCATGCATGTTGCATGCTTGCTTGCATTCTGCATGCATGCTTACTTGCATGTTGCATCCTTGCTTGCATACATGCAAGCTGTTGTGCATGCATGATTGCTTGCATGCTTGCTTGCTTGCTTTCTTGCATGCTGCATACTTGCTTGCATGCTGAATTACTATGGATTCAATTACTATGTTTCAATTACTTGTTTTCAATTACTATGGATATAAAATGTATGCTAAAAGATGATTATAAATGTTAAATTTCTGAGATATGATAGTTCTGCCTTGTAATGATTTTAAATATGAAAAATATGCCAAAAGACGATTCGGACTGTGAACTTTCTGCGATAGGATGATTCTGCCTATTAATGACTATATATACGATTTGTATGCCACAAGACGATTCTATCTGTGAACTTTCTGCGTGAGGATGATTCTGCTTTATGACTATTATGGATATTAAATTTCTGCCTAAAGATGATTCTAGCTTACACGATTATGCGTTTTGAACGTCTGATAAATAAGTGAATGCTAATTGATGTTCTGCGAAAGGAAGTTTATGCTATTTGATGATATGCCAAATAAAATTATGACAATAAGAAATCTGCGAAACAAGGTAGACCCGTTGAAGAATATTCTTATTTCATTATTATGACAAAGGTAATAATTAAACAATAATCAATGCAGTAAAATATAGGCGACGGAAAATACAGCAACCATCCATCCCATGTCAAATACGATCTATCTGACATATATATAGTGGTCGGTTCGTTCCACGTATGCTACGCGCAGCTATAGAAATAAGAAAACATCCAAATTTTTACAAAGAAGATGGTTGGAAAATTCCACCAGCATGGCGTCCAGTCCTAACGAGGACCCAAGCTAGAACACTCACCGCAAGATCACAAGACACAGCTAGCTCTTACTGCATGGATAGGAACGTTAATTAATATTATTAAGAGACGGTAGTGTAATTTTTCAAAACTCTGTAAATGACAAATAACATCTTAGTCTACCCGTGACCACAAACGTTGTAAAGTGTTCGAAACATGGGGATAAAATTTAATAAACTAGCGAAAAGTTCATCCGTAAAAAAGTGTTTCATTTCGATAAGTAATATTCGCGTAAACTTCTGAAACAAGTATAGGTCTAGTAGTTGTCTACCATCGTAATGTCGTAATATATTAACTTTACTCATAAGCTCTGCTCTGACCATGTATACACTGATTGTAATCGTATGGCAACCTCTTGTGAGTTACGTAATAACCTGGCCAGAGATTCGATTCCGCTCGCTCTCTCCGCTCGCTTCGCTCCCGCGGGGCGCTGCCGTCAACCGAGAAATACGCTCGCATGTTTTATGTAACACTGACCCCATTGTATTTATCATTTTAAACGAGTTCCTATCACAAGAGATAATATTTCGTTTTGTTCTGAAATATATTTGACGTAGATTAAAAACATGTAATACAGGTATTTAAAGCATCACAGATGCGCGAACAAGGCTCAATATCTACGGCGCCGCGCCATAATCGTACAATATTAACAACTTCTTATCTTAAATTATCTTCAACTAGCAGAACTAGATCAAAAATTTCAAGAGTCCGGTTTTATGAACTGACATGATAAAATGAGTTTAAAATTCTGTTTGTCGGTGACTCAATGTCGGTGACGGTATTATTGTTTTTTTAGTGTTTTGTCACTATACAAAATAAATAACATAATTGCACTTGTAAAAAGGAACTGTGTATTGGCATGCGTCCGGATAGCGTGGGACACGGTTTGTTCGCATTGGCTTCTTACAAGTGCAATTTACGTTAAATAATAAATATTGTTGTTTAAAGTACTATATTGTCCACAAGTCCAACAATTTGAACACGCCGCAAAGCTCTTCACAAAGTTTGTCGTAGCAATAGTACGCTCGTAGCGCTACGTTATGCAATCCCGTAGCCCATAGTCCGTAGCTCGTAGCTCGTGTCGTGGCCATCCTCCAGTTTATTTTACCGCCATTTTTCATTTGCTCTTACACTTGCTGTTTCAGATGATTTTTTGAAGTTGCCGTTTGCTTTAACGACAATTTGCTTTTACTGTAAACTAGCATGTTTTACAAACTTGCGGAGAAATCGACGGTCACAACGTACAGAATCGAAACTACAAATTACATACTTTACAGTAGGGCCGTTTAAAGTTTTATTTTGAGTTAGAATAATAAGTTGTAATAGTATCGTGAAATTTACTCCTCTGTGTGATAGCTAATTTCCTGTGTTTTTTTTTGCCTAAACATGTTTATAATATTTTAGATATTTTTCTAGATATTTCATATTCGATGATTTACCTTGTCAGTATAGGCTGCAATTTTATCGAAAGTGGTAGATTCGATACTATTCAAGGTTTTTGAAATTTGAACAATCATCGAATCTACCAGTTTCGATACTATTCTTCAACAATTTATGTAGACATAAAAAAGTTTCGATAGTTAGTTCCTAAGCAATTAGCTCTAATTGTTGCTTTTTGAATAAAGAAAACACTAGTTTTTTTTTTAAATTTAATTACATACGTTTATCAATTATATACGTTTATTATTAAACAATAACATTATCATGAGATTCATCGTAAGTAACGACTTAAAACAAATATCCTTAGTTTTATACTAATGTGCTATATTGTGAGATCTTATTCTTATTATGTAAATATAAACCACCTTTTATCATGTAGCTTAAAATTCCTTAGTTAAGTAGGTAACATGACAATATTCAGTCTTGTAGGTTAAACATTAGGAACTCAAAAGTACTTATAACAAAAACCCTCTTAAATAAAAAATAATCTTTTAAATACACTAGCAACAATAACAAACAAGTACAGCCCAAAAAATTGCAATGATAAATTAAAAATAGTCAAAGCATTATAAATCTAAGTTATCTAGGCATTTCTTGAATGTTTTATAAGAATATTTAATTATCTTTATCGCTCCCCGAAACATTATTTTCATCTTAACCGCTTTTCAGATTTTTAAAGAATGCATGATATTGCTTTGGAATGTGTCCTGCTTGGCAAAGATGCATCAAGTCTTTGTATTTTGCTTCAGGAATCGGAAAACTGTCTGCATACAATTGTTTTAATGCATCGTTGCAGGTTGCAACAACTTTTTTCTTGTTACGTCGTGTTTGAACTAAGGTATTCAATCTAAGATAATCAGAATCCAAATCATACGTGTACAAAATAATATCAGGTTCAGATCTCTTCACACATATTTCCTTAATGTTATTCCATTCGATGTCTTGATTTAAAGTGTTTTTCTTAAAATTTATGTTTTGTTAGAGTTCTTTTAAATCATACAGCATTTCTTGAGACACTTCAATAACGTGATATGGCTTATCATTTGTTTTTGCCCAACGAACCAAAGCATACCATTGATCTGGTGTATGTATTATTTTACCTTTTGCAAATCTCTCAATAAGGGCATGTACACTGTCTGCTTCCTGTTGCGTATGACCAGACTCTAGAAATCTGTGTGTGATGTCAATGTTATATTTATTATTAAATTTGTTTATGTACTGCCATTGCTTAGTGTGATCGGATAAATGCCAGAACTCGTCAAAAATGTTTCTTCGTATGTCTTCTGTGAAATATTGTGAGCACTTCAGCTTGCAGGAGGTCATGAAGGTTTTATAAATTTAGCGGGAATGATCTTACCTATTTTGGAAACACACTATTTTCCCGGAATTCGTTACTAATTTTTTACGAACATCAGCCCACTCGTTGACGTGTCGTTTTCGTTTACGACCAGGATCAGTTTTGTAGGTTGGTTTGCGTTTGCGCGTAGTGGATAGATTAGGAGTAGAAGTAAGTATCAGATGTCGAAATTAGTGAATTTATGCTTGGTATGTTATGGTCTTCCGGTACTGGTGGCGTTGTTGCACTGAGGTCTTTTTGTTTGGAAAAAAGTTCAATCGGCGCATTTCCCTTATTTAAAGTAGTAACAGTGTTATCAGTTGGTGGTGACCCGAAGTTATTTTCTTGCTTGGAAGAGGGTAATGGTGTTGGCATCCCTTCTTCGTCGTCTTTATTTAGCGTATTAACTGGGTCATTCGTTGGTGATGACCCCAAGGTAAAGTCTTGTCTAAAGTTGGATGATGGCACTGGTGTGCATTCTTCGCTGGCAAATATAACGCTGTTGGAGTCATTTGCCTGGATATCATTAGTCTTGTCATCATTTGATTCTATTTGTGATGTTACAAAAACATCGTCATAAATATCATTCAATATCCTCCATTCTTCCTCTGTATAATCCTTGTAGTATGCAGGGGATTCTTAAATAAATAAAAGGAAAAAATATTTAATTAGCCTAAAACATATAAAGCCACTAGGTAGACACTAAAAATTTTTTAGTCAGTTAAAAATTAATGTCAATTAAAATTGGATCTGTCATCTAACCAAGAATTAGCGTAGAACAGTATCGTAACTGGTAAATTCGAAAAATATTTTTAAAAGTAAACTATCGAAAGTACCACATTCAAAGGTCTCAGTTTCGAAACATATGCGTAAACTATCGAAACTGCCACTTACAATATTTTTAAAAAAATATTTACCTAGAATACAATCGAATCTACCAATTTCGATAGTTTAGATTGTTAATCTCAAATTTGGTCACAAGGATAAGAAAAAAATATAGTTACTAATAATTTTAAAAGATCAAATCACTAGATTTATTATAAATAATTTCGTAGTTATATTTATTATATTAAATATCACTTACCCGGACGATCGTCATTTTTTTCGTTGAGCTTGGTTTCACTACGCTGGCGTTGTTCGTCTTTTTAAATTAAATTAACCAAATATTCACCACGGCTATTCATTTTTGTACTTCGACTATAATACAAACCATAAAATAAAAATAACAACTGAAAAGTTTAGTAACCTAAGCCGACGCGCCCTCCTTCTCTCACATTGCGGTGAACACTGACGACTCGGGCAGTTACAAACTGTGCGTGCGTACCATCGCGTTGGAACAGTATCGAATTTACCACATTCGTTCATGTTCGTCGCTTTAAATGTGAAGTTTCGATTTTGTTCAATTTAAAACTTGATTAAATAGTTAAGAAAATATATATAAAAAAATGTTACTACAAAATATAACGTGTTCTAATACAATTAGTGCAATAAAAATAAAAAAGGTAATTTTGCAGATTCGATACTGTTTGTTGCAGCAGTCGAAATATTGCTAGAAAATATAATTGCATAAGTTTTAAATAGAACTTCCTGAGCATTTTCCGGAAGCTTTCTAATGAAAGTTATCTTTTGCATTTTTTATTGCCCGTACCTACATGTATAAATTGAACAGACCTAAATACTATCTATCTATACTGTAATGTTATACCTAAAGATTTTTATGTATCATTTCTTGTGTCGAGTCTAATGGACAGTAAATTATTTTTGGGAATATTCTAAGAAGAGCAGGCATGCCAGCCGGTGCCTAAGTGTCGTTTGATCAGAGCCAGCTCAGCGACAGACGGACTCACTAAAATCAACTCAGCTGTTTTTATACACCCCTCCTGCCGCTCTGCGGACACGCAAAAAGATCATTTCTCTGCCTCTCGAAATTTTGCCAGCTTTTTATGACAAATAAAGTAACACTTCCCATTCGCATTCGACCAATAAAAGTGTTAACACGAGAAGATTTATAAGCGGCTCTTTGGAAACGAAAAGACGTTGCCAACTGAATTTGCATTGCTTTGAAATTCATATCTGAATAATACATTCTTATTTGTAAGTTGTGTTTTTTTTTCAAAAGTTTATGTCCTTTTAGGGACCTTTTGCACTAGTTATCCATAAAGTACAAATGCCAAGATAACGAGAGATAGAGATAACTTTTCTTAATAAAATTTTGTGATCATTTAACTCTTTGACTGTCTTAAAAATATTAATACGGAAACCGTAAAATTTCGGTAAGCGAAATTTAATTAAAAATCGGTAAAAAATTGCGCTATGATTATTTAAAACTTTACACACTCGGGCCCGACCAGTCGGCATACAGCGTGCTGGTGGTCTAGCCCTCGGGTCGAGTGCAATGTTTAAAATGACGTCAGAAAAAGACGTCGCCGTAAACACACGGGCCCTAGTAGGCGGCTCCGCTGGAATGGTTCTCGCTCACTCGGGCCCGAGTGTTCGGCACTCAACGAGTTAAATAGTTTAGCGGTAAATGTCTTTGTCGTCTTTATTTTATCTGACACAATAAAGTGAAACGAATCCCTAGGATTTTCCAACTGTGTCTCTAGTAATTTATATTCAGTGTTTAAGCTTTGACCTCGTCTGTTTAGCAAAGCGTTAAACGCTTATTTAGTCGCAGGGCAGCGCAACCGCAAGCGGACCGAAATAAAAATAAACGCCCGGAGTCAGCGGCAGGAATGTTCATTTGGGCTGATCCTCGTCACGCCAAGACAATTCAATAACCCACTGAACCTTACTCCTACCTGATAACACTTGTAACTGCGGATAAGTGTGCCTTCAAATAGTTGTAACTTACTTTAGTACCATTTACTTGATCTTTTATGTATGCTCAATGCCATGGATAACTGAATTATTTATTCTATATGAATATAACAACATGATAAAACCTAAACTGTTAAATATATGTTTGTTATATACCAAAAAACTTATTGACTTTAAGACTGCGTGTCTTAAATGTTTGTGTTGGAGTGACATTGTTTTATCTATCAGTTGTTCATATTAAAAAAGATCCATAGTTAAAAAGTACATTAAAATACAGTATATATAAAAATAATAACACAAAATGAATACAAGTACCATTAGAAAGCCAACGAATATACTATAAATAAAAGCATATTAGGAACATTAAATAAACGTTCACGTTCTTACACATACACTGTAAAAAAAAGTTTTCATAGCAATGGCTATCTATTACTTGTAAGTATTAGTTAGTTTGACTTAAACTCTCTAAAATACTTTTGAGAAAAACATTGTCACTGTTGCCAAGCCTAGACAACAAAAATGCTATACGACCGCGCTGAATGGCATCAAATGAGTTAACATGTGCAAACATCTCAGATGCGCTGCACCAACGTTCCAATCCCTTTAGCTGCCTAAAGGTATTATTGTAGGCAACTTTGATACCAATAATAAGCACATGCTACGATGCAGGATTACCGGCATGTAGTGGGGAGTCTAGTGAAATGGGCTTCTCTATTAAAGCTACAATATTCAGTGACGATCCTGTGTGATAGCGAGGACACGCCGCCATCAAATTAGCGTTCCTCTGGTGTCGGGTAGTAGCGGCAACATTAGTACTGGCAGAAGGTTGAAAATGTTAATAATACCCATATCAGGAAGGATTTTTACTGGGTATTAAGAGGCGGCAAGACTGGTTCTTAAACTGCGGTGTGGGAGGCAAGAGGGAAACCACCACACTATCTTCCCCAATTAGGATTTTTTATTTAAATAACTTCACCGATAAGAACCTAACTCTTAAGTTTGATGATAATGATGAAGTTTCTCATAGTTAGTAGGTGTTATAGATATTTCTAGACGATAAAATGGAAGCGAATAAAATGTGAAATCAGGTGTGAAAAATCAGTAAACTGAGGCCTGATTTTTTCAGCGTTTGATAAGGAGTCGGACAAATCTTATCTGACGTTGGTAAAATCAGCCCTTAGAGGTGATATAGTAAAATGATGTTGTCGATACAGAAGCGAGTGAGTAAGTGATTACTAAATCTGACGATTAAAATTTTGTGTAGATTATGTATTGCCTGGACATAAGACTAGAACGCTTTTTTAAATTTCGAATTGATATTAAATTATGAAGGAACTCTACATCACTCTCAGTACTTTTAAGTAATTTTTCCTGTTTATAAAAAACTTCTTTGTTGAATATAAAACACTCGGCTCGCACACAAAAGGCTCTATCGCGTAACGAAGACAAGTGATACACACTAGTGTGGGTTAATCAAGCGCCTAGAGCGCACTTAGCGGCCCTTATCACGCTCTTATCAATTACGTATAATTGCCTGCTACGTGTTAAGGAGCCTACGCGATGAAGCAGATGAAAAACATCTAAAGCTGGTATACTACGCCTTGGTAGAATCGAGACTGCGCTATAGTATATTGTGCTGGGGAAGAAGTTATCAATATAATATACATAAGGCTTTTGTTCAACAAAAACGAGCCATTCGAACCATTGTCCGTATTAAACAACAGGAGACTTGGCATTTTGACTGTTCCATGTTTATACATTCTGGTTTTACTGACGAATTTTGCAAAGCATATCAGTGACTATGAGACCCCAGAAGAAAAAAAAATTAGAGAGAGCACAAGGAGGAAAGATTTTAATTACAAATGTGTACCCCAACTGAATATAGTCAAGCAGAGTTCGTACTATCAGTCAGTTGCAATATTTAATACGCTGTCAGTAGAATTAAAAAACTTAGTTTACACAAGTAGCTTCAAATCAAAGTTGAAGAGTATTTTGTTGGAAGGATGTTTTTATTCTGTAGAGGAATTTATAAATACCTAAAAGAAAATAAGTATTACTTTTTATAATTTTTGACATCTTTAAGTACCTACAATTTTATAACACCATCCGGTAGTTGACATTATTTATTTAAATGATAACTTGGGTAATGTATTTGAATTTTGACATAATCTACTTTGCTAATATTAATTGATTTATATGATTTGACATTTTTAAAGCATAGACATTTTATTTTAAAGTGGGTACAATTTAATAACATTATCCTGCAGTTGACATTGATTAATTGAATATTGACAAATAAACTTTCGAATATTGGTGTGCTTTGACATTTGTATTGTAATTATTATTATTTAATTGTTATTTTATTATTATTTTTCCTATGAATTCAAACACAATGTATTATTGTTATATGAATAAATGAATTGAATTGAATTGAACGTACCTCAATTTAAAACCCAAATTGAATTGTTGTAATTATGATATAAATTTATGCTTTATAAGCCTTTATCTATGTGAATTGACTCGTTCATATAGCTTTCCTGCGCGAACTGGATTTCCAATTGGTTAGTTCTAGAACGCTCTTAACCACTTTAAAGTGTATCTCTCTTCATTACGACTGGTTGATCACTCGCCCCGGGCAGCACTTAGCGGTTCTTATCAATTAATGGAAACCTTCTCTCCCTCCTCCCCTCGTGCTAGGTCGTATCGGCCACATCTTGAACGATTTATAGCGCCAAATGTAGATTATTGCCAACTGTGGAATCTACTCGATGCGGGACGCCAATATATTGCAAAACTTCTTGGGCACATACGTTTTTTCTTACGATTCACCTTGAGCAAAACAATATTTAGTTTAAATTATAAGATTAGAAATATGTGACTTAGTTTGATATGTCAATTCTTAAAATATAGTAAAATTGATACTGCGTTTTTAGGGTTCCGTAGCCAATGGCAAAAAACGGAACCGTTATAGTTTCGTCAAGTCTGTCTGTCTGTCTGTCTGTCCGTCCACCGCATCACACTGTTGAAATTTAGTAGGAAGATGGATCGATTCTCATATAAAAATAAAAAAATAATGACATTTAATAAGGGCTCCTATACATGAAATTAAAACATTTTTTTTAGTCAAACCTTTGCGTGTTTCAACAACCGCACACATAACTTTGTACTTCATACAAACACTTTGAAAATCAAAGTTATATTTGCTGTCAACAAAATATTGTGGTATTTTACTAAGTGAAAGTAAGTGGATTCCCTAATTCAGTTAAAGTTGGCACGGAATCCTCAGTGCGCGAGAACGACTCGACTTGGCCGGTTTTTTTTATCCACTTCTTAGGTTAGATCGAATACCTGCTGTACATACACAAGGATGATTTAGGAACATAATTGGTTCTAAAGTTTACGCGAATACTGGTCATTGAAATGAAAGATTTATTTCAGATTTATTCCGCACACATCTCATTAATACTACCTATGTGTATATGCCTGACGTTTCGAATGCTTTACAGCATCCGTGGTTACAGGCAAGACTATGGTGTTATTAGTCATTAAATAGTAATGCAAAATGAAACTACCATTACTCATTCATGTTAATGGACGTCCCTATCCACGCAGAAAGAGCTTACTGTGTCTTGAGATCTTGCAGTATGTGATGTTGCTAGGGTCTTAGAAAGAATAGGATCCCAAACTGGTAGAACTTTCCAACTACTTCTCTGTTGAAATTTACTTATTTTAATGGCCTCACGAGCATGCGAGGAATGAAACGCCGTTCTTTAGCGAGTATTTTAGGTGGGTCAAAACATATGAAATCAAAATCAAAAGGTTGGTCGAAATGTGCGTGAAGTAAATTCCTAGTCTTTCATTTCTAAGATTTAGGAACCTGCGCTGATAATGTTAATATTTTCAAAAGACAATGATCAGGCCATTATTACATTCAATAATATTTGATGCATTGATTATATAAATAAACGTGATTTAGATTTGCTCTACTTTCGACTCAAGATTCCTGAATATTCAAAGACTGAATGATTTTCAACCATTTTCTTTAGCTTCAATGTATGTACAATTGTAAGGTTATCTTTTTAGCAAACATCTCGGAATGGAGAAGGGAGGAAGACAGATAGCCTATATTATTAGAATAGGACCCTGATTATCCTTACACGGTGATTTAAACGCTCCAGCCAATATGGCACCCTTAGGCTTAGTTCTCATAGGGTCCACAAAAATAAACAGTTTTTATTTCATTATTTCTTACAATCCAAGAATTAATCCTATAACAAACATTTCATGGTCAAGTCGCTAGTGTCTGTAACTATTTTTATTGTAAATACGAGTTTAGTAATTGAAGTCCTAGTACGAATGTACTAGAAGAGCATTATTCATAAACAATTTATCTTTTTGAAAAGTAAATGGTGGAAACATTCATAAGAATCGTTTTCTGCTGATTTGTAAAGGTGGTTTGTACACTTAGGAACATTGACAAATAAGACGGATATTTAAATAGATGTGTTCAACAAGTATCAAATGTAATTAGAGACATTGTAACTGAGCAGCAGTCCTTACCGATAACGCTATTAAACTAGCCGAGTGCTGTATAAACCCATACGGCGCATCTCGAGACTCCTTCAGTGAAAAAGCGGGGTGAGCGTACGTTTGCGGCGATGTCCTTTTACTTCACAATCAGTGCCAATAGACAGAGTATTGCAGAATCTTCGATTATCTATCATAGGATATTGCAGATCATTCAACAACTAGCATAAACTGACAAACCACGATCTTTCATTACACACCACGAGCAACACGCAAGCGAAATTGCGTGTTATTATTTTTTTAATTCTGTAGTTATATTATTGTGTATGTGTGTTAAACCGCAGTATTCTATAGGTCTGTTTTGCATTTCTAATTTTACTGCCTGATGCAAGAAATAATTATTGAAATTGTAAATTACCAATTGTCGAAAGTAAATAATGGTCAAGTTTTATCTGGGTTGTATAAAAAACGCAAGAAACGGAACGAAGTTTCGTCAAGTTTTTCCGTCTGTCTGTCCGTATGTTACAGCTTCTTTATTCTGAAAATATTAGCATGACATAGATGAAACTTGGTAGGTGTATCCTGCCAATCGCTTCAAGATTCCTATCCAAAAATATAAAATAATGACATTTGAGGGGGGCTCCCATTCATGGAACTAATATAAAATGAAAAATTGCTTAACACATGTATGTCTGTGGATAGGTCTCTTAAAATGACATCGAGGTTTTGAAAATCATTTTATCTGATACCCAAACGTTTCCAAAGTGGTAAAATAGGCCCTTTCAGTCCAGAATGTCAATTTCCCAAAATGTCAAGCGGTTTCAAAATGTCAAGTTCTCGGAAAGTCAAGTTCCCAAAATGTCAAGTTCCCCGAAAGTCAAGTTCCCAAAATGTCAAGTTTACAGATAGTCTATGAAGATAAGAAAGTTCTCGTTTAATAATAAAAAATCCATTAATCAACTTTTTTTAAATTATATGTAATCAAACAATCAACTCATTTAACCTTACTATGCAAAAAAATATTTCAAAATTTTAACTTAATATGAAAAACATATTTTTATTTTAATCTAACCATCAACACCTTTAAACTTACTTTGCAAAAAAAAAACATATTTCGACATTTATATGTAACTTCTATGAAAAACATATTTTTAATCTTACAATCAACACATTCCTAGTTTGAAAAAAATACATATTTTTTAATGAATATTAGAAAAAAAAACCTTATTTGAATAATCTAAGTCGCAGAAAAATATTTTATTTTTCAAAAAATGCTGCAAAGAAAGTTCTTTGTTTTCTAATTCGATCAAATAGTTCTTGTATTTTTGATGAAACAAAATGTCTCTGACTCTTCTTTTATTTTTCATTTTTTTAAACAGAGAATCATTTAATGGACTATCCCAATACTTGCTTTCTTTTTTTAATTTATACAGAAACAAATAACAATTTGGTTTCTTTGGTATCCGCCTATTTAGTTGCCTGTGCCATCCTTATAAAAACTTTATTTGCAACATTTAAAAAAAATATTTTCAGCGACTTATATTACTCAAATAATATGTATATATTTTTAATATTCATTAAAAACATGTATTTTATTCAAACTAAGAATAAATGTTTTGATTGTAAGATTACAAATATCTTTTTCATAGAAGTTACATATAAATGTCAAAATATGATTTTTGCAAAGTAAGTTAAAATGAGTTGATTGTTAGATTACATATAATTTAAAAAAAGTTGATTTATGGATTTTTTTTTAAATTTAACGAGAACTTTCTTATCTTTATAGACTATCTGAGAACTTGACATTTTGAAACCGCTTGACATTTTGGGAATTTGACATTCTGGACTGAAAGGAAATAGGCGTCCCTCTTACTTTATACTTCAGTAGTGAATTAAAAAAAAATGATGTAGATCTTTACAAATACTTTCAATAAAAAGTTGTCAACACGTTTTCAACAACCGCAAATATAACTTTGCCCTTATACAAATACTATAAAAACAAAGTTATATTTACTTAAAAAAAACATCACAATAAATAATAAATAAATAAATATCCTTTGGACATTCCCACACATCGCCATCTAGCCCCAAAGTAAGCTACTCAAAACTTGTGTTATGGGTGCCAGACAACGAATATAATAATAAAAAAAAAAAACATTTATTTCAGAGTTATTATCTCCATAAGGGTTAGTAACAATGACACTTATTAGCTATGTTAGTAGATATACAGGCTCAAACAGTCAGTTGTTTCGGAGACGACCCGAGCTGCCTAAAAAAAACCTGTAGCTTGGAGTGCCTCCCAAACAAGGCTGCATCTATCCTACTTGCTATCATCTTCAGGATCTTGTTACTGCTCTCCATCACTCTGTGCACTATGGACAGCGTCTTCTTGCGCATGATTGCGAAAAAGTCATCTACCGCAGCGACTGCAAACGTATTAGATGCGCTGCAGAAACGCGGAAGCCGCAACAAGACCCTGAAGATGTTATTATATTGAACACGCAAGGCACTATACGATCTCAGCGTGAAGTTGGATCACAATCCACAGGTGTAGAAACTCTGGCAATATGCTCTAAAGAGCGTGAGTTTAACATCAGTAGTACACCGTTTGAACCTGTGTGCCAACATGTTGCCTCTGACCGACAGTGCCCTGCGCTCTCTCTCAATATCCTCCTCATCCCTCAGGCTCTCAGTCACAATATGGCCAAGATACCTAAACTGTGCGACACGTCTCAGAGACATTCCATTCAAGTGAACTGAAGGTACACTTGCTGGTTCTTTTAATTTACCTTTGAACAGTAAGAACTCACTTTTTTTTTCATTGTATCTCAGACCATGTCCCACAGCATAAGCCTCACACCGGCCAAGCAGAGTCCTTAGGCTACTTATCGAGGGGCTGAGCAACACCATGTCATCAGCGTAGCTGATGTTATTCATACATATATTGTCATAATACTTAAATAGTTTTTTTTTTGTAAATACATACATGATATACATAGAAAACACCCAGACCAATACAAACAGACATGTTCATGCACACAAATGTTTGTATTGTGCGGGGATCGAACCCGCACCCGCTGCGTAGTAGGTGATTTCTCGACCACTACACCAGACGGGACAATATTATTATAATAGTAGTAGTTAAAATTTGTGTTAGTAAGCGGACCCCTAATTTAGTTCAAGTTACCACGGAACCCTCAGTGCGCGAGTCCGACTCGCACTTAGCGGACTTACAATGTGCTATGTGACGACCTCCGTGGTTAAGTGGCTAGCACGCTGGATTCAAGCGTCGCCATCTCGTGAGGTTCCGGGTACGATTCCCGGTCGGGTCAATGTAGAAAACGATCTTTTCTATATTGTCTCGGGTCTGGGTGTTGTGATACCACCGTTGTGTCTGATTTCCATAACACAAGTGCATTGGTTACTTACTTTGGGATCAGAGCAATGTATGTGATTGGTGTCCAATACTTGTACCAATACCTGTATAACACTAAGCCTTCCATAAAGAAAGTTTATTTAATTTGTACCGATTGATACCAACGAATTATTACATTCGTTTTTCAACAATATCTACTGTGAAGTTCATCAAAGGGCAACAGCATTTATTTCTGCAAGTAAACAGTCGGGAAACAATAGTGAGCAGGCGGCCTTAGCGCGCAGAGCGAGCGGCTGCGTTTTACGGCGACCTCTCAGCGACGTATGAGTCGTCTCGGCCGTATTGTCCCTTTATAAGGCTTAAATAGGAAGAATAGCTATTTATTGTGTCACTGGGTAAAAGTAATACTTGTCACTTTACTTTGATTTTAATTAGACAGATCAAAATGACATTTGGAGGGTGGCCACTTTTCCACTATTTAAAAAAAATGCTGTTCCTAAATAAACGAAAAATTAAATTTTTATTCAGTTGTTTTTTTTGTACTTATAATTTTATAGTTGTAGTTTTAATTTGTGTTATGCAGAAGTCTGTTGGCATGGATTATAATAACAGTGCTATTACAAAAATAAACTCTGTTTCTAAGTATTTTTTATTATTATCATCATTATTTCTAGAAATAATTTATTTATAAAAAGTAACAAAGATGAAATAAGAAACCAAAAAATCGCGCACGGGCGGGACTTGAACCAGCAACCTTTTGGCAAATCATAGGAGAATATTGGTATTGCAAGGGAGAGGCTTAGATTTTTTACTCATTAAAAACTGTTTTATGTATTACATCTGCTTAAATCTCTATGCAACGTTTCACATGTATTATTTATATAATGTTACAAATAACACTTTAATGAAATATATTCCTAGTTCGATGAATCACATACAATAGAATTGTTACAAGACTGTTGCACTACGCTTGCAACATTTAAAAAGAAAATGTGCAATAAAAGCTGACATTCTGGTCTATCTTATTAAACATCATAGTCTAGGAAATGCAGTTATTATTTATTTATAATCAAACTGCTAATAATTACCTTAAGAGTTATGCCCATAGTAGTATATAGGTCAAAACGATTTCGGTACACCACAAAATAATAACTTTGTGTGGAAAGATAAACAGATAAACCGTTTAATTGTTGAGAGCTTAGGTGCCATGCCTTACATGGAATTATTAATAACTAGCAGTTCCGCGGTTTCACTCGCTTTATGTAAGATTTGCCTTAAGAACTTTCACACTGCTTAAATATGCACATCTCCTTTAACATTGGTCAAATATAATATATCTCCATGTTTAAAATCGGTTCACCTGTTTCTGAGTGAAAACATAAGTTCAACCCACATTTTCGTTATTATTCGTACGTAAGTAAGGTTAAGGTTGTACATTAATTACTAGGTTACATTTATATCAATAAATGTCAACTCATAATCTCCAGTAAAGTCTTGAAATAGGCACTCATCGACATCAGCGCCGGCATTCTATTAGTTTCATACAATGGCTCGTGCTTTATTGTAATATAAAAATAGTTTCATTAGAATTTTGCCCACCTAATGCACAGTTCAGTAAGCAGTCCCTTAGTTGGGCTGTAGTCCGGGCCGGATGGGACGCGGCTATCGGGCCCTGAGGTGGGCAGCCTCGGCGCCGCCCGCCTGCCCTTCGATGCCTCACTAACCACAGCGGCAGGGCTATAACGTATCTATCTTAATCGATGTTAACTTGACTTCTGCCGCATTTGTTTCGAAAACTCGTTCACTGATATACAATCCATAAAAATATTCATAGATGGCGTAAGCAGTTGCATCCATCGCAGTCATTTTTTTCTTCTTTTTTTTTAGTTTTAAAAATGGTAAAAAATGTTTTAAAGCCTCTGAACTTTTTTAATGCAAACAGCTAAGAAGTCACTGCCTGCTGACTAAAGGAATTAATAACTTGGGCATGCCATTTGGCATGTTAAATAATATTTAAAAAAAAACATCTAGACGAATTAATAACTTCCTCTTTTTGAAGAAGGTGGTTTATATGAACAATACCTGTGTGTAGTTTTTAACAGAGCTGACATAAAATTATCCACTATCGATGCTCAGCTTGAATGGTAGTTTTATGGCAATTGCTTCCAAGTTATGCAATCATTCTATAGGTAGTCTTCTTAGCTACATTATAATAGGGTATATTTGATGTGCGGGTCATTAGCTTTGCGATTTATAAAAACTAGCTAGTGTATTATTCTTTGGTATTATTATATCTTTTTCGGGTTCTTTTGTGTTTTATATACCTTCTAATATTTACCGGCGTACAAACTAAAGACCAGTAGTAGGCTAGGCGATCCATCGATGTTATGTTATGACTTAAATAATGTTTTGATAAATTAAAGATCGTAGTTTAAATTAACTTAAAACCGATAAGCCCTTTTTTCAAATATAGTAAGAACCTTAAGAGTATTGCTCGATCAACGATACAGGTGCCTTGAGACACTTGACTTGTCGTTCCATTCGCGCCTAGTTTCCCGACGTCCTACTACGTCAGACGTTGTTTACCCAACATATTCCCTTGTTGTTTTCCTTGCACATTGTTAAATAGGAAGATCACTGATAAACTGACTCGAAGTACATCATCATTAATCATTATCCGCCAAAGAACGTCGACTGCTGAACCGATGCTAAGGCTTATGCCTCCCCCACGGTTTTCAACAGCGTCTTATCGAAGGGTCTCCAATCTAGACCTTTTGTGCCCCAACGATAATCAATTCTTCACGCTATTTTTGTTACCTTAGTTCTTCTACTTATCTCTTAATTTTTGATTAAATCTCATAGAGAACCAGCGAGAATAGCCGTCTCCATCACTCGCTGTGTGATTTTGAGCTTTCTTATAAGGCCCATAGTAAGAGAACATGTTTCGATCCGTATGTCATTACGGCACGTAAAGCACACTGGTTGAAGACTTACACTGAGGTAATTGAGTTTGATTGTCTCTCCCGCTCACACTGTAAAGTGGACTTGAGTTAGTAGAACGGGAGGAGAACAAAATAGGGCATCGTCCTACTCGTACATGGTACGTCCCCTGACCTCCGTGATTTCCCCGCGGGCCGCGATTCAATAAGCCGACAAATAGCCGATACACTACAACGAGATTCATTTTATATCCAATTTATCAAGTCTACTTAACAGGCCCACGAAAGCCGATTACGGTTTTAACAACAAAAGCCAACCGCCATTGTTTTATGATAAGGCGTAAAAAACTTTCATTTTTACCGAAGTGGTGTTTCTAAGGACGTTAAATTATGAATTTAATAACCATCAAAAATTATCGAAGAGGACACTTTTGGGTGATAAAAGTTGGCATCGTTTCTTCACAAAACTCTTATCTTTTTATTATGCGGCATTATTTAAATTCATGCACTGTGGATCCTTTTCAGATTTAAGATGTGTCTTACGATTTAAATAAGTAAAAAAAGCAAGACAAGCCAATATAGTGTACTGTAATAGATATTATCTGTACAATACCATATCTAAATTAACTTTAAACCATGATTAAGTTATTTGTTATATTAACTTCAAGAGTCAAAGACATACCAAGAAGTCAGTTAGTCTGAGAATGTGGTCACACTGTGACCACATTCTCAGGCGGAGGATGCCTGGGGTATATACTGAAATATCATCAACCTCGAATACTTGACAAATAATTTCACTTGGGTGGAATATGTGCTACAACTTGGCAAGATTTGACAAACAGTGATGTCATAATTTAACAGTGAAATAAATAATTGCATTGATAATGGTGGTAAAATTTACAATCAATCCAATTACCATAATAAAGGAAACTTTATACTCAGATTGTCAAAATGACATAGCGCCTGCTACAAAAATTTAGTGCGAATAGTTAGTAATACATAAGTCTGATGCCAAATCACTGCCGCAGTGACGGTACCGGTCTCACGTATTTAATTAGTTTCTAAATATTATAAACTCTAGACGTATGTACGCTGTAGATGCCGGAAATCATATATCGCCTGTAGCTAGTGCGAAACACTAGGTCTATTCTCTGTTGATGTTTCCTTATTTCCGTATACAACCACCCATTTTACTCTGAAGGCCTTTATGTTATGTGCGACAAAGACGGCTAGATTTTAACATATTTAGATCGTGTTACATTGTAAGATCTTGGGACAGGTGATCTCTCTGAATATTCGTACAAGCGCGTGACGCGAATCACACCGAGGTCGCTGCGATCGATAGAATATTAGTCCCAGAATCAAACCGATAATATTATGGAAATTAACTCTCAGTAATGGCTAGCTGAACTTTGTAATTTCAATAGGTAAATGTTTACCTGAGTTAGCTTTCAACGGAATATGAGCGCGTGGGCGGATTGTAAAATCAAAAATGCAGCACCTGTGTAAACAAAATCAGCACGATTGTGCAGAGACAAATATTCATCATCATCATCATAATCAGCCAAAGGAAGTCCACTGCTGAACATAGGCCTCCCCCACGGCTTTCCACAGCGACCGATCACTAGCGGTTTGCATCCAGTTTGATCCTGCGATCTTTTTAAGGTCGTCTGTCCATCTTGTTGGTGGACGTCCTACGCTGCGTCTTTGGTCGAAGGGTCTCCAATCTAGAACCTTCCTGCCCCAACGGCCATCAGTTCTTCGCGCTATGTGCCCTGCCCACTGCCACTTAAGCTTACTGATTCTCAAGGCTATGTCCGTTACCTTGGTTCTTCTACGTATCTCTTCGTTTCTGATTCGATCTCGCAGAGAAACACCGAGCATAGCCAGCTCCATCGCTCGTTGTGCAATTTTGAGCTTCTTAATGAGGCCCATAGTTAGAGACCACGTTTCAGATCCGTATGTCATCACTGGTAACACACACTGATTGAAGACTTTCGTCTTCAGACACTGAGGTAATTGAGACGAGAAGACGCTCTTGCGCAGTTTCCCGAACGCTGCCCAGCCGAGTTGGATTCGTCGATTGACCTCTTTGTCGAAGTTGGACCTACCCAATTGTATCACTTGTCCCAGGTAGACGTACTCGTCGACAACTTCGAGAGTTGAGTTCCCAATGGATACTGGAGTGGGTACAACAAGGGAACTCGACATAATTTTCGTCTTCTCCATGTTCATTTTAAGACCCACTTGTTGGGATACTCGGTCGAGGTCTTTGAGCATAGTGCCAAGATCATCCAGCGTCTTTGCCACAACGACTATGTCATCGGCAAACCGAAGTTGTGTTATGTATTCGCCATTGACGGAGATGCCGAATCCTTCCCATTCCAGGAGCTTGAAGGCGTCTTCCAATGCCGTTGTAAACAGTTTCGGAGATATAACATCGCCCTGTCTTACACCTCTTTGCAATGGAATCGCCCTCGTATTCTGTTCCTGTACTCGGACCGACATGGTGGCATTGTTATATAGACACTTTAACACCTCTATATACCTATAGTCTATGTAACACCGCTGAAGAGACCGAAGCACCGCCCAAGTTTCGATCGAATCAAAGGCTTCTCATAGTCCACAAAAGCTAAACATAGAGGCATATTATACTCCTCGGACTTCTGTATAATTTGCCTTAGCGTTGAGACAAATATTAGTAATTCAAAAAACAGTTCAGATTCAATTTGAATTCTAGATAGAATTATAATCAGCAGTTCAATATTCATAGTACATGCATACTTAATTTCGCGGTAAATTGAACAGCAATAGAAGCAGCGATGCACTTAAACGCAAGTGTTCCTGAATATGCATATGGCGCAGAGGCACGCGGGGGCACGGGGCCGGGACGGGGGGGACACGTGACGGGAATACACGGGATCTGCATTCGCGGGACGTGTTGCAGCGTATGCATCTACCGCTTATTTCGTCCATCAATAAAGAGAATGCTATATTCACTCGAAAGCGGCTAAGCCCGAAACTTTGGTAATTAACTTGGTTTTTCTCAAAAGAAAGTAATACAATATTCAATTATTAAAGCGGTGTTCGTGAAAAGGTAATAAAACGCCTTGAGTCAGTTTAATAAATAATATTGTCAACTACGCAAACTTTTAATATTATAAGGTCTGAATTTATGATACCCATAAATACTACGTCAAACTTGAATTTAAATTAGTTTCACTTCACCGAAACTAACTATTTATAATAATTTTACAAGTGTTTGTTTGAACGCGCAAATCTCAGAAACTACTTGACCAAAAATTAATTTCATGATTTTTCTATAGCCTCACACGGCTCTTTAGGAGTTTACGCGGTCGTATAAACAAAAAAAATTACAAGAGAATGTTGAAAAACGCCGGTACTAAAAAAATATACACAGTCAAACTTTATTTCCAAGAAGGGATATTTGATCGAGGCCCTGTTGAACAACCCATTAAATAACACCTTTTGAAAATTAAGAACTCATTTTGTGTGAAAAAATGGCAGTCAAACTACTAGACACTTTTTCTTACTGTAAACGAACCCCTAATGTATTACGTAATGGACGACTACTCTTACAAAGCGCACATATACAACACAAAAGAATTTGACATAATGGGTACTCTTATTTGCATTTCGCACGAGCTCTTTTTCCATGTTGTCATAGTAAAATGTTGTTTCGACTCTAGTTGTAAAACTGAACACGACAGTGTTCGCAAATAATGTGCGATACGTGGACGATTTTCGGCCATTTGCGACTCTCATTGTATTGTGCTCTACACTATGAACAAAACCGACTTCTCGTTTTAGTCCTCAATATTATAGTGGTTTTTTATTAATATAGGGCGTTGGTGAATGAAGTCAAGTGGTATTTTTTTTGCAGAAATCCATTATAAGTTATTTTTAAAAAATATTCGCTTAGTGGCCGTGGCGTGACGTAGTAAAATGGCCTAAGAACCAACAAAGTTTCGATGACCACCAAAATTATTGTCTTTTTTTGCTTTATTATGCGAACATACTTTGTTATGCGATGGACACTTCAAAATTATAAAATAAAAAAAAACTCAAAAGATTTCTTTGGAAATATCTATAATATTTATTTACCAACCTTTCAACTGTTTTTTTCGAATGGGGTTCAGTGATTTGGCCATCGAAATCCTTTTCCGTCATTATTGTATATTTTTACGTAAGAATCCGTATCAGTTCAAACAAAGAAAGGAACTATACATAATATAGGTACTTAAAATGACGGTTTGTTGAATGAGAGCGGAGCATTTAGCCGATTAATGCAAAATAATTGTGAGAAATCAACTTAATAAAAGGAGTCTATAATTGCATTGTATATGATTACTTGTACCTGATTTAATTACCTTACCAAGAACGTCTTCACAAAAGTTTATCTGTGTTTGGTTGAAATGTCTTCATAAAACTTGTAAACATTTATAAAACATTAGTAGTCGTAAATACAAAGTCAAAGGAGCATAACGTTTGAGTTTTAATTACAAAGTCTAGCAATTATCACCCCTACACCACGCTATCTGAAGGATCATAGTGGCCTAACGAGCCGGACAGCAGCGGCCGACGCCGAGAGATAAGAGAACAAAAGGCGACCCGTTTTTTATGTGCAACGAATACTGCGAATTATTTATTCATAATTCATTACGTGTTGATGTGAAATTTCACACTCGATCGGATTTCTGCAAATTTGGACTGTTTTTCACCGGAATTTTACTTCAAGAATATTAGATATCTGTTCCTGAATGTACAAGCTACACATTGGTGGTATTTTTACGCATAAGGATTAATAAACAAACATGGAAACTATCGAACAAACTTTATGTGAATTGGAAGATTTATATAACACTATTAAGAAAACTTATGAGAACTTCAAGAAATCTCCGGTGGTGCGGAAGGTGCGGCTTACACGTGGTTATGTGACAGTTAAATTACAATCGATTGAGGAATATTGGAACCAGTTTCGTGATGCACATAATACATTATTGAAAAGCGTGAAAAAGGAACAACGGCAATTACTACCTTATTTTGAACAAGAACACTATTTCATATGCGAGGAAGTGGCTACGGAGGCGAAAAGTGTCATGAAAGATCTATTGTTTACTATAGAATCGCAACAGAAACCTGCAAGATCGGATGTGACCCATTTATCTTCTTCAGCCACGCAAGTATCAGTTCCTGAAGTAAAATTACCGCGTATAGAAATACCAAAGTTTGGTGGTAATTATGAAGCATGGCCTACGTTTCAAGATTTATTCATCTCACTAGTGGATCGGAATAGCACAATTAGCGACGTACAGAAATTACACTATTTGAAGACGAGCGTTACTGGCGAAGCCGAGGTATTATTGCGACATATTCAAATAAATGAAGCTAATTACAAGTTAGCATGGGAAACACTCACAAGACGCTATAGTAATAAGCGCCTTACTGTCACATCTTTATTGAGGCGTATGTTCAATCAAAGAGAACTGAATAGCCAGAATCACAACCACATAAGATTACTTATTGACACAACATCTGAATGCCTGAATAGCCTGAAAAATATGAACATAAAGACTGACGAATGGGATCCGCTTATCAACTATCTTTTAGTGCAAAAACTTGATGCAGACACACACAAAGAGTGGGAAGAATATGTTAGTAGCGAGAGAAATGAAGAGCTACCTACATTTGAGACTTTAAAGGTGTTTTTGGAGTCAAAATTCAGAACACTTGAACTCGTACAACAACCGACTTCGTCAAAAGAAAGAGTAGTAAGATCTTACCACATTTCTGACACAGCTACTAGTGAGAAGGTATATCCGTTATGCGAAGAAAATCATACACTCAGTCATTGTAAGGACTTTGGCAAGATGGAACCAGAGCAGCGCTCAGAGTTTGTGAAATCGAAGTACATTTGTTACAACTGCCTGATTCCTGGCAACAGAGTTATAGCGTGTCGACTACTCACCACGTGTAGATTATGCAACCGCCGTCACCACACTCTTCTACATGTAAAAAGGTCAAACGATACTTCTGGCCCCACAGAGAAAAATGAAACTAAACAGCCAAAGGTTATGCATGCAAATGTAAAAGAACAGTCAGAGGCAGAAGAAGAAGTGAACTTTGCAGTGATGACGTCACAAACACAATCAACTCGTAATGCAGCTGTTGCACTATTGGCAACCGCCCTGGTGGAATGTAAAAGCGAAGACGGCTACACCACAGTTCTGCGAGCATTGATCGACCCTGGGTCGCAAGGATGTTTTATAAGCGAACGAGCAGCACAAATAATGAGAGCGAGACGGTATCCAGTGAAAGGAAACATAGTCGGGGTAGGTGAAGTAAAAACAAGACTAAAGCA
This sequence comes from Pyrausta purpuralis, assembly GCA_963924145.1. Taxonomy (NCBI): domain Eukaryota; kingdom Metazoa; phylum Arthropoda; class Insecta; order Lepidoptera; family Crambidae; genus Pyrausta; species Pyrausta purpuralis. Next base: position 1,332,492 of record OZ001655.1, read on the forward strand.
AGTAGTTCACATTGAGGTCGCATCGAGAAGTGAAAAATACAGCCTCAGAGTAAAAGCGTATGTAATTTCAAAGCAACTGACTGCTCAGATACCGGCTCAAACAATACCAATGAACAAATGGAGTCATTTACAAGGGTTAACGCTGGCTGACCCAAAGTTTAATCAACCAGCTAACGTCGACTTACTTCTTGGTGTCAATGAATATGCACAGATCTTACAAGCCCATGTCGTAAAGGGTCCACCAGGGTCTCCTATTGCTCAAAAAACAACTTTGGGCTGGATCTTATTTGGAAAAGTAGCTGATTGCGAACATACAGACGATGAGTCGCTTATAGTCATGCATCAACAAATAGAAATAGATGATATGCTGAAAACACTATGGGAGATTGATGCAGATGCAAACAGAAAATTGACCAAAGAAGAAGAAGAAGACTGTAAGAGAATTTACAAAGAAAATTATGCCAGAAAAAATTATGGAAGATACATTGTAAAACTACCCTTTAAAACAAAAGAACCTCAATCAACGAAAGGAAACACATACCATATAGCAATGAAAAGATTAGACATGCTTGAAAGAAGATTTGAAAGACACGCAGAATTAAAAAGGAATTACTCTGAAGTTATGGAAGAATATATTAAATTAAATCATATGCAAGAAGTGCCAAAGGAAGAAATAAATAAAGAATGTGTTTACTTACCACACCATGCAGTCGTGCGAGCTGAAAAGGAAACAACTAAAACCCGTGTAGTTTTCGACGCGTCGTGTAAAGGCACGAACAATATATCGCTCAACGATGAACTGAGGAACGGACCTGTCCTACAAGAAGATCTTAGAAGTATCATTATGAGATGGAGAATGCACAAGGTCTGTTTTGTAAGCGATGTAGAGAAGATGTACAGAATGATTCTCGTTCACAAAGATGACACAGACTTCCAGAGAGTATTGTGGAGACAGAATACTTCAAAATCTGATGAGGTCAAGCACTTCCGGCTTCTAACAGTCACATTCGGGACAGCGTCAGCCCCCTATCTCGCTGTAAAGACACTGATGCAGCTATCAGAAGATGAAGGCCAAGATTACCCAATCGCCAGAAGAATAATACGCGAAGATTTTTAAGTTGATGACGTGATGTCCGGCTGTGATACTGTTGAGGAAGCTATAGACGCAAGCAAACAACTGATAACTGTATTTAGTACAGTTATCAGTTGTTGTTCAAGGGGGAAATTTAGATTGCAAAAATGGTGTTCAAACAGTACCGAATTCTTACAATCTCTTGATGAATCAGACCGATCAGCCAAAGCACACATAGATATGAAGTTAGATGGAACTGTGAGAGCACTTGGCTTATCATGGGATTTGGGAGAAGATAAGTTTAAATACAATCTGAACTTACATGCACAAACAATTGATTTAACAAAAAGAGATGTTCTTTCTGATTTGCAAAAGTTATTCGATCCACTGGGTTGGATCGCTCCAACGATCATCTTGGCAAAAATATATGTACAAAAATTATGGTAACAAGGCGTAGCATGGGACGATGTCATCGACGATGAGTTACAAGCTGATTGGAGATCTATTCGAAATGATTTAAGAAATGTCAATGACATTACGCTTCCGCGATGGCTGAATACATTAAACAGCTGTAAAGAAAATATATCTCTTCATGGATTTAGCGACGCATCTATGCATGCTTTTGCTGCAATTGTATATTGTAGAGTGGTTCAAGAAGACGGAACCATAACTGTTAATATCGTCGCTGCCCGAACGAAGGTAGCTCCTGTGAAGACGATTTCGCTGCCACGCTTAGAACTATGCGCAGCTGTGCTCTTATCAAAACTCTTACATCATACAGCTCACGCTATGAGAATTACTTTCGACAATGTATTTGCCTACACTGACTCATCGGTGGTACTGTCATGACTGTTCGGCGAGCCCAGCCGCTGGAAGCAGTTCGTGGCGAATCGCGTGGTTGAGATTTTGAATCATATTCCAAACAGTCAGTGGCATCACGTTCAGACCGAATTCAACCCAGCCGATGTTGCCTCGAGGGGCTCAAAATTAACTTGTCTGAAACAAAATGATCTTTGGTGGCACGGACCTAAATGGCTCTTGGAAGAGAAAATCACTTTCTCTAGACTAAACATAGCACCTACTGACATTGAGCGAAGAAAAACTAAATTAATAAACATGAACATTATGGAAGATGAAATGAACAGCAACATCATACAGAATTTTGAAAACTATGAACACCTTGAAGAACTACTAAGAATCATAATTTACATTAAAAGATTTCTAAATTTCAAACGAAAAAATGACAATGTCAGAGCTATAACTACAAAAGAATTAGATGAAGCGTTGAAAACATGCATAAGAAAAGCACAAGATGAAGATTTAAAAGAAGAGATCGAAGACATTAAGAAATTCAAAAGAGTAAAGAAAGATAGTAAATTAAAATCATTAAACCCTTACCTGGATGAGGAACAGATCCTCAGGGTGGGCGGTAGACTGCGGCACGCAAACCTAGAAAGAGACACAAAACATCCAATGATACTAAGCAATAAAAATGCACTTACCTTGCTCATAGTCGCAGACGCACACCAGAAGACTGCACGGCGGGCTCCAGCTAATGTTATGTCACCTTCGGTCACGATTCTGGATCATTAAAGCTAAAAACGTCGTAAAAAGACACGTTCACAGATGCATAATTTGTGCTAAGGCAAACGCCAAGACAAGAAGCCAGATCATGGGTGACTTACCTGATATGAGAGTGAATATTTCGCGCCCATTCCTGTATAGTGGGGTCGATTTCGCGGGGCCTTTCAACGTGTTAATGTCCAAGGGCCGAGGAGCTAAAACACAAAAGGCTTATATCTCTGTGTTTATATGTATGTGTACTAAGGCCATACATCTCGAACTGGTTGGAGATCTCACCTCCGAGTCTTTTATTGCAGCATTCCGGCGATTCGTTGCACGAAGAGGACGATGCGCACATTTATATAGCGACCAAGGTCGCAACTTCATAGGCGCAAACAAAGAATTGGTGGAAGCCTGGAAGCCTGCACAACTCGAATTCAAGGACGAGGTGGCTCAGTCGTTGGCGCAAGATGGTACACAGTGGCATTTCATACCACCTTATAGTCCAAACTTTGGCGGGCTCTGGGAGGCCGGAGTGAAGTCTGTAAAGAGTCACTTGAAAAAGATCCTCACCTCCAACCTGACATTCGAGGAAATGACTACATTGTTGTGCCAAATAGAATCCCTCTTGAACTCAAGGCCATTAACACCCATCGATGACACAGATGCAAATAATTTGAGTCCACTGACACCTGCACACTTTTTAATAGGTGAACCTTCAGTCGAGGTACCTACACCAGACTTGACAACCTTAAACTTAAACCACTTATCAAGATGGAGGTATACACTAAGACTGGTGCAATCTTTCTGGAATAATTGGCAGATGGAATACCTGACCCGCTTGCAGCAACGCCCTAAGTGGTTAAGACAACAAACTGAATTCGACACCAAAGATATAGTGCTGATCAAACAAGAAGGGTTGCCTCCAGGGAAATGGCTGATGGGTCGGATAGTAGCCAAACACCCTGGACCTGATGGGGCTACTCGTGTCTACAGTGTAAAGTGTGGTGACAGTGTTACTAAAAGGTGTATAACAAAACTGTGTCCATTAATAAGTGCTAAAGACGATTAGTACCTATACCAAATTTTGCATGTTATGTACTGTGTGTTAAATGAAAATTTATTAAATTTGTTTTGAGATTTATGTAAAGGCATAGGCCTTTTGGTGGGCGGTGTATGTTTGGTTGAAATGTCTTCATAAAACTTGTAAACATTTATAAAACATTAGTAGTCGTAAATACAAAGTCAAAGGAGCATAACGTTTGAGTTTTAATTACAAAGTCTAGCAATTATCACCCCTACACCACGCTATCTGAAGGATTAATCTGTAATATCATTCATATAACCTAACTGTACAAATCATAGTTAAACTTTTAGTAAAGAAATAAATAATTTTACTAATATTATTATTATGTTGCACCGATGATTATCCCTGTATGCACTATACAAGTGCACCCAAGGACAACCCCCGGTTTGTGTAGGGATGGCTATTGCAGGGTATGGACACCAAGGACTACCCGGGCTATTGCAAGATAATATGGACACAAAGATTACTGACTTGCACTCTCAGTCAATGCCCCAACCAATTACTTGCTAGCACTAAGTGACGTAGACAACAAGGGGGCAACACCAGTTGAGGTGCTAGGGGAGTGGAGTGGTGTACCACGACTCTCAAGACAATTCCGGAATCGTTCAAGATCCCTACAAGCATCTTACTGGCACACTTCCTGCCCTCGAGCATCTCTGCTCTAGCGAGTCTTCATTCAAGCCAGCCAATGAAGGCAAGCAAGAGGCGGGAAATCCTGTCCCTCGTCAGCGTTCACTCTGCCCGGCCAGTGAAGGCAAGACAGAGATGAAGAACAGGGGTTCTCCCAGGAGCAATCAGGTACGTGAGGTCGCTACTGCCCAACAGCTCGCCACAAGCTGCCCTGCGGTATTTATTATTATTATTATGACCTTAAAGATACTTTTTACATTGATAAATGACGATCGTAATCTACATGATTAAACAATATCATTTAATCATACGTACTGGGGTATGACTGTAAAAGTATTGTATAAACTCGCAAGCAGTAAACTGTTAAAATAGTGCTTCCTTATAAAGTTCAATAGTGGTCTCAACACCCTACGCCTGCTATAAACAGAAGTGCTTATTGTTATAGAAACGAGTATGACTTGTGTAGTGTAGAATGGTTTTCTGAAGAGATTACAGTTACTGCGATATTGGTTTCCAAGACGCAGCGGGTTTCACCGTGGCCGGGTTATTGTTACGGGCCATTTGTTATTACAAGAACGTGCCGATTTCTCCCATTTTCTATCCCGCGTGGGTGCTTACAGTATTCGATAGTTGTAATGAAACTCGGAATGTTAGCACAAAAGCCGCAGCAACCTATTATCCACGAAAAATACCTTTTCAATTGGTTGATAGTTTAATCAATAGTTTATTAATAATAAATCATTCTTATTTTGTGGGAAACTTATTAGTACCTAGGTAATTACGAAATATGAATTTAATAAATGTAATTTAATGACTACCACTTGAATAAAATACCAAAAATTAGTTCACTTGTAATAAAGTAAGCAAGTAATAAAATTAATTGCTTGAGATGGTACACGAAAATCTTGTATTTAAAATTGTACAAATATTAAATTTAACGTTAAGCACTTCTATTTGTCATATGATTAGAGACAGAAGAAAATGTTAAACAAGGAGAAATTCAAATAATTAATTTGATTCTTTGAATTAATTAGTCAGATCTGAAGGACTTGCTTCATAAATATTTACAGTGAAAAGCGGAAGCGGTTTTGAAGCGGCCAAAAACAAATCTATCTAACTAGCGGTCCCCCGCGACTTCGTCCGCGCGTTTTGAGTTTGCTCCCTCCCCTCCCGTCGCAGCGTCATGTTTTATATCCTTAAGCCTTTCTCGATAAATAAGCTATCCAACACAGAAATATTTTTTCAAATCGGTCCAGCAGTTCCTGAGATAAGCGCGTTCAAACAAACAAACTCTTCAGCTTTATAATATATTAGCGCAAGCGCACGTTGTACTTAAGCTGCGAACATTATTTTGCTGCGGAGTTATGTTAAAACTGTGATAGCTCCTAAGATATTTATTGAAATCTATACTTACTATAATATTATAAAGCTGAAGAGTTTGTTTGTTTGTTTGAACGCGCTAATCTCAAAAACTACTGGCCCGATTTGAAAAATATTTTTTACGTTGGATAGTCCATTTATCGAGGAAGGCTTTAGGCTATATAACATAAAGGATACGACTCATAAGACCACAGCAGAAATGAAAAATGTTGCGAAAACGGGAGAAAGATATTCCTTTTGAGAGCTTCCGCTGCATACGCTGCGGAAACCGCTTAAGTTACACAAAAATCATGTATGACAGGATTGTTCAGCATTAAGAGTTCTATAATAAAGTCCGCGACAGCATATGTCTATCTTTTATGGTTGACTTACTACAACCTTTTTTATGTTAATAAATTTGTAAAAAAATAATGCATTATTTTTAGAGGTGTATAACACATACAGGTATTTATTCTTATCAAAATAAATACATTCATCATCACGAGCATTTCATTAAGAACCAAGTTGCCCTTTATATCATTTGATTTCAATAAATGTCTTAGGAGCTATAACAGTTTTTACATTACTCCGCTCCAAAATAATGTTCGCAGCTTAAGTACACCGTGCGCTTGCGCTAATCTATACTAATATTATAAAGCTGAAGAGTTTGTTTGTTTGAACGCGCTTATCTCAGGAACTGCTGGACCGATTTGAAAAAATATTTCTGTGTTGGATAGCTTATTTATCGAGAAAGGCTTTAGGATATAAAACATGACGCTGCGACGGGATGGGAGGGAGCAAACTCAAAACGCGCGGACGAAGTCGCGGGGGACCGCTAGTCAAATGATATAAAGAGCAACTTGGTTCTAAATGAAATGCTCGTGATGATGAATGTATTTATTTTGATAAGAATAATTATTGTGTGTATACACCTCTAAAAATAATGCATTATTTTTTTACAAATTTATTAACATAAAAAAGGTTGTAGTAAGTCAACCATAAAAGATAGACATATGCTGTCGCGGACTTTATTATAGAACTTTTAATGTTGAACAATCCTGTCATACATGATTTTTGTGTAACTTAAGCGGTTTCCGCAGCGTATGCAGCGAAAGCTCTCAAAAGGAATATCTTTCTCCCGTTTTCGCAACATTTTTCATTTCTGCTGTGGTCTTATGGGTCGTATCTTTATGTTATATAGCCTAAAGCCTTCCTCGATAAATGGACTATCCAACGTAAAAATATTTTTTCAAATCGGGCCAGTAGTTTTTGAGATTAGCGCGTTCAAACAAACAAACAAACAAACAAACAAACTCTTCAGCTTTATAATATTAGTATAGATTTAAAATTAATCCCAGTAACAATACAAACAGAAGGCTATCAGCTTGGCCTGGTTTATAGTTTAACCATCAGTTACTTAGCTTAGCTCCACAGTATAAAGTATGTTTGAGCTAGTCATCTAACATCACACAATATACTTAGCGGTTACCCAAAACATAGTCCTCCCGTTTTCTTAACATTTTCATTTGTTGCTTCCCTCCTATTGGCTTCATAGTGATATAATAAAGCATTTTTAGATAAGTGAACTAAAACGAATTACCCTTTTTCCAGAAGCTTCTGAAATTAGTGCGTTATATCAAACATACAAACGAACTTTTCAACTTTATGATAACAATTTAGAATATATTTATTAATAATATATATACGGCTGCACAATGCTATGACTACACTCGTAGTGCTAATGTATTACCTCTCTAAGGAAAACTTACATAGAAGTAAAAAATGTGGGAAGCACTCCCAAATATAAATTTGTACACTTAGGGGACCCTATTTCTCAGCAACGTAATGTTTGCTTTTACAACATAGATTCTTTGTTCATCGTTCTCTTTTCATTTTTCTAATCTCACTGTTATGGATGGGAAAATGCTTTTTAGAACTTAATTATTTAAAATGCGTACCGTGACAGGTATGCAAGTGCTCAAATACAACAAGGTTTTGTATGAAATTTATAAAAGAGAGAGTTTTTACTTTCAATACCAGCTTGTTTAAAGCTATAACTTGTATGATATTTTTCAGTAATTTCGGTATATTTTTCGTACTTAACGAATTAAGCAAGTTGTTCGAACCTTAACAATTTACCTGACGATTACCTAATACTGTATTCGCCTTTACCATTATGTAACTATGTAGTTAATTTATTATAAAAATCAAACACTATTTTTGTTCATCGAACAACATTTGTTTTTAAAACTTATCATCATCATCATCATTATCAGCCGTCGTCCACTGCTGAACATAGGCCTCCCCCACGGCTTTCCACAGCGACCGATGACTAGCGGTCTGCATCCAGTTTGATCCTGCAATCTTTATAAGGTCGTCTGTCCATCTTGTTGATGGACGTCCTACGCTGCGTCTGGTTGAAGAGTCTTCAATCAGTGGCATATTGTGTCCTAAACTGAATAAAAAAAACTGTGAAAGCACTCCGGGAGTGCCGGCAGAAGTGAAAACTTGAATATCAACGTTGTGCATTTTTGATTTTTTGGAATAGTTATTATCAATATAAAAGTACTAACATTTTTGTGATAGAATACAATAATAATAATAATAATAATAATAATACAATAATAATAATAATAATAATAATATAATATTTTTATAGAATACAATATTTATTTATTGCGCTATCGTACACAAACATTACAATTTATATTTTATTAAATTACATTAAAAAGTTTATCTCTCAGAAAAATCAACTTACATCCATAATTTCGCCAACCGTCTTACGGTTTTTCGATCAGCCCACGTGTCCTGACGCGAGTTTCACATTTTTTCCCCATCCCACAAAAGTGCTCAACGCCGCTAAAGAAGTTTTCACTTCAAAAAAAAAAAACTAGAACTTTCCTGCCCCAACGGCCATCAGTTCTTCGCGCTATGTGCCCTGCCCATTGCCACTTGAGCTTACTGATTCTTAAGGCTATGTCCGTTACCGTAGTTCTTCTATGTATCTCCTCATTTCTGATTCGATCACGTAGAGAAACACCCAGCATAGCCCTCTCCATCGCTCGTTGTGTGACTTTGAGCTTCTTTATAGAGCCCATAGTTAGAGACCATGTTTCGGATCCGTATGTCATCACTGGTAACACACACTGGTTGAAGACTTTCGTCTTTAGACACTTAAAAAACTTATGTATAGCTTATATTTAAACTTAAGCTCAAAGGGTTTTCCTAGGCTTGTACCATTATATGGGGAATTCAGGTGTTACAATTACCTACCTTCGGTTTAAGGTTCGTTCGTATCACGTGCTCAGGTAACGAGGAGCTAATATAAATTACAATGAGGGTCAAAGGCAAGACAAGGGGCAGTGCTCGCGCATGTATTAGGCTGTTTGAGTCTCAGAAGCCGCAATACATTAACTTTGTTTGCCTGAACCGCACGCTTGGGTAACTAAGGTAGAATGCAACTTACAAAACTTGGTCATGATTGAATTAAAACTATGAACAAAATACCTTTCTAATGAAAGGGATTTCTGAACAAAAAACCTTAATTTGTTGTTCTTGATTAGTTTGCATCATTAGTAACCATACCTCAGTAACAACAATATTAATTTTAAATAGAAATGCACATATGATACGTTATTGAAGGTCCCTAGTTTAACTTTTGAGTCTGTTATTTTGTCCCTACTGGCAAGCCTTGCTTAGCTATACTTGTCATGGATAGGGAAGATAGCATAGGCGTACATATCACAATTTGACATTGAATCTCTTATTGAAGTTACGCTCTAAGAGTTAAAATTGCTTTGTTTAACACGCAGGGCTTGAGTATCTCGACTCCAATTTAATTAGAAAAGTTTGTATGCCCACTCTGACGGGAATCAAATGTCGCGTTCATTGTATCAAATAATTACTTGGTTTTATGCCAGAATAAAATTACCTATGATCATCATTACATGTAACATCGAGATAACATATATAACAAACTTAAATATTGTTAACTGGTAACTCGCCTTGCTTACCTTAAAAATACTTATGAGATGAAATAAGAAACCGAAAATTGCGCACGGGCGGGACTCGAATCCGCAACCTTTGGCTTACCAGGCCAATGCCCTTTCCAATCGAGCTACCGTGCAGTCAGTCAGTGTAACACTGAGAGTGTAAAAACATTCTTAACCAATAAAAATACTTACCGTTTCGTATACATTTTTAAAATTTTGAAGTTTGTTTAACAAAACAAATATTTATTAGGCAAGCAAAGGAGGTTTATATGCGCAACACCAGTAATGGCAAAATTGCTTTTATGAATGTTTTTAAGACTCACAGTGAGTTATTTCATCTTTAAGAATAGACTGATGGCGCATATAACTCCAAAAAGTGCCAGATTCGGAAAAAAAATTCTACTGGATGTGCACGCTCATGTATAACAAACTACCTAACCATAGCAAAAGACCTTTTAAAAGATTAAAAAGTGTACTTTACCGATTTTAAAGGAAAATTATTAATTGATCATTGTTTTTAAATTTGACTGATTTTGATATTAAACCTGCTTCATTGTTTTAAGTAATCAATTATTATTTTGTTATAAATAAATTATTGTCCAATATTCGTCAGAGCGCCCATGTTTATTTACATTTTGTATGTTGTGTATTCTATCATTTTGTTTGACGTTATTTGTATTTCTGACTTTGGCCTGATTCGTTGAAATTTAAATAATTATTATGTTAGAATTTTATTGCATGAAAATCATATTATATTTGTAATTGAAGCTTGTAAGTGTGTTGGACTAACTCTGTTAACTTGCAAGTGTTTTGATTTAAAATTACAGCGCTACCTACCTGAACTTTACCTTTCCCATATAAAATGTTGTCATTTGACAACATTTCAACATTTTTATTTTTTCCTCAATAAAGTATTTCAAAAATGAAGTCAACCATATTTTTTAATTTTCATTTCTTTTCAGTATTTTGTCTAATAATAATTATTGAAAAAATACTTCATTCTAAGAGAGCGTAAGTACCTATATGAGATTGGATGTTACGAGGTCACGTCTTCACTATATGCGATATAAATTATATCTGACGTTTCTAGATTTGTGGTCTGTATCAATTGTAGAATTAAGATGTCGATATCAATGGTACATATATTAAGTATTTAATATTCCTTTATTATGTAATATTACCTGATTTGAGTAATGCAAACAGTACCAAACAAAGCTAACGTAACATCCTTTCTTATTCAATATCATTATGGTGTCTGAAAATTACTCAAATATTTTCTCATAACTAAAATATCAATCATATTTCGAATCAGGAATTATGGTAATTATTTCGTATCCGCTCCAAAAAATATTTGAATGCAAAATGTATTTTTTTATATAATCTTCAATTTATCGATAATGTCTAATACAACACCGAAAAATGCAACAACACTAAATGTTAAAGTGACAGCTGACAGCAAGCTCAAAGTTCAAAGCATTGTCATCTTTTTCACTAAATTTTCAAGATAAAGCGCGAAAAAATTTGATTTTTTTTAACGTGTGTAGAATTGGTATGTTTTGAAATGGTTTTTGAATTTTAATACCTGTACGAAAGTGAAATGTTGTCAATCCTACCGCGCTCGCGCTTACATAACAATATTGTATGTATATTATAAAAGTTTTGTTCACTTTATTGCCGATTTGTGTAGACAGATGCAAAAACTGATATTGGGTGAACATTAGGTATTGGGGCTACTTTGTCTGCTCTTCTTCTTCTTTATTTATCAGGGATTGTACCCAATTGAACGGTGAACTTTTGGAATGCAGTATGTCTAGCTTTCTTCTTACCGAAAGTGAATCAGTGGTATGTTACAATGTCTGAGTGGAGAACATTATTTTCTTAAACAACATAACTTTAAGCAATACTCTTTGCGAACGCTCAAATTCAAAAAACATTGTCTTTAAACCACTTGCCCATAATGTATTACAGACCGTTGCAAGTGAAATGTAAATATCTTTTAACAGCTTTATTCTGCATATTACAAAGTTATCAACGTCGAGGCATAAGACGTATGTTGCATTGTAAAGTAAATTATATATTTATAAAGTTATAAACTAAAATATTTAATTTTAAAATAAATCATGGCATGTATCGGAAACCATTAATAATCAAACCTGTTTTGCTCGCCTTTCAAAACCCGAGTCAAAACAATTCAAACTCACAACTGCCAACACTATTAAATCAATACTTAACATACATACAACATACTAATACTTACATAATGAACACTGGTAATATTATATGTTATTATTGGATACGAATATTTAACAGCGTTAACATGTGGGTGTTTTTTTTTTTAAATTATATTCATGTTTTTCACTATTGTTTTCACTTTATAAAGAAGAAAAACTATAGTTTTTACATCTTAGCTTAACATACCTCCATAAATTAATCTGTATGCTGATATGTTTAATAATTATTATAGAAATTGTTTTCTTATAGGTATGCCAATATTTATTATAGACCGCTTGTAATCGGTCACTGTGTAAAAGTGCAGGGAAGGTATATATTCAACAATGGACGTCCTTTGGCTGAAAATGATGATAATTCAAATCATCTCTACATTTAGTGGAATAAATCGCAGTAATACACCAAGGATGAATCCTTGCAATGGATTGCAATGCACCGATTCTATTTGATTTCTCCGATAGTTCCTCGGAGGCGATATGTCTCGCGTGTGAGCCATCCGACATATTGCCGTTGTAAATCGAGAGCTAATTTTCATACACAGTATTATGCGGAATTTGCAATTCATCACTATTGAATTATTCACAGCGCAAAGTGATAGTAATTTAAAACGACTTTGTGTGCATTATGATTTTAATATTTTACATTACATAATGTAAAGTGACAATATACATATGTAGTAGCTATTAAGTCTTTGTTCTCGTCGTTAATAAAGTTGTTATAAATGTATACATTTTTCAGTGTAGATAAAAGGCAAAATACACCTCCGGACTTCTTTTCGCTTTGGGACACTTGTACTTAACTATAACCACTTCCTTATTTTGGATTAAAAAAAAGTTGCAATCAGTTCAAATCATGTTTATTTCACATCACAAACACATATAGAGACTCCATTTAATTGTCACAATTTCAAGTTGTATTGTTTGTGTACGACATGCCTTTATTTGCTTGTAAAAAAATATGTTTGGTTATTTTACTATTGGGTCACAATCAAAACGCCTTTCTTTTCTGACATGACCTATTTATGGGTAACCTCATAAGACATTTTATCACGAGCAACAGTCAAGAATCAACGTTTACAGCCAATCATTTTGGAACTAGAGAAGTTGCGCCGTTTACACCCGCCGTAAAGGGATATCGCGAGTCGCGAGTTATTTGTAAGTATGCTAATGATATGCCTCATACTCGCAGCGGTGACAGACAAACTGGCAAACTCCGCAAAGTTGGCACGTTTGAAGCGCGGCTTGTTGTATCGATAATTGAGATCGAATGATATAATTAAAAAGATATCATTCCTAAGTTATTTTTATCCCGCTCTTCGTTTAGTCTCTAGTTTTTACTCATTAATGAAAGTATTTGCTAGTACGTTAAAAGTGAGAAGAAAGTTTTTTATTAACGTAAACCTGTACAGTGTCTCAAACATAACAAAGTTGACTTCGATCATGCTAGTTTTCAGTTTGTTAGACTAACCTTTATATACACATAGAAAAAATCGAACTATATCGCGATTCAACTAGGTAAAGCGCCACCTATGGATGAAAGTTGGAACTAATCTCTTTACATACTACGTGCAATGTAATTGTATAGAATGAGCTATAACAAGATTAAACAATACCATAACTAATAATTCTTTTATTTTTTACTCTCACTATCATAGGTCACATCAGGTCACATTCGAACGTCATGCCATACTTGTACATTTAAATTTTTACTACCACTACTACTTTGCATTGCCTTATCTTACGTATTTGTATTAATAAAGAAACCTTTAACTTCCTCTAGCGTAGGTTGAAACTACACCTTTATATTTGAGAAAGAAAGTAAAAACCGACTTCAAAACCAAAATGCACTAAAAAGTCTGAAATAAATTCTTGACTATTGAAAAGAAAGGAACCCATTTTAGGCATACAATTTCTTTTTGGAGTCGGTGCTGTGATAGTTGATGCTTGATGGACAAAGTGATGGCACCGACTACAAAAAGAAATTGTTTGCCTAAAATGGGTTCTTTTCTTTGTAATAGTCAAGAGTTTATTTAGGACTTTTTAGTGCATTTCGGTTTTGAAGTCGGTTTTTACTTTTTTAAATTTAATTTAATTTCTTCATTTTTAGAGAATACAGGAGAATAGGGGGGGGGGGGGGGGGGGCACCTTATGACTCTGTTTTTAAAGAAGCTACAAACTACCTATTATAAGTTCTTTCATTATAATTACTGAACTCCTAAGCGTTAAGGAGTTCTACCATCAGCTCAGCCCCACAAGATGTTGACTTTTAGACGTAACAACATGTCAACATTAAGATTTAAGTAAAGAAACACTATACGTGCCTTTAAAATTTGAGGGTTTCCCTCGATTACACCAAGATCCCATCATCAGATCCAAATTGAAAAAAATGGGATCAACTAGAAGGTACACCTCCTACGTAGGTAAAAAAAAAATTCGAATCGGACGACAAACGAGTGAGATATGAGGAAACATAGATACAAAAAAAAAACATACAATCGAATTGATAACCTCCTCCGTTTTTGAAGTCTGTTAAAAAGTAATTAACTCTCGAGCGTTCTATTTAGTAGTTCACGTCACTAACCGTAGCCACAACCGAGACAGCCGCAGCCGCCGCGCTACGGCCTCGCGCGCTTGTGACTACGACGTAGCGAAACATAATGAGCTGTAGTTTATAGGGTTTTGTTTGATGCGTAAACAGAAGTTGACACTTTTTATGATCGAATCATTTTAGTTATTGTGATACGACGACACTGTTGCTAAGAAATGCACAATGCAATATGCTGATGGTAGACATATATTTTATCTACTGGCTCTACTTTATTTTATGGCTCAAAGTGCAAATCAGCTGTGGATTGTATTAGTGAACGTGTTTTAAAATTTTTACTTTGTTTATTTTAAAAATATTAATTATGACTATGTGACCCTGCTTGCCATAAGTGCTTTATTGGGTTAACCGTCATCAAGCCGAATTATTTCGGCGCAAGTTATGATGATTGCGCGTAACCAGCGAAGCCTGATATTAATATGAGAGCGTGCATCCGTCACTTGGTACTCGTAATACGCAATCAGTAGTATCAGTAAAGTAGTATCAGTAAAGTCGGAATCACTTACGAGCGCATCTCTGTTCGGTGCCATTAGTAACTGTCAGGCGTACTAGCTCATAATGCTAGAGTGGTAGGCAAAATTTACAGTTCGACTTTTTCTTTTTATTCTGCTTTCGCTTGGCGTCTCCTTGTAGCTAGTGTTCTCTCACTCAGATTTTCTAGCCGGAATTTTATGCGTGTCATGGGTGCAATGTCTTAACTGCCTCGGTGGCGCAGTGGTAGGAGGGTCGCACTTTAAAGGCACGGCTGTGCCAGAGCTCCCGGGTTCGATCCCCGGGTCGGGCCAAAAATATGTACCTGGGTTTTTCTGTTCAGAAATTCTCAGGGTAGCCCGGAGTTTGGAAGTTGGCAGAGTTTCAACCCCGTGCCTCGGAAAGCACGTAAAGCCGTTGGTCCTGCGCCTGATTTCTCTCCGGTCGTGTAAGATTGCTGTCCTATCGGGCTATGAGAGTAAAGGAATAGAGAGTGCACCTGTGTTTGCGCACATACTTGTGCACTATAATATGTCCCGCGCAGTCGGTTAGCCGTTTGTGACTCGCCACCGTAGTCGAAATCGGCTAGGGATCTACTACTACTACTACTTAAGGCTACTATTCAATAGTTTATTTAAAAACATTCCGCAAACAACACACGTGACAAAGTAATATTTACGTAAGAGCAAGATAATAATCTTTGCACGCACCCAGCGTCGCCGACGGTTTAGAAACACAAACAACGCCACAAAGGGCAACTTGTGGACTAAATTCATTAGAAGTTTCTCCAAACCTCGGATTCATGTGTCGAGTCGCCACTCACACTGCCTCGCTTTCAGTGTGTCAATATGGCTACGCTCTCTGGGTCGCATGAGGCGGAGTTGTAAGTATTAGACCCGTTGCACACTGTGACTTTTAGCAGCGATGCAGTCGCGATGCAGCATCGATGCAATCGCAAAATATCAACCATTACATATTGCGCTAACTTTAGCATCAATGAAGTCGCGATGCTAACGCGCGTTAGTATCGATGCAGTCGTCTATTATTTATTTAATGTCCAGCTTCTGCAAGCGACTTCATTGCTGCTAAAAGTCTCAGTGTGCAAAGGGTTTTAGTGTTTCCTAGCACACACATCCTATAATATTTGGGTAGGCGCTAAGACATTATTTTCTATTGTCGGTAGATCACTCACTTATGATCATCACTGTCACATCGGCACTGTGGATTTTATTTGCTAAAATGTATGTCAGGAGTTTACTGGAATATGCCTGTACTATCTGGTCCCCACAATATGATTTATATAAGGATAGACTGGAAAGAATACAAAAAAAAATCATAAACCACCTTAATTATCATGATCGCAAAAATTTCGAGACGTACGAATTAAGTTGCATAGAACATGGCCTACTTCCTCTTGATCTTAGGCGTATCTCACTCGACATGTCATTCCTTTTTGATATTGTTAATAATAATATAGTTGTCCGGAGCTGATTTCTAGAGTATTTTACAGCACTCCTAAGTACAGCACACGCCACACGTCTTTGTTCAGTCCTCCTAAACATCACACTAAATGCAAGAACGTATAATTCAGTATTAAGTGAAATTGATCCTTTTTGCACGAAACGAAGTAAGTTCAAGAGTGATGTGTATGACATTCTCAAAGAGCGTATTCGCTAAATAATTAAAATAATGGAATCTTATCTTGAAGTACACATTCATATTATCTGAATTGACACTACTTATTTTGAACTATCCATCTATTAGAGTATTAATAATAATTCTTATTTCTAAATTTCACGGAGCAAGCAAGTTCGAACCTTACAATTTACCTGACGATTACCTAATACTGTGTTCGCCGTTACCTTTGTGTAACTAGGTATCTAGTTACTTAATTATAGAAATCAAACACTATTTTTTTGACCTTCCAACAACATTTGTTTTTATAACTTATGGAAAGCCTTTTATTGTTGGCATTAATATGTGTAAAATTATTTTTGTTAATACTTATGTAATGTGTGTTCATAGAAATAAGTGAATTAGAAAGAGAATTCAGGTGTATAAGTCCTTGGGTTTGCAAAATTCAACAGGCATGGCTATGTGTCGGTAGCCGAATGGTAAAGGCATGCGCTCGGATAGCGTAAGATACAAGGTTCGATTCCTTGTCTGTCACAGTTGCTTCTTACAAGTGCAATTTATAAAATCCTTGGGCTATCAATTTTATGCAAACTTTAAGAGGCTTTGCTTATTTTACATCGTTTTTTAAATACTTAGCTTCTTCTTCTTCGTCCTCGCCTTTTCCCGTCACACGGGGTCGGCTTTTGTTATCATGCGGCGCCATTTAGTTCGCTGGCTGGTATCATCTTTCGAAAGTCCGAGACACCTCATGTCCCTCTGGACATTCGACAGCCAGGTCGTTTGAGGTCTTCCCCTTCCCCTTTTTTTGGTAGCCATAGAAAGGCACTTTTTCACAACATAATCTTCGGGTCTTCTCATCACGTGACCGTACCATCTAAGCCTTGCTTCACTCATTTTTTCACATATGGGTGCAACCTTAAAACTTCCTCTTACATATTCGTTGCGTATTTTGTCCTTGAGTGTGACTCCACCTGCCCATCTTAGCTACGCATCTCAGTAGTGTGCAGCTTGTTCTCGTGCGTCTTTTTAGCTGCCCAGACTTCGCTGCCGTACAATAGCGCTGGTCTCACTGCCGTTTTGTATACTTTTCCTTTCATTTTTATCGGCATTTTTGTATCACACAGCACCCCTGTAAGCGTACGCCACTTCACCCACCCTGATGTTGCTCTCTGAGTTACATCTGCGTCTATAGAGCCTTCTTCAGAGAGAACGGAACCCAGGTACTTGAAGGTTTTAGCTCTTGGGAGGGCCGTGTCGCTTAGGGTTAGGCCGGGATCAGCTTGGGCGTTGCAGTCAAAGTTGCAAAACATATATTCTGTCTTCGTCCTACTAATGCGCAAACCGTTTTGTTCTAAAGATGCTCTCCACTCTTCAAGTTCTTCTTGTAGGACTTTTACATTGTCGGATATAAGAGCTACGTCGTCCGCATACAAGAGATTCCATGGGGTCGGTTTTTGAATTTTAGCTGTCAAGTAGTTCATGACAACATTAAAAAGTAAAGGGCTCAATGCACTACCTTGGTGTACACCAACATTTACATTGAAACAGTCAGATAGGCCAGCAGGACTTCTAACGGATGTTTTGACATTGCTGTACATGTCTTTTATGATGCGGATGTAACACTCCGGTACATTGTGTGATCTGAGCGCCTGCCATATCACGGACCTAGGCACCCGATCAAAAGCCTTTTCAAGGTCAATAAACACTATCCATAGGTTTTGACTGTTTTCTTTAGCTTTTTCCATTACCGTTCTTATGGCATGAATAGCATCCATTGTTCCCTTTCCTGTGGTAAAACCATATTGGTTTTCTGTAAGCGAGATTAAGGGCGTAAGCCTACCACAGATCACATGTTCCCATATCTTAAGAGTATGTGAGGTAAGTTTTATGCCCCGAAAGTTCCCACACTCCCTGACGTCACCCTTGTTTTTGTAAAATGGGATGAGTATACTTTTTCTCCAGGCATCTGGCATTTTTTCGCTTTTTAAGATATTGTTCAACAAATTTGTAAGCCAAACTTCTCCAAGCTGCTTAAGAGACCTCCATAGCTCAACCGGGATATCGTCAGGACCGCAGGCTTTGCGATTTTTCATTTTCAGAATGGCCTGTTTGACTTCCATGGTTGTAATTTTGTCTACGGGCCCTTGTGTCCTCAGTTCTTCGACCTCGACCTGTCTCGGAAATTCCTCGTTGAGCAGTGTATCGTAGTACTCATACCACCTCTTGCAGATCTCTTTATCTGAAGTGAGTAGGGTGCCGTTGCTGCTCTTGATGTACTTCGTAGTCCTAAAATCCTTGGTGTCGTTTTGTCGTTGTTTCGCAATTTTATAGATCTCTGTATCGGAAGCCAGTTCCAGCTGCTGGTATAATTCTAACTCTGCACTTTCCTTTTCAATCGCAACAGATCTTCTTGCGTTCTTTTTCGCCTCTTTTTACTGTGCACGATCGTCTTCTGTACCGCTTTCTTGCCATTTTTTAAACAAGCGTTTCTTTTCAGATACAGAGCTTTTGGTGTTATTATTCCACCACTTAGCGTCTTTTTCGTTGTGTAGAGGGCCTTTGGATATGCCTAGAATGGATCTTGCTTGGGCAATACAAGTATCTTGAAACTTCGACCAGTGTATAGAAGGAGTGTCGTCCAGCTTGTTGCCGTTATTAAGGTATGCGCTGAGGTTAGCTCTGAGGTTGTTTCCCTTTTCTGAGGTTAGTTCTCGCCACTTAATTCGTTCAACTCTAGGTATTTTATATTTAATTTGTCGCTTAAGTTTTAAAGCTAATAAAAGAATTTTGTAACCATAAATACCTTTTGTTTATTAATAAATAATTTATTATTTATTAAAAGAAGTCTATGCTGCGATGTTAGTGGCTCGCCCGGTATTATTTTGCAGTCTTTAATTTGTTTTAGATTTTTCCTGTCTGTCATAATGTAATCAATCTGCGTTTTGGACTATCCACTCTTATATGAAATCAGGTGCTCATCTTTCTTTTGAAAGAATGTATTGACTATTACCAAATTGAATGCTGATGCAAATTCTAATATTGTGGCTCCCTCTTTATTTCGTGTTCCATAACCAAAACCCCCATGATGATTCTCAAAACCGTCCACATTGTTACCGACATGCCCATTAAGGTCACCGCAGATAATAGTTTGTTCGTTTGCAGGTAACGCGTTTACTTGTGTATACAGTTCTTCCCAAAAATCTTGCTTATCTGTTTCAGGGCTCCCTGATTGCGGGGCGTATACACAGACAATATTCAGACAGGCTTGATTCTCTAAGGCCAGCTTTACAGACATAATACGGTCACTCGTCCTCGTTATTTCTATAACTTTTTGACTTAGGTGTTTATCTAAAGCAATCCCCACCCCATTTCTCCCACTCTCTCTCCCATAATACAGAAGTTTATATCCCTTTCCAATTTGTCGTGATTTTGAACCCTTCCATTTTGTTTCTTGCAAGCAGCAGATATTGATGCAACGTCGTTCTTAAATGTTGCTTAGTTCAGCACTGCGTCCTGTCATTGTGCCAATGTTCCAACTTGCAATGCGTAGTTCGGACATTCTCACAGTGGCTTGATGTTTTATCACGCCGTCGCTTTTGGGGGACGCCCTAGTATTTTTCGCAGTTCCATCGCCAACGTCGCTTAAGGGGGACGCCCTAGTAATTCTCTTGTTTCTTATAGAATGTTGCCTCATGATAATTATGTAAAATTGGCAATATGTTTTACGGTCGGTTGCCACCTGACACCAAGGTCTTGATCTTCCTGGAAGACCTGAGAGCCGCCGTTGATCCATATTGGTTCTTCCGCCGCCATCTCTAATGAACTCTCCAACCTAAGAGCTCATCGTAACCAGGAGCTTCTACTTTGATAATGTCGAAGAAACCTCCTGGTTAGGTTTTGTAACGAAGTTGTCTCTCCGTCCTTTGTGGTCCGCGGGAGGTATTTTATTTCCCTCCTACCCTCCAGCAGTTGCTGGCGGGCGTTCCCCTATCCGCCACCTGGGGACGCGCTCAGTGGGGTTAAGGCTCCCCCGAAGAGTTAAGTTAAATACTTAGCTTCATTTTAGTAATTTTGATACAGAGTACACAAATATCTTCCACTTTTTAGTATCATGCCTGGGACACACTGACGCAAGTTTTCACGAATTGTGCCCGCGCCCTGACGGGGTTTCGTGACCGCAAATGTCTTTCACACGAAGACAACTATCTGCTTAAGTCAGTTTTTATTGCTAACAGCGGTTGCCGGGAACTTTGTCAACATAATAATACAATATGAATATACAATAAGTATTGTAACACAAACCATTATCTGATTGTGTTACAATACTTATTGTACATTGTCATTATTGAATCAGGTTTAATCGTTTTTAAGTACTAAATGCCTATACCCTTAACCAAAACCATTTCAAAATAAAAATGGACCAATACACTATAATACTTTTATCTAACAAAAGATGCATAGTTATGACAAAAGTTTTATTTTTATAGGATACCTAAAAAGCAAATAAATAAGTTTCAATTTAAGACCAAACGCTCGGAAGAGTAACTGTAAAAGTTGATGGCGGTCTCGGTCGATCATTTCAGGAACGAAAACAGGTTCATTAGGCTATAAAGTCTAGCTCGTTCGTACATCCGATAGTTGAGGTAAACTTCAGCACCTTAAAAAATATATTTGAAAGTTTGATTGATGGAGCTAAAGAGTAATTATTAAAATTATTACAACCGTGCAAAGCCACTAACTATTATTTGATATTTTGTACTTGCTGCTCTTCATTAATGCTCATTGCAGCTTGTACTTACTAGAAAAAAACTTGCATCTTTTTAGGGTTCCGTACCTCAAAAGGAAAAAACGGAACCCATATAGGATCACTTTGTTGTCCGTCTGTCCGTCCGTCCGTCCGTCTGTCAAGACCCTTTTTCTCAGGAACGCGTGGAGGTATGAAGCTGAAATTTATACCAATTACTCAGGTCTACTGTCCCTTGAAGCTGTGAAAAAATCAAACTTCTAAGCCAACGCAGTCAAAAGATACAGCCGTTTATGCCGCAAATTTTCGACACTTGCAAGGGAATCAAAACCTACAGGGTGCTTCCCGTGAACTCAGAATCTTGAAATTTGGTACGAAGCAACGTCTTATAGCATAGATAAAGGAAAAATTACGAAAACCATAAATTTTTAGTTACATCACATAATATATATTTTTTTTAATAATTTTAAACTTACTACCCATTTCCTCATAAACGCGTAGAGGTATTAAATTGAAATTCATACCAAATACTCAGGTCTATAATACCTTTAAGCTGTAACAAAAATCAAACTTCTATGTCAGCGCAATCAAAAGAAACAGCAATTTAAGCTGCATATTTTGAAACTCGCAAGTACTCGCAAGGGAATCAAAACCTAAAGGGTACTTCCAGTCGACCTAGAATCTTGAAATTTGGCATGAAGCAACGTTTTATAGCACACATAAAGGAAAAATTCCGAAAACCTTAAATTTTTAGTTACATTACAAAATATATATTTTTTAATAAATATAAACTTATTACTTTTTTCCTCATGAACGCGTAGAGCTATCAAGTTGAAAGTAAGTGGTACTATTCATAACTTTTTCAGTCACCATTTACAGGTCTGGTTCAAATTTAATACTTAATTAATATTTTTGAACCAGATTTCTAAATAGTGACAAAAAAACTTAGTAAATAAATAACTTAAATAAAAGAACTTTCGCAAGTCTGCTGCAAGGCTAGTATAAGTGTTTCAGTTATATTATAGATAAATGATATGTGTTAATATAAAATACAGGATTACTTAAACGATAAAGAGATCTTTGTCTTAAATTTATGCTCCTCCATCTTTCCCCATTGTAATGTTATGAATTTCATTTTGCAATAAAAATACCATAGTTATGACTCGATTGTCGTAATGAACGAACTTTGTAAACCTTGCAGGTTTGTACGGAACCCTCGGTGCGCGAGTCCGACTCGCACTTGGCCGGTTTTTTTCTAGATGAGTTCACATTGAATTTCGTTTTTACAATAATTCGCCACAGAATTGTCACTGCCGGTAAAATTCTGACGAGACTGACGGATGCAATAAGAAAACAATCGTTGAGTGAGGCTGATTCTAAATGGTACTGTTGTACAAGTCAAAATCCACGTCCCTGAATTGTCAAGTCTCCGCTCCACCACTCCGCTTATCGTCAATTGTAACACTTTGAACCGTTCCTTATGGGTTTGGTACAATAAAACAAAAAAATTAGAAACATCATCTTTCTTTGGTACTTTCATCATTTGAATATAATATTCACTAAGGTATTAGGTACTCGTATTTAAGAAGATACACAACATAAACATTAGAAACAGAACAATTCTTTCTCTTTTTTATCACAGCTTTCGTTAGCACGCCAGCAGGCAGGTGATTGTAAATGACTGTTGCGATCATACTTACAAGTTATCCATAAAGGTTGACATTTTGCGACTGCCTCGATGCTGCATCGCGACTGCATCGCTGCCAAAAGTCGCAGTGTGTAAAGAGTCTTAGGTTCCAGGCTACAGCTTTTTTTACCCGATCGAAACAAAAATACTTCTGAAAATCTAGGTTGACCTTGGATCTGAGTTAGGCGATTACAACAATGTGTTACGCATTGACCTTGTTCTATCAGTCGGCTAATGTGATCGTCCACTGTTATCGGCTCTTGATGCCAGCGCTAGAGGCCCTACTGTGTGTGTGTCTGGATTTTTACCTCACGGTCTACATGCTTGTTTCTCGATGTAGGTACTTTAAGCTAGTAACCATAATATAACCGTATAATTAAAATTGCGTAACACTATTTCTATTGCTATAAACTCAGGGAATCTTGTCTGAAAATTTATAAATCCTTCAAATAAAAACTTAATTATCAATAAAAAGTTCGGAATCGAACTTACTTCTGTAAAACCCTAACCAGTAAAGTTTTAAAAAACCGTATACACACATCAAGAAAAGTTTGTGATCACTTGCATAAGCTAATTTAATTTTTAAATGTAACTGTATCAAGAAAACCTTTGTGTTGTGTGTTTTCTAAAAAATAAAAACTCTGTAATAATTTGCTTATTAATTTGTTTTTTCAAAGTGATCGCAAACTTTTTTGATATGACGTGTATTTTATTAATTAGTTTCCGATATTTCGGCACTGTTGCATTTTCCGTACCGTGATCACAATAGTTTAAATTACAATACAGGTAATGAGAACGATATTTTCTTTCATAATTTTCCAAAAGTATTGTCGTAGAGTCGCATCCCAGATGTTCCGAGCACCATTCAGCGGTATTGGCCGTTCGGCGCACACCACGCACCCTAACACCACGCGGTATCACCTGTTCGACTATATTCAATATTACAGCCACATGTTTTAGGCAAGGCATCCAATTTTTTACGTATATTGAAAGGTGAGGTCGTTCTTTACATACGCGAGAGTAATATTAATTTGTTGTGTTATATGATTGACGAAGCTGCCGTAGTAGCCTAATATCACATTTAGCTTATTTGTAATATGACAAATTCCGTTTAAAAAATACGAGTAACTTCTGACTTATTGCATTAATTCGATGAAACACGCTCGAAATTCGACGAAATTGACAGACATGAACGTGAAACGTGACTTTCTCTCATGTAGGTTCTGTCTATTTAGTTCGAGCCCTGGAGTCTATTGAATTAATCTACGATTCTTCTATGTTTATCTGCCAGTAGCAAGATTCAGAAATAAACACAGAAAATGCATTAGTCCTTCCTATTTTCGATCGCCGTGCAGTGTTCACAATAACGAAATTAGCAAAATTGACAGAAATGGAACGCGATCGATGCACTGGCCACCGCACAGTGGTTCGCAGCGGTCGCAAAGAAGTATTATGTAACCTGCGACAGATTGCAATAAATAAATACCAAATCACCAATCACATACATTGCTCTGATCCCAACGTAAGTAGCTATTAGCACTTGTGTTATGGAAATCAGACACAACGGTGGTACCACAACACCCTGACCCGAGACAATATAGAAAATTTTGATTTCTATATTGACCCGACCGGGAATCGAACCCGAGACCTCGGAGCGGCGACGCCTTGAAACTAGCGTGCTTAGCCACTACACCACGTAGGTCGTCAATCACTGTAAAGTCACTGCAAAACCGTCTCAACACTCAATCTGCTCGAACACTTTTGACAGTTTTTTATTTCGGTCCTACTACAAGTTACGTAATCATCCTACGTAGCCCGATTGGCCTGGACAAAAGCCGTTTGTCCGGCACATGACGGAGATATCCGGACAAACGAGCGCTAACCGGACAGCGCCACCCGCTGAAGCAGGCCAATCATCTGCACCGTACGCACGGAATTAAACTGAATTCCGATAACTTTACAATTTTTAATTGACTACATTTACAGGATTTCTTTTTCTAAGAGTTATGTGTTTTGATTGGGATTTGATAACTCAATATTGCCTTTCTCTTGAATTTTATCATTAGTGGCGATGTCTGCGGCGAATGTGACTCGTCTCAACAGAAGTAATCCGACTCACAATTTCCCACGTGTATTACGGGGTGTTTCTCTTTTTAAATTTATTTATTGAGATAAAATTAACCAAAAATTTAACAAGGACTCTTAAGCTTCACTGCAGTTGCCTATATCCTGGATTCCCATCGAACGATTTGGCTTATATCAAAGGTTATCCTAATTAATCAATTTCTTGAGTATCGACGGAATGCTCAAGCGGAGAGACACTCGATCCGTTAATTAACGTTTGAGTGTGTCTTCGGTTAGGAGTACTCAGATGTAGCCGTTTGGTTGCTTATCAAACACGAATGCGTTATCTACTTAAACAGGGTCTTATGCACCGAGGTATGGGAAAAACTTTATATTACTAGTTAAAAAATAGTTAAAAGGTTATAACTGACTTGGTTACGACACAAAAATACAATTTTTCGAATAATATCGCTAACACTAACCGAACATCTCTTTATATTGTGTTGCTCATGTTGCTGTACAGTTCATGATAAATGATTATGATCTTCAGTCGCGATAAATAATATCACTACGATTAATAAATTTGGTCAGATAACTTATAAAAATAAATCGTTTTGTAAAATAATTCTAAACTACCCAAATACACAATACTTACTAAGTAACTAGTATGTTTACATACGACCAGAACACGCTACCTACGTAAGACATGTGTGAAACCTTTTTTGAATAATCCCTGCGGATGGGAGCAGCTTTATTCTTGAGGCGGGTATTATTTTTCTTTGTCAGGCTATTAGCGTCCTATTCCAGCCGCCTCCTCTAGACATCTGGGAAATTGGATCATTTCCTAAAATAATAATAATTAATAAAGAGAAAATTAACTTTTACATAATTTTATTTGACTAGGCTAACACATATTTTGGGTTTTTGTATGTGTTTTTGTTGTGTATACTACCATCAAGGTAATTAACTTAATATTTTAAGAAGCTTGGTATAACAACGCTTATTATGCCATACACTGACGCATGCTTCAAAGCTATCTTCTATCTAGACTTTTGTTCAAATACGTATCTTTGATAGTTTTACTCGTGTGTGAGAGTCAAAAGTTGCAGGTATCATAACTAGGAGAAGTTATAAGTGTGACACCGCACTCTGCCATTTCAGCAATTAGTGTTGTGAAGAGTATCGCTAGACTCGACTACTCAGGATTGATTAGAATTTTGTTAGTCCGGGTTCGTTGTGGTTTTACTAGAAAGGAGACGGATCTTTGTGAATTTATTGGTGCACCTTATATCTAATGTTCTTTTCTCATTTTAGTAACATAACAACTTAAAAGCAAGAAAGTAGCGTCGAGGTGCTTGCAGCGCTGTGGTGGCAGCACGCTTTGGTGCAACCTGCGGCACGCCCGTGTCTTGATGGTTGACTATTCCGACCATTTAAGTGATGTACGAGTATGTCACGAGCATCTCCGTTCTTCGGAAGGCACGTTAAGTCATTAATCCTTGCTAATATCGTTTAATATAAGTCGTAAAGGCTTCAGAGTCAGAGACCTTATGGCTTGACAACATTTGACAGCAAGGTTTAGTCGCTTGCCATGCAAATACTCCTCCAACAATCCGTAACAGCCCGCGAGGTGGAGTATGGATTAAACTACCTCATACTTGCGGTAAAGCCTTTTCCCAGTAGTGGGACATTACAGGGTAACTTTTCTTTTTTGGGGTTCCGTAGCTGAATGCCAAAAAACGGAACCCGTATAGTTTCGCCAAGTCTGTCTATCTGTGTGTCCGTCCATATGTCCCAGCCACTTTATTCTGTAATTATAAGCATCACACTGTTGAAATTTCGTAGAAAGATCTATCCTGTTTACCGCTTGACGATTACAAAAAATATAAAATAATGCTATTTAAGGAGGCTCCCATACATGAAAGTAAAACCAAATTTTTTTTTAGTCAGACCTACGCGTATGGGTTGTCTATGAGATAGAGATTCCTAAAACCATTTTCTTTTAAAGTCTAACGTTTAATAGATAGTCGCTTCGAAAGTGGTAAAATGGGCCTCCCCCCCCCCCCCCCTCTAACGTCTAAACTAAGCGAATGTAAATTTTGAAAAAATATTTGATGTAGATCTTAACAAATGCTTTCAACCAAAATTGATTTGGACGGGATCGAACTAATAGTTTTTGAAATATAGCACATTTTCAACAACTGCAAACATAACTTTCTTCTTCATACAAACACTATGAAAAACAAAGTTATATTTGCTGTCAACAAAATATTGCTAACATAGTCATTAAGTCATTCATTTCATTATACTAACAATCTGGATCGCAGTTGTCTAAAATATTTTTTTTATTGTTGTATTTTAAGTGGAATTTGGATTTCCTAATTTAGTTGGCCGGTTTTTTTAAGTTAAGGTCGATGAGTTTCAGCAAACTCATCTTATCGCGTCACTAGAGCTAAGTGTTGTTTACACAGGGTGCAAAAGCAGATGCTGCTTTAATCTAAGTTTGTTTCTTTTGTGTGGGACCAGTAATTGCATATAATATGACGCCGTTCGGCCAACTTGCGGGCCGAACTTCGCTACAATATTAACTGGCCGCGCTTCGCCGCTTTTTCGCTTAGCGCTGCGGTCGTTGTGTTTCGACGGGCCTTTGAAAAGTTTTGCTCATCGTTTTTTTGGTTATCTCTTACAGCATGTGAATGAAATAAAACGTTGCCCGTCCGTTCAAAGTACATTGACCTTATGGATGTTTTTATTTTCTTGTTTGTATCTTGTAAGTGATTACCTTTACTAAGCGCCAATTTGTGATCAATATTAACTCAAGAAATGTTTTAATGTGTAGCAGTTTAATATTTTAAATTTTGCGTGTTTTAAAGAAAAACTACCCCATTCAATGGTCATTAAAAGAGCCTTTCTGGCTTTTGATTAAGGTATTGTTATTCTAAAACACGCACAATCGTAAATATTCAACCGCTGGTAAACGACACATTTTTCAATTAGTTAACTGTCGATCACGAAACTGGGCCTTAGTGACTCTAATTATCCTTCTTTCCTTTGGACATTCCCACACATCGCCATCTAGTCCCAAAGTAAGCTATTCAAAGCTTGAGTTATGGGTGCCAGACATCGGATATAATACTTAAATACTTTTTGTTTGTAAATACATACATGATGTATATAGAAAACACCCAGACCAATACAAACAAACATGTTCATGCACACAAATGTTTGTATAGTGCGGGGATCGAACCCGCAACCCGCTGCGTAGTAGGCGATTTCTCGACCACTACACCAGACGGGTCGTCAAATTACAACTTAGTACCACTTGTTACAGTCTAGAGTAAGATAATATATTCTATTCAGCTTTAAAACTTTAAGGTAGGCAGGAATCTTAATAAAAAAGAGCACTTCCAAGAATTCTCTAAAGGCGTGTATGAAGGTTTGGCAAAGAGTGTACAGTGACAAAAAATTTAGTGAAATTCGCCGATTCTTTGACAGGATATCCAGTAAAAAGCTCGTCAACGGGTCGCAGAGCGATGACACGTGCGACTAACCCGACGTGGCCAATTTCGATTCGCGTTGAGGAGACTCTACACTAGAGTGATGTTACGTTCTGAGTCCGCGTAAATGGTACAATACAGACAAATAATCACTGTTTTTGTTGAAATGTCACTCGTTCACTAGATAAAGTGTCACATCTCTACGCTAGCTTGTTAAACAAAATATGTCTATTATAAGACTTTTGAGAAATTAGTTTAAAGAAATAAAATAAATAGTTGACTCATAAGCTCAATACTCTAGTTTAACTTGGATACATCGTATAAAATTCGATTTTTTTAGAACATTGCACTATATGGAAATACTTTAGATAACTGAGCATATATTGTTCCATTCTTAAAAACGTAATGGTATTGTGACATTTTGGTACTGTATTATACATCCATCTTTAGAATGCAATGCGCCGCTAACAGACCAGCCAATAAACCTTTCTATTCGGACACAATTTTCAGCGAGAAATAAGCACAAACAGTTACCAAAATCCGCAGTAGCACGTTGTAGCTTTTTCTATCCTATGTGACTGATATTTTACCGCTATAACTAAATAGGTATCCATACTAATATTATAAAGCTGAAGAGTTTGTTTGTTAGAACGCGTTTATCTAAGGAACTACTAAACCGATTCTAAAAATATTTTTGTATTGGATAGCTTATTTATTGAGGAAGGTTTTAGGTTATAAAAATCACGCTGCGACGGGAGACGGGAAGGGACGGACTCGGACAAACTCATAACGCGCGGACGAATTTGCGGGGGACCGCTAGTATTAAATTAAAAGTTCGTTACATTAAAGTTGTTGTTAAGAAGCAATGAAAGTAATCTGCTGCCAAAAACTCTTCCGTAAAGCATTTAAAAAAGTAACTCATTTGGATTTTCAGCAATGAAACATTTTGCATATGCTCGGAATTGCAAAAGAATTACCCCCTCTCGACCTCGAATTTAGTAAAGCCAACAATATGAACGCGCGGAATCCTTCTGTAGTTTTTGCTTGTTAAGATTACGAGTATCAACCCCTTGAAATATACATTTCTGTATTTCTTTTACGACTTAAAACCGAATTAACCGCAGCTCGAGATGTATATCAGAGTTACGTCTCAAAATAAGATTTTCTACAAACTGTGCCGTATCTTTTAAAATGTTCGTTAACTTATTTATGTAGATATTTGACAAGTTTTTGTTAGCTGGACCAATAATTTATCAACTTCATTTACTCAATGCTGCGTTAACTTAAGGTTAACATTTTAAATTCCAATGTATTTTAACCCTGAAATTTTCAATGTCAGATTGAACAGACTTCTTCGCTCCATCGTCGTCTCTGGCTATGCTACGTCTGGTCTAGTTTAGGGATAAGAGCGAACCCATTTCAAATAAAAAAAAACATTTCTCTACTTAAGATTTTACATAAAGAAAGAAATACATTATATTTTAATTTTAGTAGTACGGTTGGCAGTGGCAGTTATCTGTTGGTATATTATAGCTCTAATGCTATAAATTATGTCTTATCTTACAATATATTTAATCACCTAACTGAACAGTAGTGTCACCAAACTGGTATGCACAGATACATATAGGTGATATTAACCCCATTCTTCGCCCGGTCGTATTAAACTGTGCGGGTGGAACACGCACGGAATGCGGCACGTTCACAGTTCCACTGTCCTATTTGAAAATATCAGCCCTTAACTCGTTATCAAGTGGTGTCACTATCAGCTTTTGTGATTTTTGTATGCCACACTCCTGTGGCTTCGTTTGCGTGGGCTGATAAAATACTTTTTGTGTACATAACTCAGAATAGTATTACTTAAAAAAATATGTACTTGAAGTTTTTGTTGAACTAGTAAGAGACATACATGTCAATTATCCTTAGTGATTATCAAAATATACATTCAACAGCTGCATTGGGTTAGGTGCATTAAATTGATCGATACAACATTTGTGTTAAACTATATATTTTTGCACACAGTTTATCATGCACCTATGTGCGTTTAAATGTCTTCATACTTGAATATTGAGCTAATAAGTGTCAACAAATCCGTCCAAACAAAGTCCGTTTAAACAAAAGTATTCAGGTTGATGACACAGCTCCGTGGAAGCCTTAGCGTTCCCGTTGAGCATTTGGGTTTAAAGTTTCATCTCAAGAACAACAGGCACGGTACCGCTCGTATTCAAAGAGACTGCGGAAAGAGAAAGAATAGAATGTCCTATAATTGACGCCCTTCGTTGTTTAGTGGCTAAGCACGCTGGGATTCAAGGCGTCGCCGCTCCGAGGTCCCGGGTTCGATTCCCGGTCGAGGTCGGTCCCGGTCTCGAGTCTGGGTCTTGTGGTGTGTCTGATTTCCATAACACAAGTGCATTAGCTACTTACTTTTGGATCAGAGCAATGTATGTGGTTGGTGTATAATATTTATTTAAAATGAAAGTAACAGAATAATACTTATCCATACTTAGCAAGTTAGTAAAATGTTATAGTTCGTAGCAGACACATATTGACATGGTAACGATTTACAGTCCTTTTGTTAACAAACTTGCCTAAATCGTTATTAATAGCTGCATGCTTGCAGATATTGAATCTGCATAGTAAAGAAACCTTAGTACCTACTTATTAATAAATTTAGTTTAATCACGTTACGGTATCATAGATACGCTATCATATCATATATCATCATACCGTAACGTTCATAGAACCATTGTTACCTGAAAGCAAGTGGTAAAAGAACTTCTAGCTCTAGATACTACTGTATTTATGAGGAAGAAACAATGTGTCACTATTGCTTTTCGACTAAACGTCAAAAGATTACAGTTCGAAATAGTGATTGGTAATTGCCACCGGCATATTAAAAACAAAGACATTTTGGAAATGCAGAAAATCAATATTCCTATCGGAAAGGATACTAATTTTATTGTAAAAAGCTTCTTTTAAGTTTTTTTCGTGAACCGCACAAGGTAATCCGCGCATTGTCTCGCCTCGTAAATCATCCACTATGTGGTAAGTGTTGCTGTTTATAATTTATTACTTCACCGGAAATTAATTATTCGGAAGTCCCGAGCGCTGGCAACTTTCACTTTCCCATCTTAATGGTTCTTGTGACTAATTTTTAAAGTAACACAGCCAAGGTTTACCTTAAATTAAAATCAAAAACAAATTGTCTAGAGTTTTAAGAAGAACCATTTATAAATGTGATTTTTATTCCATTTTATCCAATATTAGAGTAAAAGTTATGCAATGTTGTATGACAAAAGATTCAATTATTCACTTGTAGTTTTTCATACTATAGTATTCATCTGGTCAAACCAATTTAGTTTTGAATGCAAAATCAGATAATGGTTCAAAGCAGTTATCACAATATGCTACATGGAATATATATTTTACAGTTTATGCGAGCGATTACTTACAGAAGATAGCAGCTAACTTAGCACTTACATACAGTTTCTATAGCAAGATAAAGTTAACTTAGCATTTTCTTATGCCTGAGATCTTGCTAAGGTTTTAACGTTACTCTTCAGTATGGCAGATTAGAATATTAGCTGAAATAAATAATTAAAATTGACTGAAAATGTAAAGCGTGCCGCAATCCAAAGCAACACTCAAGCTAAAATATTGTTTCTTGAGGTAAAATAAACCTCGTCGACTGACTGCGTTCTCAAGAGTGCAAATCTGCATATAACAGCTTATTACTGGATATGATATCATTTCCTTAATAAGATAAGTGACGTTACGAACTCGTAATAGGTATTTGTTCGAATTTTGCAGTTCCTTATTTTCGGAAACTGTGCCGCGAGATTAGAATATGATTTAACTAGTAAGGGAAAAAAAGGTCCACCTTAAATTCACAATTTCTATGATGAAGAAGACAAACGTTAAGCCAGAAGTATAACAATACACTCCGACGGACTAAATCTTGGGTCCAATCTGTGATTGTGGAGGTCATTCTCATTGACTGCGTCCCGTAATTGTGCCGCATCGTCGTAAAATATTTAATCGGCCATACGCGACTTTATTTTCGGCACTTACCGAAACAGGGAGGTACTCGCCTCTGTTCAGCCGATGTGTCGTTAATGCGGCGGCCATGTCCAACTTTCGGGTGTACTTCATAGCCAATAAAACTGCCTCCGTTTTTGGCACTGTAATGCGAATCTGATACTCTTATAAAGGCAACGAATTCCATTCAACGAGTAATATTATAAAAGGATTCCATTTTAAAGAATTGGTATTTCGTACTTAACGACAGGATTCGGCGATACACAACGTATAATAAGGATATTATGTTTAACCGACAACAGAGCTAACAAGATTGTTTGACCGTATTTTTGTTGTATTTTGTAAATAAATGCGATTCTATTTTGCAAATACAAGTTGAATGCCCATAATCGGTTGCATCGGCGCAAGCGGCGATCGTTATGATTTGTGGCTTCGATTCTGCTCGACAAGACGCCATGAATAATGCATTGATACCGACCACAATGTACTAGGTTTCTTTTTGTGAATTCTAGGAAACGGAGCGCAACGGATTCTGTATGAGGCATAACATTTGTTTGCGTGATAGATGTAAGCAATAAAAATATAAAAATTGCACTAATATAAGAACCTGTGACCCATCAGGAAATGTATAATAGTCATCCAATTGTTTGTAAAGAAAATAGCTATCGCCTTGTCTCTAAACTAAGTTGTCAGACAATATTAACCTAATAATAAAATTATGAGGACTGGTTTTTAACCAATTTTAAAAAGGACTGTGTATTTTGCGTATAAGATTTTTTTTCTTTTACTTGACTGACTTGTCAAAATAATGCTTTTTGTTAATTAGTCCATTGAATAAAAAGTTCTAGAGTGCGTGAGTTAGTAACGTAAGATGTTTCTTCGGAAACATGTCAAGAGTCCCTAGGTAATAAACATACTAAAACCCCGGGACACTAGGAGGAGCCCCGGAGTGGGGGGAGGGGGGGAAAGGGTCCATTTTTTCATTTTTCGCTTAAATCTCAAAAACGGCACATGCTAGAGAAAAACTTTCAAGGAAAAGTTGAAAGGCCATAAAATTATCTACAAGTTGTACCTCAATCATTTTTTCCTATATCCTACCATTTCTGAGTTACACGCAGTAAAAAATGATTTTGGCTCAAACAATTTCCCCATACTACATACCCATGTTTATCACATCAATCGATCAAAAAATATTTCTTTCTTCCAAATAACTCAAATGTGCAACTTGTGACCGGTACTGATAGATTGCTCTTAATTAGGTCTATAATTGGTAAAATAAACACATTCCTCCATGGAAGCCTTTAGGAGGAATCGATTGTCAAAATATTATATTAGGGTAGTTTGAGTTACTGAACTTGATCTTTTTATTTTTTTCTTCCAAAAAACTCAAAAGTGCAACTTGTGACCGGTACAGATAGATTACTCATGATTAGGTCTATTATTGATAAAAAAACCAGATTCCATCATGGAAGCCTTTAGGAGGAATTGAATTTTATTAGGGTAGTTACGATACTTGAACTTTTTATTTTTTTTCTTCCAATAAGCTCAAAAGTGCAACTTGTGATTGGTACTAATAGATTGCTCTTAATTAGGTCTATCATTGGTAAAAAAAACACATTCCTCCATGGAAGCCTTTAGGAGGAATTGATTGTCAAAATATTATATTAGGGTAGTTATGCAACTTGAACTTTTTATTTTTTTTCTTCCAAAAACCTCAAAAGTGCAACTTGTGACCGGTACTGATAGATTGCTCTTAATTAGGTCTATAATTGGTAAAATAAACACATTCCTCCATGGAAGCCTTTAGGAGGAATCGATTGTCAAAATATATGTTAGGGTAGTTTGAGTTACTGAACTTGATCTTTTTTATTTTTTTCTTCCAAAAAGCTCAAACGTGCAACTTGTGACCAGTACCGATAGATTGCTCATAATTAGGTCTATCATTGATAAAAAAACCAGATTCCACCATGGAGGCGTTTAGGAGGAATTGAATTTTATTAGGGTAGTTACGATACTTGAACTTTTTTTTTTTCCTCTAGTTCCTCTCATATGACATCAATGTCCCAACATTATCCGTTGTTCGGATTTTTTCGATGAAGTTTCACACGTAGCATGGGAGGGGGTCCGCCCTCGTTAAGCTTATGCTAAAGTTTGCTTATGTTTTCGAATTTTTCACCTTTCATGGGATGTAGCTCGAAAACGGCTGCTAATAGAAAAAAATGATTTAGGTACAACTTGTAGATAATTTTATGGCCTTTCAACTTTTCCTTGAAAGTTTTTCTCTAACATGTACCGTTTTGGAGATTTAAGCGAAAAATGAAAAAAATGACCCTTTCCCCCCCTCCCCCTACTCCGGGGCTCCTCCTAGTGTCCCGGGGTTTTAGTATGTTTATTACCTAGGGACTCTTAACATGTTTCCGAAGAAACATCTTACGTTACTAACTCACGCACTCTAGACCCCCCTTGGAGGGACTCATTCAATGGACTAAATATTTACTGACTTTTAACCTATTAATATTATAAATGTGAAATTATGTAAGGACGTTTGTTTGTTAACCCTACCTTTCAAGCTTCAACTGAGTTTTGATAAATCTTTACAATAATAAAGTTTAGGTATACATTCAAATAGCATAACAATGATTATTTTGTATGACTCGATATTAAAGCGGGTGAAACCGCAGGCAAATGCTAGTATTTAAAATTAATATTACATTTTGCTTAATGCAATGCAATTAATAAATTAAGCAGACAACACAGCTAGTACTGTTACATTCTGTACCTAAACATACAAACATCAGGTTGTTATGTTGACAAGTGTCTATGTATACAGGCTTAATTTGTTACTCATGACAACTAAGGTGAATTACTTGAAAGCCTGCGGGTAGCAGTAAACAATTTTAGTTGTTACAGCAGATGATCTCGATGATTTAATGGGGATTACTCGCCCCATTTCTCATCAGATAATCCTGTTTGATTGGACTGTCGAAATGGCAACTTCTCTAATCACAGAAGTTGCATCGTCAATCTGTGTTGACCTATCAACTGCATTGGTAATGGATATACAGTTTTGCATAAACTTTGACCAAAAACTGTTCTTTAATTAAATTTTTAAACGGTGGTTAGTAATTGTTATAATTAGAGAGACTAGCCACGAGAAATCACTTTAATTTAAAATCACATAGGTTGTTTTTGCAGCGATATATTCAAAACTAGCGAACCCAGCGAACTTTGTTTTGCCTCGTCCCGCCCAGCCCCGTTATTTTAAAAGTTAAGTGGTCCCAGCCAACATTGTTTCATCCCGGCCCAGTTCCGCCCCAGCCCCAGCCACATCGAACGCGATAAACAGTATCTTACGTCCTTCTCCTGGTTTTAAGCTACCTCCCCATCTTTTCGCCCCGGCCTCGTCTTACCCCAACCCCGTTATTTTAAAAGTTAAACGGTCCCAGCCAACATTATTTCGCCCCGGCCCCGTTCCGCCCTAGTCCCAGCCCCATCGACAGCACGGTAGCTCAAATGGTAGAGCGTTTGGCCCGGTTAGCCAAGATTGCTGGTTCGATTCCCGCCCGTGCGCAAACTTTTGGTTTTATATTTCATCTTTATGAATATAAAATATGACACTGTGAGTATTAAAAACATTCTATCCATCGAACGCGTTAAAAAAATCTTTTGTCCTTCTCCTGTTTCTAAGCTACCTCCCAACCAATTTTTAGCCAAATGGTTCAGCCGTTCTTGAATTATAAATAGTGTAACTAGCACGACTTTGTTTGTCTTCACACAGCTGTAGTTGGTCGTTCGCCCGCGGACCCATATTTACAAACAGCCAGTTGTTTTTACGAGAGCCCGCGACTCAGAGCTAAGCCTAGCCTTATGACGTCACCGTAGAATTATTGTACCGTCTGCTCCCAGCTGGAGTATGAATAATAAATTCACCGTTTTCTTATTGCTTTGATTGAAAACGCTTGGTTGCCAGTAAATTAAATTTGTTTTCTTTGCTTCAGCTGAGGATCAGGATTGCTTTATCAAATCCATTCATATTTTAACCTCATTATTTCCACTCGTGTAAAAGTGTCCTTAGTAAGCCTATTTGCATAAATAAGTGTCTTTTTATGTTGTTTTCATTCGACTTGGGCAACCCTGCAAGTTATTGATTGCTATTTAGATTATACAGCAAGTTAATCTTACAATTAGTAAAGGATACCTAGATATGGGTTCAGTATTTACTTGTCTAATTAATATAAACACTCTTGAATTTTCCCTTGAAAATAAGACTAAGTATGTAACCGTTGTCGTCATCCATTACCATTTAAGGTTCCTATAGTAGATTAAAGTACCCGTCCAAATACCATGACTTAGCATGAAGGCGGAACGCGTCCGACGCGGCATTCCTCAGGATGGCATCCGTCATGGCGGGCGGCTTTGTCGGAATATCCTGACGGACGACCGTTCGTGTATGCGTCCGGAACGTAACTCAGGCGTTCGAGCTTTGTGAGGCAGGATATGCTTGACTAGCATCCTTGCTTAAATTCATCATGTCTCAATGTTATAAAGAAATTGGTAAGGTATCAAGGCCTCCGTGGTGGGTAGGCTGGCACGCCAGTTTGCATATGCCGAATCTTGGATAGCACGGTTTGATCTCCGTTCCCATGTCTGGATCATCATTATCATAATCACCCAATGCCCGTCCATTCCTAAACATAGGCCTCCTACACGTTTTTCCACAATGATCGGATGAGAGCGGTCTGCATTCAGTGTGATCCTGCAATCTTTACAAAGTCGTCTGTCCATCTTGTCGGTGGATGTCTTTCGTCGGTCTTTAATCAAACGGTCTCCGATCTGAAACTTTCCTGCCCCAACGGCCATCAGTTCTTCGCGCTATGTGCCATGCCCATTACCACTTGAGCTTAATGATTCTCAGAGCAGGTCTAAATGTTGTATTTCACCTGTTGTTTCTGATTTGTGTTTTGACTACCTACTTTTGAATTAGAGCAGCGTGTGTGATGATATCCAATATTTATGATTACTTTTACCCTTTCGTTATTTGTCATATATTGAAAGTAGGCACTCCGCACTCCATAACACTGAAAAAATCACCAGTTTTTTACGCCTACTTAGCGATGGGAATATATACAAATCGATAAGCTTCGGACGCTCAAGTAGAAAAATATTCTATCCGCCCTGAATAACAAGGAAGAATAAATAATAAATAAATAAACATAATAAATATCCTTTGGACATTCTCACACATCGCCATCTAGTCCCAAAGTAAGCTACTCAAAGCTTGTGTTATGGGTGCCAGACAACGGATATAATACTTAAATACTTTTTGTTTGTAAATACATACATGATATACATAGAAAACAAGAAGAAGAGTATCAAAACAAGCGTTGTTAAACTGTTGTTGTCAATAATACGAGAACATTGCGCTCGCTAATCGACTTACATACTTACGAGGGAGGAAAACAAATTGACTAGAAGTTAGGCCCGTCCTCCGAGCTGCGAGTTATGTATAACGGTTTATTAAAACTGAGGCCACGGAACTTTGAAAACCCAGAAGTTTTAATGAAAGTATGTAGGTATCAAACTAACTCTGCACTTTATAGAATTTTCTGATATCTTTTGTAAGAACATCGCTATATCGATAGATCATTCAAGCAGTAGTTACTACTAACTGTCAGTGATTATATGAAGATTATGCGAAATAAAATGTTGTTACAGACTTATATTTGTCATCCTTGGTCAATACTGCGACATGCTATTGTGTATCTATGAAATAGATGTGACATAGCTATTATTTGAAAAGAATGCAGTAGTGCAAGTAGTACAGCCGGGACCGGGCTTTTACATAACTTGATCGTGATCGCAATTCGAGAGGTGAAGTAATATAAGCGCTTACCAGCATTTAATTTTGATAGCGCTAAAAAATTATGTGCTTTGGAGCACAAACGCAGACTCAGAGTGACAGTGCGCTATGTCACTTGTAAGCGCTTTTAGCTCTTACCGGGCATCATAACCCCAATCGCTTTCAGTTACCTTATATCCCTGCCGATTTGTTTATTTGGCGACCTCCGCCGCTTTCGCACTCAGTATTGTTGTTTGATACATCCGTACGAATGTCTGGAAAGACGGTCACTGAGGTGGATGGGAGCAATTCATGTTTAGCTACTGTGGACTTGTGTACCTTTTGAATGCAGTATTCAAGCTTAAGTTCACGAGGTATTTGGCGTCTTATAACCTGAAATGATACCACCCTATTTTATTTCAACAGCTGGTTTGCTTGAATACGAGATGTGTTCGACCCCCATTTGCAAAAAGCAATTTGAAGCAGTTGGTAAATATGTATTTTTGACATCAAATGTTAGTTTAAACGCTTTCGTAAAACCTCATAGATAAATCAACTGCCCACGTGTCAAAAACCTTCATACCTATTTACATGTGAAAAAAATGATGACCGCAAATAAAAAGAAGTAATAGTTTATAAGTGGGTCTTCTGCGCTTAGTTCGAATATGTTTTGTAAAGCTGACGGCAAACATTCGATTCCCGATTACAGCACAGCAGGGACCGCCGCGCTAATCGAAAACCCTTCATGCATATCAACATCTCATGCATACGTTTTTACGTCTGTCAACATTACTCATTGTGATTCGCAATCAAAACTGATGGTTTTCATCGCATTTCGTTGTAGCGCGTAACAGCGCACATGCATATTCTGAAAGCTATCAAACTGGATGAAAGGAAGAGCATACAGAACAAAATGTAGAATATCTAGTCTCACAAATCTAATCTTTTAATAGTGAGACCGTCAAAATACTCATGTCACGTTTAATTTAGGTATGATATAAGTTTTTATTTTGGATTCCTGTTATTAGGTTAATTCTACAATTATATGAGTAGAAGATAGGTTCCACTGTATATTTTGAGAGATAGAGAATATAATAAAACCACCAGTCTTGATCGAGATTCACCTTTATTCCAATATCTTCGAATAAGAATACAGTTATTGGATAGAAACAATATATTTCTTAAATGACCCGTTCGCTATCGCTCCGTGTGCAAGAATGCCCGCGCGCTGCCATCACCCCACCGAACCGTACTCGGTGTAGTGTTGCCAGCGCGATATTTTAAAAGTTACATAAAATATTGTTATTTATAACGTTACCGTTATTCTAAATTAATTACAAAATGTTAGTTAAGTAAATTAATAATTTTAAGAATTCACATGTAATAATTATAATATTCATCACAATAACTTAATAACCCTTACATTCGTCCATCCTGACATTGTGCATGTCCTCATGCACTAAATATGGCAGTACGGAATTATTTATATAAACTTAATTATAAAATCAGATTACTAATTAAAGAAAACTCAATTGTACAATTATTTATAGACAACTATTTCCATCCAACTACTCTTAGGACCCATCAATTCCAAAAGAGTACAAAATTAAACAGCAACCATGTGATTTTGCAAACCCATCCATTCTTACAAAAACACATAGTTGTAAAGCCAACAATACTTCTGTTCGCAAACCCATCCATTCTTGCGAACCGAAGTAAAGCTACTCTAATTTGATCACGAACCCATCCATTCTCGTGATCAACCTCATCCATATTCAACAGTACAGTGAACCCATTCCATTCTCACTGTTCTGTTAGACACTAGACCAATTAAACATAATAAAAACATATTATCATAGGAGCATTGTTAAATCAAATTGTATCACCTAATGAATTTTATATCTAATTGCGTTATTACATAATAGACATAACAAATCATAAACTATATATATAATATTTGACCGAATTTTAGTTAAAACTTGACATACATAATTAAGCTCTTAATCATTATTATCACTCGTATCAGTTTCACTTTTTTCGGTATCAGATACATCATTTACATTCAGCGCGGCAATATTGACCCAAGGCAACATTCTATCAGCTGCGACTGTAGTATGCCGTTTGTTCTTTGACCCTGTTAGGCCGGGTATTGCAGCTAACCTATACCTATCATTTCCTAATATCGAAACGACGCGATACGGACCTACATAAGCGGGTTGTAATTTCTTACTTTTACCGTCATTCGCGAAAGTGGTTTTTGTGATTTTAACAAGTTCTCCTTCAGCGAAGACCCTCGCGGGTCTCCTGTCTTTGTCATACCTCTGCCTCTGCTTTTCCTGATCATTATCTATTGCTTTTTTAGCTTCTTCTCTCATGACAGTTAAGTCACAAGTTTCACGCGTCTCATTACGGATCTCATTGAGCCTAGGATTTATTTCTGAGTCCATGCACGTACCAAACATCATTTCAGATGGCGTCCTACCTAAAGTCTTATGGATCGTATTATTCAGACCCCATTGCACCCTTCCAACCGTAACATCCCATTCCTTTTCATCCCGGTTCAAATTTTGAGCAGTTAAACAGCTAAGGATGGTACGGTTGTACCTCTCTACCTGGCCGTTAGAACGCGGACTGGCAACAGCGTTAAGAACGTGTTTTACACCTTTATCTAGGCAAAATCTCTTAAACGCATGCGATGTAAAACACGTTCCTTTGTCACTAACAATGCGATCTGGTACACGGAATGTGTAAAAAATGTCTTCTAACACCTTGATAGCACTTTGGGTCTTTGTGTTGCGAACTGGTTTAGCGAACACAAATTTGGTAAACCCGTCTACAATTACCAAAAGGTGGGTGTTTCCTCGTTTTGATTTGACAAAGGGTCCAAGGTGGTCAATATGCAGCGTATGAAACGGAACTTCAATTTTAGGTATCGGATATAAATACCCTTCCTTTGCAGAGTTATTTTTTTTAGCATAAGCACACTCAATGCAAGCACTGACGTATTTCTTAATGAACCTTGACATTTTGGAAAACCAATACGATTTTTTTATACGTTCCAAAGTCTTCTCTACTCCTAAATGACCGATTTCGTCATGGTTGATACGGCACAATTGCCACCTTGCACCCTTTGGTACGACCCAACGAATATTGGTCTTATCTCCGTCCAAATACCGGTATAATTTATTGTCTTTAATAACGTAATTGTCTGCTATGTATTTAAGATCATTTTCATTCAAACCTGATTCTAAGACATTACGGATCCTACACAACTCTGTGTCACCTAATTGTAATGTATGCAACCAGTCTTCGTTACTGATGCTCATGACTGACGGATAATGTTCCGAAACTTGCGCAGTTTCTTCATCCGATACAGGATTTCGTGAAAGCGCATCCACGTGGGCCATTTTTGCACCTGGACGATATTCAACGGTGCATTGGAACTCCTGCATAAGAAGCCACCATCTCGCAACTCTAGGGAGAATATCTCTTTTTGAAAAAGTAGACCGGAGGGCACTACAATCGGTTACGATTTTGAAATCTTGTCCTAACAAATATACCCGAAACTTCTTCAAAGAACATATCACAGCTAACGTCTCAAGTTCGTAAGCGTGAAAGTTTCTTTCCTCGGGAGTAGTTTTGCGACTGTAATATGCCACCGGTCTAAATGAATCCTCATCAGGTGATTTCTGCAACAAAACGCCACCAACTCCCAGTTTGCTGGCGTCAGTATGCAGCTCTGTCTTATAGTCAGGATTGAAAATTGCCAGTATAGGTCTAGTTACAAGCTTGTCCTTGAGTGTTTTGAAAGCAGTCTCCTGCTCGTGTGACCATGTCCAGACTGCATCTTTGGTAAGTAATTTTGTCAGGGGGTGTGCTAAGGTAGCGAAATTGTGAATGAATTTTCGAAAGTACCCTACCAGACCAAGGAACTGTCGAACTGTATGTTGATCAGTGGGGCATGGAAAATTCAACACGCACTGAATTTTCTTGTCCCCTAGTCTTATTCCAGCAACACTTATCTCATACCCCAAGTAGTCGATCTTGTCCATTAGAAACTCACACTTTGCCAAATTAAGTGTGAGATTGGCACTTTCCAGTAATTGAAACACCTTTTCTAGCCTGATCAGGCACTCGTCAATATTTCGGCCATATATCAACACATCATCTATATATGATGTAGCACCATCATAACGAGCGGGACCTAGGACCTTGTGCATCATCCTTTGGAAGACGGCCGGCGCGTTAGCCAACCCGAATGGCATACGATTAAACTCGTACTGGCCATCCGGGGTGACAAACGACGTTAAAGGCCACGAATCCTCAGACAATGGCACTTGGTAGTACCCAGATGTTAGATCAAGTGTGACGAAGTATGCTTGTCCTGACAACCGCGCAATTTCATCCTCTATGTTAGGCATAGGGTAACGTTCTTTAATTGTAACGGAGTTTAACATTCTATAGTCTACGCACATTCGTATTTTGCCATCCTTTTTTCGAACTAAAATGATAGGACTAGCATACTCCGACACACTCTCCCTCACTATCCCCGCTTCCAACATGTCATCTATCATCGTGCGAACATTTTCCCGCTCCTTATGCGAAAGCCTATATGGCCGATAAACGATTGGCTTTTTGTTATTCAGCTCAATAGTCATCTCCGTTGTGTTAGTACACCCTAAATGCTTTAAATTTGACGCAAAGCAATGTTTTTATTTATTGAGTAGTGCTAAAAGCTTTTCGCGGTGAGGCTCATCAATCGACGTCCCTATTTTAATTTGCGTATTGTCAATTGTGTGCTGTTCTGGCAGCTCGTCAATAGACGCGACTATACGATTAACTACCCTAACCTCTGTACCGCGACTCAAAATCATTCCCGCTGTAATCAAATTAGCCGATGACACAGGTGATACTAAAATGTAAACCACTCCGTTTTTCACTGGATAAATGCCTCCTAATACAACGAACTGCTGAGAGGGCTTACCGACAGACAATCTTACTGGTTACTAATATTTCACCATTCAACTGCGGTTCAACGATCGTTTTTACACTAGCTAGACCCAAAACGTTTATGTCCGAGAC
The DNA here is from genome assembly GCA_963924145.1 of Pyrausta purpuralis. Lineage (NCBI taxonomy): Eukaryota > Metazoa > Arthropoda > Insecta > Lepidoptera > Crambidae > Pyrausta > Pyrausta purpuralis. The sequence goes on from OZ001655.1 coordinate 1,376,082, forward strand.
TGAAATTAGCTTAACGGTAGCATCCTCATTGAGCTCCGTTTGCGAGAAGGGCATTTCATGACCTAAATTAAGAAAACTAAGCTGATCGGTGGTCTTATAGACAGCAACATGCGACTGCTCAGTAAACGACTGACCTATTAACATAGGATGCTCTAAGTATTCGTCTTTCACGACATGACATACTACATTAGCAGCAACTCCGTCAACAACCATATTAACGCTAACTGTACCAAGAGTGCGAACTATGTCGTTACCAAAACCCTTCAAAGCAGTTGTTTCACCGCTATACGTCAAGTTCAACCGTGACACATGAGATTGCCTAACCAAGGTTACCTCGCTGCCGAAGTCAATAAAGCATTTTGTAGGAACATTATTTACGGTGATCTCTTTAAAAAACTTTGAGTTTGGGGTAGTGTTTGAAATACACAGTGTTTTTGGAACGTTGTCCGTTTTACTATCCCTAACACTAGTGCTAAAACAATTTTCAGTTTTGTGACCCATTTTGTTGCAATTCGCACACTTTGAAATCGGTTTAGGGCACTTTAAAAACGGGTGTCCCTTTTCTTTGCAATTGTAACAAAAAATATTATTATTTGGGGCAGGTATTTTAGCTATCCTAGCTGAGTTACTGTTATTGTTCGAGTTACCGTTGTCGGTCCCCGACCGGTTCTTGTAAAATGTTTTATCAAAAACGTGAGATTAGGACGAATCTTTATTGCTCATTAAGAATTGTAACAGTTGCTCCGGATGGGAGCAGCGCAAAGTGATGGCACTAGATTTTATTGTCCTATCCGTTAACCCATGAATAATACAGTCAACAGCACGCTTCCCTTCAATGTTGCATTGGTTCAACAAAGCCAATTTTTCATAAAAATACACTTCAATCGGTTCGTTTATTCTACTTTTCCTCTTCAGCATATCCTCCAGGATTTGGCCATAGTTCTGTTCGCAAGGGAACGCATTGGTTAATTTAGTTTGCCACTCGGCCCAACTATACAAAATAGATGGTAAACTTTCGTACCAGGTTTTTGCCAAACCCTGGAGCTTCTGCATTGCGAAATGGATTGTGGTTTTATCGTCCCAGCCGTACACAGTAGCACATTCGTTCACCTTGTTCAACCAAATATCTATACGTTGACTTTTTGCTGACGGATCAAAATCAGGCAAAATGTTTTTATGATTATTTGAAGTATACGTAACGGGCAAAGCAGACGGCTGGGGCGGTAAACTTTTAAGGGAACTAAGAATACCGATAAGATCTTTTGTGGTAAATGTAGGACTTGAAGATCTAACTAATGGAGGGGAATGTTGCTCGTTTCGGGTTCTACGAGGTTCCAGACCTTCGTCGTTCTTGCTCTGACTGCGCGGGCGCCTACGAGAACGATGTCCATCATGTTCGTGATCCGTAGTATGCTCACGTTCCGTGGGATTCACAAGGGGTTGATCAAATTCTCGATGATTACTCACAGTATTCCGCAATCGCGTACGCTCGTGTTCCAGGTGGTCTTGCAGATCACGGAGTCTTCGGCGTTCGCGATCCATTTCTCGTTCCAGTGCGCGAAGCCTGTCATCGTCGCGTGAACTCATGCTTTCGTTTAGGCGGCTCCGTCGGTGCTCCGGCGGGCTGTCGCGACGGATGCGGCTGCGGCTTCACCTGACCTCTTCGTAGTCACGCCCTCGCGAAGCCGTGTCACCTGAAGGAGTCTCTAGGCGTCGCGACCGCGACCTCTCCATCGTTCTGGAACTCAAAACAAGACCAACTATGTATTTGTTCAAATAAATTACGAAATGATTTAGAGTATCAAAAATTGGACGAAAACTGTTTTTTTTTCTATTATTGATCTCAAAAACTAAGCCTCCTTGGTGAAAAATAGTGAAAATTTGCCATACCGTATACACCCTGCACGTGCAAGCACATATAAGGCATATGCATGTGACATACATGAGGTAACTCTTCTTTTTAAAAAAAAAACGCTAAAATATTTTAACTGCAGTTGAGTACTGATATTAAAAAGAGATAATTCACATGAATTTACGGCTTTATCGAAACGATGACTCTGATTTCTTAGGATTTCACTGACCCACATTTTATTCACTGGTAATATTATCATGCTGACTATCTTATTTACTTGTAAACGTAGCTTTATATTATTACACCACATGTTTAAAACGCGAATCACTGCACTTTTTCACGCACTATTCAGAACACTCAAAATGTATCGTACGATACGAAAAAGTAAAATATTGAAGGTACTTACCACTTCTGAAGTATAATAAAACCACCAGTCTTGATCGAGATTCACCTTTATTCCAATATCTTCGAATAAGAATACAGTTATTGGATAGGAACAATATATTTCTTAAATGACCCGTTCGCTATCGCTCCGTGTGCAAGAATGCCCGCGCGCTGCCATCACCCCACCGAACCGTACTCGGTGTAGTGTTGCCAGCGCGATATTTTAAAAGTTACATAAAATATTGTTATTTATAACGTTACCGTTATTCTAAATTAATTACAAAATGTTAGTTAAGTAAATTAATAATTTTAAGAATTCACATGTAATAATTATAATATTCATCACAATAACTTAATAACCCTTACAAGAAGTTATTTTTGCGAGAAAAGTTATCTAACTGAATTATGAAATAAAAAGAAATTCAGTTTGAATATTATTTACTAGGTACAAGCAACTCAAACAAGCGTCAAATATTCGCTTTCAATTAGTGACAAAGATTGTACCTCCCAAAGAGTTAAATACGTTGAAGTCCGTTGAATTTTAATTTATTCAATTAATTTTTGCGCAAATTTGGTTGCAGCGTAAAACGTTTATTCCAGGGAGCTAGTTCCAAATGAGCAAAGCAGTTAGTTTCGGACCAGCTAGGCACAGTTGCCATATTTTTAGAATTTGATAATATTTGAGAATGTTGATCTGTTAAGGCTACTTCAAACACGTTGTAAAATTTCATAAGTGTATGTATGTTTGTATATTTGTCCACGAATTTCTAGGAAACGAGAAGTCATAGATGACTCTTTTTAGTTTCATTAGATATATTTCAACAGTTCAATAGGGTACAGTGTAAATTTCATCAAAATCGGTCTAGTAGATTCTGAGGTATGGATAAATACATGCAACAAAAATCATGAATAAAAATAATTTTGAAAAATTCAACCGCTTTAAAAAAACTGACTAAAACTTAAAATAACACATTTTCTCTTTTTAGGAGAAAAATATTTATTTGGAGTTGGTACACCATCAGTCTACACTCATCACGCACCGACTCTAAATGAATTTGTTTCTCATAAGTAGAGGGCAAATTTTTAGCTTTTAGTCAGTTTTTGTTGAAAAGGGTAAGGGTAAGGGTTATCCCTTATAATATAGAATACGATCCGGCAGACCAAAGCTTGACGTACGGTTCAATATCAAAGTTGAGTTGACGGTTACCCTGCAAATATCTAGGTACTTATAAAAATAATAAAACTAATTTTCATACACGACTGCGTTGCACATCCGCATTACGAGATGTGAATCTTGAAAGCGTATAAATATTAAATGTTCCGAGTGTAATAAGCCAGGTAAGAGTGTGGACAATGGACTTGGCTTTTTCCAAGTTTTTGTGCATTGCTTTGTGCGCAGAAACAATGACAGCCGCCATTGGTGGGCTACACTGTGGATGTTGCACATTGTTTTGTTATTTTGTTTATTTGACAGCTACGGGTATGGTTTCTCTGCAACGCTACAGAGCTCGAATTTTGCTACCTGTGTGCTGTATGCATACGTGATTTTTTTAACAATCGGGATCAAATCAATGTGTGTAATACCATCTATATTTTTTATCATTAACCATCTGCGATTTGCATTGACTGTTCCCTTCCTTTTTTGTTGTTGAATAACCTAACCTAACCTCCATTAGGTTACCTTTATGCAAACTATATTCAAAGTTGTTAGCACTCCTTGGCCCGGAGATAGGATTTCATACTGACAGATGGTTTATTATTAGTTGTCGAGTTGTTGACGAGTACATCTACCTGGGATAAGTGATCCGATTGGGTAGGTCCAACTTTAAGAAAGACGTCAATCGACGAATCCAACTCAGCTGGGCAGCGTTCGGGAAATTGAGCAAGAATATCATCTTATCTAGGTTACCTCAGTGTCTGAAGACGGAAGTCTCCAACAAGTGTGTGTTACCGGTGATGATATACGGATCCAAAACATACTCGTAGTCTCTTAACTATGGGCCTTATAAAGAAGCTCAAAATCACATAACGAGCCATGGAGAGGGCTATGCTGGGTGTTTCTCTACGGGATCAAATCAGAAATTAGGAGATACGTAGAAGAACTAAGGGCACGTAGCGCGAAGAACTGATGGCCGTTAGGGAAGGAAAGTTCTGAGGAGACCCTTCGACCAAAGACGCAGCGTAGGACGTCCACCAACAAGATGAACAAACGACCTTAAAAAAATCGCAGGATCAAACTGGATGCAGACCGCTAGTAATCGGTTGCTGTGGAAAGCCGTGGGGGAGGCCTATGTTCAGCAGTGGACGTCCTTTGATGAGAAGTTTTATAGGGACAAAATTTTTATTGTAGTATACTTTTTTAGTAGGACAAAACCAGGCAGAATGTATATAGGGAATGGCTGTAAGACTGGTCGAGATTATTCATTGTATGAAATGCTGTATCCTAGAGCAGATGATCTAAGACTGGTCGGCGTTTTCTAAGCGCGCGGCTTTATTGCGATACAAGTTCTAACAATGTATGGTTATCTTACAGGCGTCATTAGATTTGTTGAAGTAATAAACAACACAAGTAATAACCACCTCAGTATTATCATCCGCGATGTATGTAGATATGGTGATTGTGTAACTGTGTCAATATTATATGACCAAAGTATCAAATAAAACACATAAGTTTGCTAGAAATTTGTTACAAGTATTTTTATAAAGAGTTTTTAAACTGATAAGTTAAAAAACAATTAACTAGTCATTATATACCAAAATATCTTTAGTATAAATATTTGATAAAACGGCATACTATTTTCAAGTTCAAGTAAAATGTTTGTTATTTAAATATGCTAATGTTAGATCCTTTATGAATAAAACAACCTGCGTCAGTAATAAACTGTACAGTTACCTTAGTAAAACGCGGAAGGTGCCAAAAATACATGTACTACGATTCGTAGCGCCGTAGCAAAAATTACACGTACAAGGCGTAGCATTGTCGTATGGGCGCTACGGAGCTACGGCGTAGCGCATAAAGGCGGGGCCACATGAGCGGCGTTGACATTAATTGGACGGTTGTCGCGTAATTTGCGAGTAAAGAGAGAGCTGTCCCGTGTACCAAACGTTATGAGCTAAGTATGGGCGATGTTTTGTGTTTTGAATGCTCTTATTAAGCGACATGAGAGGAGGGAAAATGTACTGGGATTTTTGAGCTAAAAGGTTTCCTTAGAATTATATTTTATTTGTAAATAATCTCTTTAAACCTTGTTGTGTAATATCGAAAAGTAGGATTTGCTGCCAGGTTACTCACAGTTTGGTTTAAACTTAATATCAAGCACAAAGCTTATTTAAGAATGTTTTAAGAAATTTAATGAGAATTTAGTGCAAAATGCGTTTTTGTTATTGTATTAAGCCATACATTTGACAATCGGATGCAGGATAAGCTCGAAATATTCAATGCCGGACCAACTCGGTTCAAGAACGCGATGAGATTCCTCTATGACCTCAGCCAAGCGTCACCCACCGAACTTGTACCTGAAAGTATGTTGTAGCTCTTTGTGTGTTTTCATAATTTAATGATTATACAATTCTACTTTTCATAATTTTGTCTTAAGTTTTCAATGAATGATATTTTTGCGCAATTTGTTAATTAAATTTAAAAAAAGTTTATTTAGGGAAAAGAACTTATGGCTAGTGTTAGTAGTATTATGATAATATTTGAGATTTACAATTCGTTATTTAATTCAATACATTATATTATTACTATTCATGATTCAATATTACTCACGACTAAATTAACTAACTATAATTTAAAAATAACATTCAGTATTAATAGATTTTCAATAATAATATAATTTAAACACATTTCAATTTCATAGAAACAACACTTACGTGTAACACGCTAGGACATTAGTCTAGCTCATACTGTATTTAATTCTTCCCTCTTTAATTGAAAAAAGTAAATAAATGACCATATTTTATGTATCTAAATGAATTACTGAGAAATAATTCTCATTAGGTCTACCATTTCCTAACCGATATATTTTGTGTAATTGTTTTAAATAAACACACGTTATCCTTTGGTATTAGTGTATTTGTTTGAAATAAGCAAATGTAAGCCTATCAACTAGTCATAAGCACTGTCCTACTCGAGTTGCGTCCGTTTAGTTATTTAACGGCGCTTAAAGCGTAAAGCACGTGTAGCTCTAATTGGTCCTCTGAAGGCTGTGGCGGGGGACGTCGTTTGCGGACGGGACGAGCGGTGATCGTGTCGGGCTAGGTAAATAGCGATCTGCAACAAAAATATTAATTTTGTTTACCTACTACCGACTCCCCGCGACTTTGTCCATGCGTTTTGAGTTTGCTTCGTCCATCCATCATGATGTTTTATAACCTTAAATCTTTGTCAATAAATAAGCTATCCAATACAAAATCATTTTTTGAAATTGGTTCAGTAGTTCTTTAAATTAAGGAAATAGATTCCTTAAATCATCTTGTTATTGGTTGTAAAGTTAAAATTTAGGTTGACGGGTAATCACCCCACTGCAGTATAAGCCACCACCTACGAGTATAACGGGTTTGTTTTTATTAATAGAGGGGTGTTCAAGGCAAGCGATAAAACTTGCTGTCAGATTTTATCAAGCCGCCCATAAGGCCTCTGACTAAGTTTAGCGACTAATACGAGGGTCAAACTGAAAGTTCTTAGAAAATCAAAAACTGATTACATTAGCCAGTTATTAGTTTTATTATATCTTTTCAAAATATTGTCCATTGACGTCAATACACCGCTGCATGCGATGGAACCACTGGGAAAAGCACTTTGCCCACTCGTCCTTAGGGGTCTCTTCAATGGCATCGCGATACGCAGCCACCGCTTCTTCAGCATTCATAAACCGCTTTCCTTTACTTAAGTTTTTCTTTAATTTTTGGAAATAAATAAAAATCACAAGGCGCGAGGTCGGGGCTATACGGCGGGTGACCCAGTAATTCAACGTTTGATGTCGCCAAATAGTCGATCGTTCGCTTGGCGGTGTGCGACGAGGCGTTGTCGTGGTGAAGGAGGATCCTACTGCGAGGTCGTTTCTCTCGAACTTTTTCCAAGACAAGTGGCAAACAATTGGTAGTGTACCATTCTGCAGAAACTGTTTGTTTTTGATCCTCTAACACAATTGTTGCGAAATGACCTATCCTTCCAAAGAACGAGGCCACCATTTTTTTTCCCGCACTTCGATTTCTCTTCACTTTAGTTGGCAACTCCTCGAAAGGAAACACCCACTGAGCAGATTGTCTTTTGGTTTCAGGATCATAACAGTAAATCCAGCTTTCGTCACCTGTTAGTATGTCGAACACAGCATTTGAGTCACCTCCGTTAAATCTTTCAATCATTTTACGGCACCAATCCACACGATGGAGTTTTTGAGCCTTAGTCAAATTATGAGGTATCCACCGGGCGCAAAGCTTCCTGACCGCTAAATGTTCGTGGAGGATTTTGTGCACTTGACTCATACCGATGCCTAAGCTTGTCCGAATCTGCTGATAGGTCACTCTTTTGTCAGTCTCTATCATACGCCGCACAACACAGATGTTATTTTCAGTCGTCGCCGTAGAAGCCCGTCCCTCACGTACATCATCAGTGAGATTAGTGCGACCACGTTTAAACTCATTAAACCAGTTGTAAACAGTCGCACGAGATGGGGCTTCATCGTGAAAGGCCAATCGTAGTCTATCATAACTTTCTTGTTGACTTAAATGACATCGAAAGTCATAAAAAATCATTGCACGAAAATTTTCTTGTGTTAAATTCATGTTGACGTGACACAGACAATTTTCAATTTGCCGCCAAATCGTAAAACAAATGACAAATGAATGAAATATATACTCAGTAATATTGGCAAAGAGTTCTATTTTCAAATTTTAGATATTTTTTTTTATTATATTGTTTATAAGTTGCCAGTTCTAAGAACTTTCAGTTTGACCCTCGTATCAACCGATATTAGCTGGAACCAATGGTTTCACGTGCCTTCCGAAGTATGAAGATTTTTTTATTTATTTATTTAAAGGCTCACAGAACAAGTTACAGTCATATAATTTACAGAAATATAAAGTTTCTTAAGTATAGAACTAGACTATAACTCTCAATATGTGGGCACAATATGTCCCAAATATAGTGAAGTGAAAGAGGGTTAAACTTAGTGTGTTAGTAATTTTTGCTTAGGATAAACGATATCATCGAATATTAGTTAAGTTAGTTCTACAAAGTATTTATACAGTGACAAACACAAATGCAAGTGAAACTGGTTCAACAAAAGTTATTTAAGTATATAAGGCAAAATTTTAAATACATCTTTTCTGAATTTGGCCAAACTATATGAAAAAATGTCTAAAGATGGTTGGTTGGCTACCTAGAGATAGGGTTGAAGAATGATGTGTTATTCCTGTAGGTTTCAAGGAAGAATAATTTGGGAGATCTGTACCGAATATTGAATTTAAGGTTAGACAGAAGGGAAGGTGAGTCAATATTAGAATTAATGATTTTATTTGTTAGCTCATTGCATTGTCGGCGGCAAGCGAGAGACGTCATTTTGAAGTGTTCGAGTCTTGTAGAGTAGGATCTACAACTGCGACCCAGACTTAGCCTATAAGAGAGAATGCGTAGAAATCTCTTTTGAACATCTTCGATCTTATTGGAGTGGACTTCATAGTAAGGTGACCATATCACTGAGCCGTACTCTAGGATGCTTCTCACCAAGCAGAAGTAGAGTAGAGTGAACGACGATTGGTCTTTGAAGTCCTTAGTGCAGCGCGAGATAAAGCCGAGAAGTTGATTGCACTTTGAGATTATGTATTTGAGATGCTCGTGGTAAGCTGCACTTTATGGTCGGAATGGTCACCCATCCAATCACGGACCGCGCCGTGGGTTGCGTAACATCGGTATCACTACCAAAGCACTACAACTATACTGCGCTACGAACGCCTTCTATTTTTGGCTCATCATCATCATCATTATCAGCCAAAGGACGTCCACTACTGAACATAGGCCTTCGCAAAGCAACTAATCACAAGCGGTCTGCATCCATTATATCTTTGACTTACCAAAACATAGTTGATATAGATAATGCATAAAACTTTTTATTGTTTTACCTACTGTTTTATTATTAACCAATCTATACATAAAAGAAAATCGTGTTAGTTATACTATTTATAACTTAAAAAGGGCTGAACCGATTTAATTGAAACTTGGTGGGAAAGTAGTTGGAGAGGTAACCAGGTTAACGACGACCTCCATGGTCGAGTGGCTAGCACGCTGGTTTCAAGCGTCGCCATCTCGTGAGGTCCCGGGTTCGATTCCCGGTCGGGCCAATGTAGAAAAAACTATCTTTTCTATATTGTCTCGCGTCTGGGTGTTGTGGTGCCACCGTTGTTTCCGATTTCCATAATACAAGTGCTTTAGCTACTTATCTTTATTTATTTACTAGCGGTCCCCCGCGACTTCATCCGCGCGTTTTGAGTTTGCTCCCTCCTCTCCCGTCGCAGCGTCATGTTTTATATCCTAAAGCCTTTCTCGATAAATAAGCTATCCAAAACAGAAATATTTTTTCAAATCGGTCCAGCAGTTCCTGAGATAAGCGCGTTTAAGCAAACAAACCCGTCAGCTTTATAATATATTAGCGCAAGCGCACGTTGTACTTAAGCTGCGAACATTATTTTGGTGCGGAGTTATGTTAAAACTGTGATAGCTCCTAAGATATTTATTGAAATCAAATGATATAAAGGGAAACTTGGTTCTAAATAAAATGCTCGTGATGATGAATGAAAGGATATTTATTTATTTATTTATTTTGATAAGAATAAATACCTGTGTGTATAATACACCTCTAAAAATAATGCATTATTTTTTTACAAATTTATTAACATAAAAAAGGTTGTAGTAAGTCAACCATAAAAGATAGACATATGCTGTCGCGGACTTTATTATAGAACTCTTACCGTTGAACAATCCTGTCATACATGATTTTTGTGTAACTTAAGCGGTTTCCGCAGCGTATGCAGCGGAAGCTCTGAAAAGGAATATTTTTCTCCCGTTTTCGCAACATTTTTCATTTCTGCTGTGGTGTTATGAGTCGTATATTTATGTTATATAGCCTAAAGCCTTCCTCGATAAATGGACTATCCAACGTAAAAAATATTTTTCAAATCGGGCCGGTAGTTTTTGAGATTAGCGCGTTCAAACAAACAAACAAACAAACAAACAAACAAACTCTTCAGCTTTATAATATTAGTATAGATTATTTTATAGGAAACTTTTTATCCCAGTAGACGGGACCGGGGCTGAGTAGGATGGGGCCAGGGTAAAACGGTAGAGAGAGCTTAGAACTAGGGGAACAGACAGACAGAGACAGAGGATACTTTTTATCACGATCGACGGGGCCGGGGCTGGGGCGGGACGGGGTCGGGTCGAAACAATGTTCGCTGGGACCGCTTATCTTTTAAAGTTACGGGGCTGGACGGGACGGGACTGGAAGCGAAGCAAAGTTCGAGGGATCCGCAAGTAATTTCATAAATTAAGTCCCGCAGAACTAAGTATCATAAAAATACTAAGCCAGATATTCAAAGCCGAAGAAAAATATTACAGGGGTATTTTTTGTAGCCCCTATTTTATCATAGCAGCCCGTGAGTTGCGACCTCTATAAATAGCGGTAAAACAACGCGGCCAACTAATCATTTTACTTCTTTACACACCTACGTTTATAGAGGTATATAACCGTGCTCTATTAATACTCGTTACTCCATTCTGTAGTATGTTGTTTTAGGATTCTCAGGCAAACAAATGCCTTGTTGTTTTTACAAGAGTTTTTGGGTTATTTTATATTATCAATAGTTTGATGCTTACAGATTCTATATGCTGGATAGTTTAAACTTTTTTTTGTTTCAAGTTAAGTCAAACCTTTGTTTTAAATAAATAAAATATTAGAGAAAAAATATTTTTATGTTGAGTTATTTGAGATAACTTCCTTTTTTTAATTGGTAAAAAACGGATTAAGTAAGACATAAATAGTAGTTATTTATATCTGTGACCAAGTTAGACTATCATATTTAAATAACTCTGATTTTATATTTCTACCGAAAAGACGTAAGATTGTTGTATTTATTAATATTTTTTCATTCTGCTCGGTGTGTCCCGCCCTGAGGCCGTATGTTTATCGGGCGGATTATATGCGATCCGATATTTTACACATCGTTGCATTTCCCGGGAACTATTTTGTTTATCTTGGCTTTATTTATGTGCGTTCTGCGTGGCCTGAAATAATATGCTTACTTTCTCAGCAATTTTGTACAGAAAAAATATAGCAGGAAAATCTTAAAAACATAAATTTAATACGCTGTTTTTTGAACCGTGCTTAATTCAAATCTTGACTGATAACATAGTTGATTTAACAGGGTACGGAGCTTCTTGTTTTGTTAGCTGTATCAACATCTCAGTTGTAACTCCACTCTGTTTGTGGTTTTCGCCTTAGTCCACACAAACGACACTCAACTCAATATTCATTTATATCTCAAGATTTCTTTAATTCAGCCTGGGGTGAGCTTTCTCTTTATGATCGTTAACCTTATAATTGAGAGTCCTGATCATCACGCTCTTATTTATTTTAAAGAAAAAGTTCTATAGAGAAAACTAGGCAGTTAGAAATACATCAGTTGATGATGAAATTGAAAGTTATTAGCGCAAAAACGAGCTACAGATTTACGGGAACGAACTGGACGCTTCTTATTTCCGATACGTCCGAGCCAGCCTCGTATTTTACAGAGGACTAAGTTTAATCAAATTAATTTTATATCCCATGTCCCAAAGACATTCTATTAGCTGATCTACCCATTTTAAAGGGAGATTTAGAACGGGTATGAATCATGATTCAATTTTAATTTTATTTCTCCATTCGATGGGAGAATTTTCGATTTTGCGGAATTTGCTGTAATGTGTTGGATTTGCAAAATAAATTACGGTCTAGTTAGAACCGAAACGTTTGGTTTGTTTTACTACAAACAAATACAAATGCATACGCAATTCGTAAATCGTAATTAATCTTGAGATGTTCATGCAAACAAATACATTTTTATATTACACTCGATGGCAAACTACGTATTTACGCATACGTTAGCAACATAATATATTTTATTATTTACATAAGAAGACCAGGTAAAAAAAACGTACGCACAATTTACTCGTCCCTAACCGGGATAAGGTTTTCAGAGTTATTTCATTGCGAGATGTTTCGGGGCTAATGTATGGCCGACATCCGCAGAAGTCGCGGTCGCTTTGTATAAATAGATGGGATACAATGGAATGTGAATAGTCAGGTAAACCAGTTAACTGGAAATAACAGAAGATAAATAAAGTATTTTTTGGTCATACAAATCTAAGCTGAATGCCACTCATTTTGGCTACGTATTCAAGAATCCCTTATAAGACTTTACTGTTTGTTTTTTTTTATAAGACTATAATAGTCCCTCTTGCCAATTTCGACTACGGTAGCCAGTCACAACGACTAACCGACTGCGCGGGATATTTTATAGTGCACAAGTGTGTGCGCAAACACAGGTGCACTCTCTATTCCTTCCACTCTCATAGCCCGATGGAACAGCAATCTGACACGACCGGAGAGAAATCAGGCGCTGGATAAACGGCTTTTACGTGCTTTTCCGAGGCACAAGGATGAAACACCGCCAACTTTCAAGCTTCAAGCTTCAACTTTCAAGCCACCCTAAGAATTTCTAAACAGAAAAATTCAGGTATACATTTTTGACCCGACCCGGGGATCGAACCCGGGACCTCTGGCGCAGCCGTCGCTTTAAAATGCGACCCTCTTACCACTGCGCCACAGAGGCAGTTATTTTAAGACTTTAACGTTGTGCGTTAAGTCTCAACAGCCTCGTAAAAATAAAACCTTATCAAATTGCCTACTTGTCTGCATCTCCAGACACACTCCACCGCGTCGTAGTTTCTAATTACATCGAATCAAATTGCGTGAATGGCGAAGAGGAGAGAATTTTCGCTGTAAGAGGTGTTCATTACACGCTATGTACCTGACTATTTATTTGGCCCGTAGATTGATGCCGAGCGTGCCTGCATAGCGGCGCACATCCATTTCGGAAAGTAATTTAGCTGGTGTTTTGGCTGAAAATCGCATCTGTTTACTCCATCATGAAATATATCGTTATAAAGTGCTAGGTTATAAGACCCATTAAACACTGACTTTTAGATCGATGCACTGAGATTTACGCAATGAACACATTTAATTCTGCATCAATGCTGTTGCGCGTTAGTGTCTTGATTGTATATTGGCGACTGTATCGCTACTAACGCGCCGTAGCATCGATGCAGTTGCCAATATACAGTACATAATTTATCATGCCCAGCTTTTGCAACGCGACTGCATTAATCCTAACGCATCGTTACAGTATGGTTTATAAAAATTGCGCAAGTGTGTAATGGTTGACATTTTGCGTCTACATCGACGCTGCATCTTGACTGCATAGGTGCATCGCATTGTGAAAAGGGTCTTAAATTTGATTAATATTATTTGTTTTGATTTTCTGCAAAGAACCTAAAACCAGTTAACTTGGTACCGATTACTTAGCAGAGCCGACCTCATTTAAAGTTGGAAAAGGCTTAGACAATAAATAACTTTGAAGTACAAACAATTGTCTATCTGTTTTTTTTTTAAATATCTATCGAACAGACTTAAATAATGTACCTTTTGCCGTCAGTAGTAGTCACGTATTTCTCGTTATCCTTTTTCAGAGCACATGTTCAGATCAAACGCCAAATCTTCGGTATAACTCATATGAGAGATCTGTCATGTGTCTTATGTTATTCCAAAGGTCGTCTCTGACTGAGCGCGTGTAAAAATAATCTAGTGAACATTTGAAGTCAAGAGTTTAGGAGGGTCGTGGATATTCACAGCCAGAATCAATTTCAAATGGGTTCGGAAATGATAGCGCGCGCCCGGCGTGACACAGTGACGAGAGAACAGACAGATAGATAGATAAATCAACCATCAAGTCCTTAACATGCTTCTATACAGGTTTAGTTATGACTACACGTACTGGTACAAAGTTGGCCATTGGATTAAAATTGAATAAAAATGGCTTTTAGTTTATTTTTTACCGACATAAAAAAGGAGGATCTCACTTAGACGTGTGTTTCTCGCATTTTACACCGATAAGAAAGTTTTAGTAACTACACAGATCAGTGTAACAAACAAACAAAAATGACGAAAAAACGCTAAAAGGACTAAAACAGCGCTAAAAGGGGAAACAAACTCATTTCAATTTGGTACATGATGCCAACTTTAACGGACAGCAGCACTCTATATTTGAAACTTTTAGGTTAATAAGTTAACTTAGAATTTTCCAACAAGTTTCAAATTTCGCGTACATTAATTTACTTTGCGCTTTGAATGTTTACTGTATCCGAGAACACAGGTAATATTTCAATGAGTAGTATTCGCATTAATTCCAGAACCAAATAAGAATACTTACCATCATATTTTTTGGTACAGAATTACTTACTTATATAGGCTATCCTTTAATTAACCTTTCTCCTTGGGCTGTGGCGGCAATTACCTGTCCCCGATCGGCGGCGAGTGTACACGCCACAAATGAAGTGTTAAGCAAATGTCTTGTGTTAACGCGCCCTTATTGTGAGCGGCCAAAGAGCTTTTAATACCCAATATCAGGTGCGTGAATGTAAACGTTTGTGCTATTTGATCAGGAGGGCTTAAATAGCGATTAAACTTTTAGGTTTTCTGTTCAAAAGTCATATAATCTGTAACAAAGTAGTAACTTGCAAATAAATTGTCATTATAGGTATCAAACTTTACTGCTTTCACTGCCTGAATTTCCTTGATAACAATAGTTTTTTAGCTTTAAGGCACACATTTGACCACAATCACACCGGAATATAAGTAATGACGTCGCCTAAGATATAACTGAAAATTTCATAATTGCGTAGGCATCAACAGTCTGATATTTAGAATGTGTGATATAATTTAGTTACTTTTAACTCTGCTAGTCTTTTTTCATGTGTATAAACATAACTGTCGTTATAAAAGTAATATAATATTATTAATTACTTTTGTTAGCCAGGCAAAACAGCATGAATCTATGTAGCCAAAGTTGTTTGTTTATATCCACTATATTCATACGAGTAGAACAATTTAATTGACCCAGTGACATGCCCTACCTTTACCGTGTGTAACCACCCAAATCGTCAGTGTCCGCAACTTAGAACGAGCTTAAAGTACAGTTAGTGTCAAAATTATACCTTTACTTTAACAATCGTTAACACTTAAGGTCAGGGCCCACTACAGTACACTATATAGGAGCGTATCAGACACAAAAGCAACAAGATACGCTCTACAAACTGCGAGTTTTAGCAACGATGCAGTCGCGCGCTTTAAAAACGCGCTTTGGCATCGCGACTCACGCAATGAACAGATTTAATTTAGCATCGATGCAGACGCACGTTAGTATCAATTCATTCGCCAGAATTCAGAACATAATTCGACAATTTATAG
Source organism: Pyrausta purpuralis (assembly GCA_963924145.1). NCBI lineage: Eukaryota > Metazoa > Arthropoda > Insecta > Lepidoptera > Crambidae > Pyrausta > Pyrausta purpuralis. Next base: position 1,391,877 of record OZ001655.1, read on the forward strand.
CTTCTGCATCGCGACTGTATCGATGCTAAAAGAAGCGCTGTGTAAAGGTTGTCATCTTGTATCTATGCTAACGCGCGTTAGCATCGCCACTGCTAAAAGTCGCAGTGTGTAAAGTGTCTAAAACGTTCAGTCTCACCTTGCTCCGTGCATAACATGACTTGCTGGTCGGTGACGAAACGGTCTAGTGGGAAAACTGCCATAGTTTTCATTTGTTTCCTCGTCTGTCACAACAGCCAAAGTTGCTTTTTACAAGTGCAATTTGCTATTTATAGTTTTCTATATTTTTTTACCTGACTCGTTCCTAGAACGGTCATGCTTTGATACATTGTAGTGGGCAGAAACCTTAACAAAAGGCTATACGGCCGATGGAATTACATGTGTTTATAGTTTGTATGTTTCTGAGACCGAGTGTACTGTACCACACGTAGAACACAAAACGAGCGATAAACGTAACTCCGTGTCGCGTTACACTACAAGTAGAACTATGTTGTTTGAGCGCTGAACGTTAATTTGCTCAAGTTATTAGGGACATGAATTTTGAAATGTTATCCTCTCTGTTTATGCTGAACACAAAAGATTTTAAAGGCAACTACTTTCATGTATCGCTGCTTCTGCTTTTGGAATTAAAAATCTAAGATTCGATTTTGAGATAGAACACTGTGTAGTTTATGGAGACTACACTGAACTATTAATAAAATCTTTTTGCCAATAGTGGTTCCCTCTTCTCTTTCTCTAAATTACCTTTATAATTACCTTGAAAGTCAGAGTTTTATCACCGATCTGTCCCTGTCAACCTTTGACTTACGTAAATAAAAACTTATTTGTGTAGGTTAATCAACAACAATACTATTCAAATTTGAAACATCAACTTGTGAACGTAAATATATAATTTGGAATATATAAAATCTTCGTATAATACGTACCTGCGAATATATGATAGGTTTTAAACACCAACAGCGCGTTTTATTTCAAGAATCAAAACGCGTGTTGCTCATCATAAATTCCTAGTTCGTTCGCTTTAGCCCAATCTAGCGATTGCTGGTAAAAATCTCAAACGTTTCAAGGATCCAGGTAATAATCCTTTGTCGGAGCTAGTAACATTCCACCATCCAATAGCCCAGCTGATTGTGAGCTGCAGGGGTATAACGTAAGGCAAGCGATTGCACATTCCAATCCGTGTATCACATTGGCGAAGTAAAAATCTAACACACGAGTAGCATTTTATTGTCGAGATCAAATAACGGAAGCCGCAGTCGTTATCAGCAACGTATCGGTCGCAAAACTGTTTTTTCGATGGCTTTACTTGATTACGAGTACTGGCCGTCGATATGAAAGTTAAGTAAGTACAGTGACCAACACATCAGGATACCCACTTTTATTGCAAACTGGCCTTTATCACAAGTGAATTAGATACCGCAGTGTTTACCTTGACGTGCTGTTGTCCGTACCTTGTATAAGAGCCCGTGAAAGTACAAACGGTACTTTGTTGAAAGTATGTGTATTTTCAGCGCTTAGAAGTCAAATGGAGCCAGCGTTGCAGCGTTGCCAGACTGTGCTGCCAGAATTACCGTAAAATGAACCATAAAATTACCGTACACAATTTTGTAGGAAAAATCACTTGAAGTCACTGTAATGTATTTGATTTAGCGATTGGTCATGTCATGTAACTTCAGTCATTCATTTTAGTTCGTAAATTTTCTCGGCTGTGCGTTTAATAATGCGTCAAACAACAATAAAAAAGAATGGCAAAGAGAGAGAAAAAAATGCACTTAATTCTAGTCAAATTCACCAATTTTACCAATGTTAGCACACTAATAAGGCCACATTTTCAAATTAACCTACTAATTATCGAATTTTTGCTCATTTAACAAAAATACCGTACCGTTTTGGGACTGCGATGGATTATCTTACGAAATTAACGTACTGATATGGTAATTACCATACGTCTGGCATCACTGAATGGAGCAGTGTTTTGTATAGGAGCTTTCAGATCAATGCTATCATGACGTTTATAACTATTGTGATGCGAAAACGATCGGAGTATGTAATCGGTCTTCGAATATTAAGCGCGACGCGATTCGCCGGCAGTTAATTGAAAACGTATCCGGCTCCGGAGACGGCAGGGCTGCCTGACAGCCGTAAGGTCGGATAGACGGGAAGAAATGGATTTACCGTTCGCGAGTAACTTCTAGAGTAGTAGACACTCCATATTTATTGAAGACACCGATCTTTGCGTAGCTTTGAGTAGGCTGCAAAAAATAGTAGATTTGATATCGCGATTTATTATCATTCTATTTACTTTTTGTCTGTGCTGATTTATTAATAACAATATTTGTAATTTGTTATCATGAGCCGTTACTGTAACTATGTTGAGATTGCAATTATTTATTTATTAAAAGACTTCTTTGCACAAATCAAAGTGTATAAAGGTGGACTTAATGCGAAAAGCATTCTCTGTCAGTCAACCCTTTAGGTTATGCAGATATTATTTTTAATTGTTGCGGTAGATCTGCATTTGATTTGGATATGTTTGGGTCCTTCTGGACAATATTCACCCAGATTTACAGCTCTCCAAAATGTAGCCGCTCTGAGTTATTGCAAAGAAAACCTTAAAAAAATAGTTATTTTTTAGTATGGTGCAAAAAAAAAGATAACTATAGCCTCTGAGGATGAAGATTATGTTGATATTTATATATATTTATATAACGAAAATAAAAGCCTCTGAGAATAAAGACAATGATGTTTTTAAAGATCACAAAATTTGTGATCTTTCCCCAAACAATACGAGAATGCCAAAAATGCAGTTTACTCAATTATTGCTAACTAAGCGTATTGTTCAATATGACTGGGCTAAAATTCAATTCAAAAGTACTTTGCAAATATATTGAATGATTGCAAAGTACTTTTAAGATAGCTTTTTTATGTACTTATTAATAAATTTTTAAAACATGTATTATAATACTTACCGTCAACTTTTAAGGTGCTTTCAAAGTGCTATACCTTCTGGGTAACTAAGTTATAAGTACAGTTTATGATTACACATATTTATGTGAGTAACACCTAGTATGCATGCATGAATAAATGAAATAAATAAATCCCTACTTTTTGATACCACTAATAAATCTACGTATTGTTATTGAAATTAAAATGTTATGTTATAAATCCCTAATGAATGATGTGATAAATAAGATAGTCAAGAGCAAAGCTTTGAACAAGCTTGCGCAATTTCTACAAAGCATAAACTGTTCTACACTTTCAACATCTGGTGCATTTTAGTTCTGAAGTTGTTCAGTCCGCAACAAACTGTCTTGGAAAAGAAAATCATAATGTTAATTAACTTTGCATGTATAGGGGTTCATTAAATTAAAATTGTTCGCCTTGAAATGTATAATGCGTATATATGGGTATAGACGACCCGTCTGGTGTAGTGGTCGAGAAATCGCCTACTACGCAGCGGGTTGCGGGTTCGATCCCCGCACAATACAAACATTTGTGTGCATGAACATGTCTGTTTGTATTGGGCTGGGTGTTTTCTATGTATATCATGTATTTATTTACAAACAAAAAGTATTTAAGTATTATATCCGTAATCTGGCACTCATAAAACAAGCTTTGAGTAGCTTACTTTGGGATTAGATGGCAATGAGTGCAGGGAATGTCCAAAGGATATTTATTTATTTATATTTTATAAATTCTTTCAAAAGTAACTTTCTTTATTGGTTGATCAACATTTTGATACTTGCTAAAACAAATACATGAAAATAATTTCATATACGATAGGTGTTTCAGGCACTTTGGAGAAGCTTTGATATTTTTACCTACTTCAAAAAAAAAGTTAAGGCTTCCTAACAAGCGTTAAAAATTTCATAAGTATATGTATGTTTATATATTTGTTTCAGAATTTCGACTGACAAACACTAATTGTGTAAAAATACAATGTTTTTATTTCATTACAGACGCACAACCGACGGCAATCATTAGGGATTTTTAAGTCTAACGTTATTGGGAACACCACTGAATTGGACCTAACGAAAGCTTTTGATTTAATATCGCTATGTACAATAGTATTTTGGAATAGCCCTTATTGTATCGACTCAAACTTATCCAACAGCATGCTCTCAATTCGACGAAATAAAAAGTGAGCAGCCTCACGCGAGCGGAGGCTGATCCAATGAGAGAGGATCGAGATTACAACTACCTTGGATATTTCACAAGTTTCAGTGTACCCTTAATTCTTCTTCCTTCTCCTTCTTTACATAGCAGATGTTTAAAATAACTATGTTTTGTAAACATGCATGTTAATTAAACCAAACTGCTCTGATTCTAATGAGATATATATCATTATTCTCGCTAGTTAATTTTCCTCACTTTGATGTTGAGAAAAAAAGTACCTTAGAATTTATTATGTTCTAGTTTTTACTTATCTAAAAAAATCCAATGTCATTTCTTTAATTGCTTTACAAATACCTTTTCAGCTGTTGCAATACTTATATACAAACGCGTATATACACATTTTAGAACAACCTATCAATTTTTATGTTTAATAAACTTTTTCATTCATAGTCAAATGTAATCATCCAATAGCTCTGGAAGAGTCACCTCAGTGCCACTGTAAACCTTATTAATGTGGTCGTTACAAAGTATTGTTTTTGATATAACTGCGAGTCAGTGGGACAGGTAGGCGAGGACACCACAATGCACTCTTAGCTACCGACCACTCACTAAAGTTAGTTGCCAGCGATTGGAAGATTCTGAGTTCAGTGACATCCCATTTGATTATTTACTCTCGGATATAGCTAGGAACAAACACAAAGCTCATTGTTATTGTTATGTGGGTCATAAAGTTTCCACTGAATCCAAAGCCAGACATTGTTTTTGTGTGGGAATGATCTAATTAGGTGCAAAATGACATGTAGATGCTCACAAATCAAAAGGCACCGGCGGTCGCATAAACAAAAGCATAACAAAAGACTGTTGATAAACCGTGAGGAATTAAATGTCTTTTTTTTTATTAGGAACTGAAAAGTTGCATTTTTATGTATTTATTTGAAATCACGTGAAACGAAACGCCTAATGGATGTCTCTATAAATGTTGATGTATGGACATCTGTCCAAAGCTGTCGGGCTTTTTTATCAAGTGTGACAACTGCTTGTCATTTTGAGTAATACAGTCGTTGAAATAAAAAGGTGATTAAATAAGAAAATATTTCTTAATGCTTAACTACATAATATCAGAAAACTATTACTAATGTAACAGCCATTGATGTGGTTTCCCAAATAATGACCTTTTGAACAAATTACTGTCTCGATTTTGTATTGGTAAGAAAATTCAGCGGGTGAAAAAGATGCAATCTTCGCGTCACCTCATAAAAGTAGTGAAATGGAGGGGAAAATCACAAGAGCAAAATAATAACTACAGATAAAATTTACTACACAATAATGACAGCGTATTCGAGGTTCGTTGAGTTCAAACGAGCAGCTCTAAACAGCAGTCTTCCTTCTTTGTAGCGTGAAACTGACTAGATTTCATTGTGTTCAATCTACAACTTCATAATCCATTTCGAGGGTGAATCAAATCATTGGCAAATCATTGAGTTGGCCATTATTGTTCATTTCCTTTACTCGAATTTGTCGAAATAAGTTAACACTAATTATAACTAATAGCTTATAGTTTTTGAGATGAAGATGTCATAACACCAATGGTGTATCCACACCGTCCGGTGGCATATTTCAGCAGGCAAAGACACTCATGTCGCTGATGTCGCAGCAGCATTTTCTATAGTATCTCACATTTGCGGCTGGCAAAGACACTGGGCGGTGTGATATACCATAACAATCAAATAATCTGTAGAGTCATGAATATGCATCGAGTGCGCTTTTGTGCGTCGTGCTAGTTAGCGCCGGCGATGCGAAAATAACTTATTGTTAGATAAGATGCCCGCTGTAATGAGATTCAGCTTGTAGGTGGGGCTGAACACTAAGACCCTTTATACACTGCGACTTTTAGCAGTGATGCAGTCGCGCGTTTAAAACGCGCTTCGTGAATTTTAGCATGACGATATGTCTTAGATATGTCCCGTTATAAATACAATGCCAGTAGAGATAAGAGATAGATTTGACCTTCTCTAATAAATCAGCGTCTAAGCGCGTAGAGAGCCCATATTAATACATATTAATTAGCTGGTGAGGTTAGGTTAGGTTAGAAGTTTTTTGGAAGTATTTTTTATTCTATTAAAATAAATAAATATGCGCCAGACAACACATCAATTGTCATGGTGTAGAAGTAAAGAAATTTGATCATTGTGTTACGAATACTAGACAACGATATTTAATATACTCTAGATTGCGGTCTTATCAAAATGGAATATTACTTAGTCGGTAAAAGCGAGTTTGTCTAGCAGGAAACTTACCCGTTCTTTGAATTCTGTATTTATCGCGCCTTTTAAAAAAATCAAACAGTGACTAAAACAGCTGTAAAGAGGACGACCTTAAAGAGCGTATACGACCCAGTTAAAGGAAAAATTTAACGTCGGGTTGTATCAATAGGTCTAGGAGCTGGCTCGGAATGGAGATAAATGCAGAAAACTCTACTAACAAGAGCATAGCTCTAAACTGAAGAAAAAGAAAAAAACTGCCGTAAAATATTCCGTCCTTCAGAATAGGGCCTTAAAGCTAGGAGGATAGTTGAGTAAGCGGATTAAACGGTCCACGACCTACGTCACGCCTGCCCGGGGCTACGTCACCTCAGACCTACATACAATATTAGCATTATTCGAGATCAAATACTAAGGATCCAAATTCCCGGTCTCATTTTTATAACGACTGATTTTCTAGCTAGACGGTACTATAATTGCTATTGAAAAAAGAGTGGAGCTTATATTTTTTATACAAAATTGCATTCAATCAAATTTTTTGTTCCGGTATAAATAAATGTCACAGTCGTAAATTAGTCGTAATTACCTTCTATTTGGTCTTTGACTATGTGATGTCATTACAGTTATTGTGTCATTATCAGCTCAATGATAAATAAAATAGCCTCATGCATTAAGATTTAAGTGCTCTCCTGTATTGCCTCGGTCCCGTAGATTGACAAGCGATACTAAACGGAGCTATAAAGACATCCATGGTGTTATTAAATAACATGCAAGCGATTGTTATGCGATTACATTTTTTTCGATAGGCGGAATAAAAGCGGTGGCAGCACTTGCAGAGTCACCATATGAGTTTCCCAGCAGATTGTATTTCAACATGTCAAATGCTATTAAGAGCTAACCTACCGTTGAGCTTTTGAAAAGTGCCATTAATGGCACAGACAGTGAGCAATTTTAATTCCATACATTTTAAATAACTCACTAGATTCCGCTTTCTATTATTTTTATTTATTTACATTGGTGGAGAGCAGTCTTTTACTGTTAAATAACCTGTATTATCAAAGGTACGACAGCGCCATCTCTTAACGGTACAAGCCATAACAGTTTTCTTCATTAAAGTGAAATAAGAAACCGAAAATTTAGCACGAGCGTGACTCAACTTTCTGCTGTCGGTCCGACCGTGTAAAATTTCTGGTCTCCTATGGATACGTCATTACGCGTAACATCAACGCTGTCTACCCACTGTTTACAACAGCAGTGGGCCAAGTAGTTATTCATTACAGAAATAATTCAGCTTGGAAACTGATAACACTTCGCTATCCAATAGTTTAGTGTGTTTGAAACACTCACAGTGTCATATTTTGAATTCACATAGGTGAAATAGGAATTAAAAATTGCGCACGGGCGGGACTCGAACCTGCAACTTTCTGGCTAACCGGGCCAAACGTTCTTCTAATCGAGCTACTGTCCAGTTGTCATAACAAGAAAACTGCTTTCGACAATGATAGAGCTACGTAATAACCCCGCGGCGGTGTTTTCTCGATGTGCTTCGGTTTGACGACGGCTCATAAAGACCAATCAATTCTGAGGGAAGAAGAAACTGCGCCTCTTCAATGGTGAAATCTTCATTTGCTGAGTCACTTAGCCTTTTTGTCGAGATTTTTGGAACTAAGATAAAAAATGTACTTCTTTATAAATTATTTTAAGGGTGGATCTCACCAAACGAGAACAAATATTAACGTTAGAATAAATCGCTAGTTATACGATAGTATATAATAAGACATTGTGAAGTTGACAGGATTCTAACTTTCACATCATACTGCTTTGGTGCAGCATTGATGTGCCGGATAATAGTACAGTTCAATCATTCGTTCTGTTTCACGAGTTATGTAATTCTTGTTACATTTTTAAGTCGAAAAACGACTATAAAATTGAGTATAAAATCAAAGAACAATATTCTCCTTTGTATTAGTTACTCGCGCATGTAAGCCTATGATTAGCCCAATCCAACGTAAATCCTAAAATTTTACTCGTTCGTGAAAATTAGTTGTTGTTCCTGTTTGATCCACTTATCTGTTTGTCGGCGGAGACTTAAAAGAAAATCTGAAAAACGCAACGAAATGAAATTTGTAAAGCTAATTTTAAAACTCTACAAGCAGCAACACCACCTATGATTGAAAGAGTTCTATAAACCAATTTTCTCTCTTCGCGGATGCACCTCGCAAATTTTCAAGTTGCTACGAGTTACAGTGCGCTCGGCACACGCCTCTCATATTGGAAGATATTGATTGTTGACAATTTTGAGAAATTCTCAGTTCAGCCTTAAGATAGTATTGTATTATAAACCATCGTATCATTTCCGAACTTTTATTTATTCAATTTATTAACTTGTGCCTATTTGCGACTTCGAAAAGGAGGTTATAAATTCAATGTGTATGTTTTTTTTAAATATTTGAAATGGGTTTGCTCTTGACTATAGTCAGACCTAATTGGGCATAGACAGAGTCGACGATGGAGCGAGCTCATCCAGAAGAAGCCTGTTCACTCTGCCTTTGAAAGTTTTTGGGTTATATTTCCTTGGGAACACTGATGCGGGCAAAGAGTTCCACTCTTTGATATATGAATATTTTAATCTATTTAGGCTTCCAAACACGTGACCAAATTTTCGTAAGTGTATGTATGTTTGCAAATTTATGTGTTTGTCCACAGATTTCCCGAAAACAAGAAGTCATAGCGAAATGATTCACTTAGTTCTATAGGTATATTTCAACTTAGGGTACAAAGTTAAGTTTCATCGATTGAGATATAGGTAAATAATTAAATATCATGATTTAAAAAATAAGTAAAATAAGTTTTTTGGAAGCGGTTAAGTTTTATCATAATATTACATAATAGTACATTATGATAGAAGTGTGCTAAGTTGACAATTATATACTAGGCGATATTGTTAGAAATCGATTCGAAAAAGAAAGCCGCGTTAATATTATGATCACAGGCACACGTGCTTCATACGACGTTTTTCAACACACTTGCGAGGAAAAAACACAAATTACAGATTTTGTATAAATTTATTTTTTAGTCATAAAGCTGGATTTACCATTTATTGAAATAAATATGTAGATACTGTTATTTTTCGCATAAATACTGTTTGTTGCTAAAACAAAAGTTATAACCCGACTAAATTATATCGCTTCTTCTTCTTCTTACTTACGACTTGGTACTAGGGTACAAATGTAAATTGGTCGGGTTAATAAACTCTCGTTCAATAATTTACTGAAAAAGCACGCATGTTTAATATCTAGGATTATGAGCCAAAAATTGGTGGAATAAAAACGTCGTTTCGAGCAAGTGTGTTAATAGTACATTATGATACAAGTGTGCTAAGCTGACCATTATATACAAGGCGATATTGTGTGCGCACGAGCGAAAGCGAGTGCGCCATAAGAAAGCCGCGTATATAATGGTCACAGGCACACGTGTTTTATACGACGTTCTTCAACACACTTGCGAGGAAAACACAAGACTCTTCATTTACTAAGTTTTTAATTATTAAAACAGTAAAAATACATTTCACTCGATTTTGATGGCAAAGACTTTCGCACGCGTTTTTCGCCTTGTTTCGTATGTCTGGCGGAGTTAATAATAGGTTTTCTTCATTTTCTTCACTTGTAGTAGATTTCCATTAATATTTAACTTCATAATTAATCCAAACTTCGTTACAGCCGACAATTATTATTTACGAAAATGGCGCGTTGTTTTTTTTTTTCTTGCCGCGATACCGATGCGAGCGCAAGGCTTAGGCGCGAACTAGATCGGCCAAAAGCCAAGATTAAAAATGTAATAATTCGTGTTTGAAACACAAATCACAGAAAATTTTAAATGAATTTGAGCTATTTTTTAGTAATAAATCTGGATTTACCAGTTATTTAAATAAATATGTAGATACTGTTATTTTTCGCATAAATACTGTTTGTTGCTAAAAAAAAGTATTGTATAACCCGACTAAATTAAATCGCTTCTTCTTCTTACTTACGACTTGGTACTAGGGTACAAATGTAAATTGGTCGGGTTAATAAACTAAAAGCACTAGTGCAATAATATAATGAAAAAGAACGCGTGTTTAATATCTATGATTATGAGCCAAAAATCGGTGGAATAAAAACGTCGTTTTGAGCAAGTGTGCTGAAAAAATATTTATTTTATTATTACGCCCTAGCAAGAGGCAGGACACGGCCAGTACCTTTAACTCGGTTCAACATTTTAACCCGTGTTCCACAGATTTTATGATTATCATTGAACATATGAACATTTTAATTATCACACTTGTTACTAGCTTAAAAAGAAAAATAAGTCGATTTCAACTGGTTGAGTGTTCTCTGATATTATTTAAATACTGGATATCCGTTTATAGTAGTGTGGTGGATAAAATTTAATCCTAAAACTGCCTTACGCAAAACGTTTTTGGTTCTAGCGTGCAAGCTTACACAGCTAAATTGGAATAGGTCTAGTCTAAAATTAAACCCAAATGAAGTACGGGTAATGTTGAATGCCCTAGAGCCTATTTTTACTAAATTCAAATAAAAGTTATCCGACTGAATAAGTATTAAACGACTGATTTTAGAATGACATATACGTGTACATACATGAATGCTGAAAAATAGGTAACGTTTTCAAATTCGGCGTATTATATTGTATTCGACGAATATTCCTTATCTGACGTTGGAAAAATCAGGTCTTATTCTATTTAAACAAGGCAAAGAGAGTAAAACACTCAAAGATTAAGGCATTAATATTTCAAAGACAAAGTTCAATTTAAAATAATATTTCAAGGTATGATAAGAATTATATTCTGGGTATCAAAATAGTGTTAAAAAGAACTGCATCTAACATTTGTACGCAACATTAAAATTTTGTGAAATAATGTGAAAACTTTGAACGATTTATAATATTTATTACGAGTATGTCAGAAAAAAAACATTTTCCGTTTTGAATTGATAACAGTAGTCTGTATTTATCTAAAAATTTATATTCCGACCCAGAAAAAAGATATCAAAATAGGCATACAGTAGCTTTGTACTTAGTACTGTACATTGTGTTAGCTGTTCATTCAAATGAGTCGGTCAGTTTTCGAACTCGATTCGACTTGATTTTTACTCCGCTTTTAAATACGTTTTATCAAACAGCGGTCCCCCGCGACTTCGTCCGCGCGTTTTGAGTTTGCTCCCTCCCCTCCCGTCGCAGCATGATGTTTTATACCCTAAAGCCTTTCTCGATAAATAAGCTATCCAACACAGAAATATTTTTTCAAATCGGTTCAGCAGTTCCTGAGATAAGCGCGTTCAAACCAACAAACTCTTCAGCTTTATAATATAAATAAGCGCAAGCGCACGTTGTACTTAAGTTGCGAACATTATTTTGGTGCGGAGTTATGTTAAAACTGTGATAGCTCCTAAGATATTTATTGGAATCAAATGATATAAATGGCAACTTTGTTCTAAATGTAATGCTCGTGATGATGAATGTATTTATTTTGATAAGAATAAATACCTGTGTGTATAATATACCTCTAAAAATGATGCATTATTTTTTTACAAATTTATTACCATAAAAAAGGTTGTAGTAAGTCAACCATAAAAGATAGACTTATGCTGTCGCAGACTTTATTATAGAACTCTTAATGCTGAACAATCTTGTCATACATGTTTTTTGTGTAACTTTAGCGGTTTCCGCAGCGTACGCAGCGGAAGCTCTCAAAAGGAATATCTTTCTCCCGTTTTCCCAACATTTTTCATTGCTGCTGTGGTCTTGTGAGTTGTATCTTTATGTTATATAGCTTAAAGCCTTCCTCGATAAATGGACTATCTAACATAAAAATAATTTCTCAAATCGGGCCAGTAGTTTCTGAGATTAGCGCGTTCAAACAAACAAACAAACAAACAAACAAACAAACTCTTCAGCTTTATAATATTAGTATAGATAAGTATAAGTATAGATAAAAAGTTCTCATTGCATACAACCACTGAACATCGACAGTTATACGATTTAAAAAGTGGGTATTACAGAGTGGATTAAATGCAGAGAGAATAAGTAATGTGCCCGCAACACCAGTGCGGTAGAAATTTTTCGGTCAGTTCATATCAATCTGTTGCCGGAGTGGATTATTTCGGCGATTCACTAACTTAAAGTGACAAGCGATCGCGGAGGGTAAAAGGCGTAGTTGTTAATCCCCATCCCCGTAAAAAAGCATTCCATACCATTACATCTGTTTGATTTGTTCTAACTTACAGAGCATGTTAATAATTTAATTCCTTATTTCTAAACCAATCGGTATGGTGATTTAATTTTTATCAATGGTAAAACTAACCTTTAAAATAGCGGATGAAACAGTCGGATATCAAGTCGCCACTTTGGGCGAGAGCTCGTCGTGATCAGTTGATTACGTAAGAAGATGTGATCATTTATTGGAGTAGGTGTGTGATATATCCTAGGAGTGTGATATTGTGAGGAACGTTCTCTGGATAATTCGTGGAAGTGTATCCGTGATTCTTAGTGAATAATAAGGTAGCGAACAAATGTAATTCAATTAAAGATCTGGCTGTTTTCAATATTAAAGTGTATTCGTAGTTTGAAGTGTGTTTTATTAAACATCCTGTTATTATGTTTGTATTACGGCTGCGACCACGCTCCAGCTCCACGTCTTATAACTGAAGCTTTTGTATGGACGTCTTACCAATTCCATAACCATAGTTAACACATATTTTAGGATAAAATGAATCAAAAAAGAAAGAAAATAAATTTAATTATCTAATTACATCAACATCATAACAATTATCAATAAACAAAAAACAGGCTACTTTAGTCAAAAAGGCACCCGCTCAGCATAAGTCGTGGCAGCGGGACGCATACCACGACGCTGATTTTCAGCGGGTGCCTTTGTGGGTATAATATTTGCTCGGCAATTAATAAAATATATACAAAAAACAATAACATAACATTTTACGATAAATAAAAATAAATCAATGTGTATTAATTTTAAATACAATCATTTAATGGACAATGACAAGGACATACAAGGATTTTGTTATCCATGGCTTAGGAGAGCTGTCATGCTTTTTTCAGATATATTTCAGTCACAAAAACGTAAAATGTTGTGCTTGTTGCCCCACATTAGTTGAGACAATTAATGCCTTAGCTGCTTGCATATTTTTAGAACTGAATAACTAAATAGAAACTAGACTTGTACACATGTTTAAAGTTTAACATCAAAGACCCAGAATTTTGAGATTATAGTTAGCATTATTCTGTATATTTATTTGAGTATTAAAATAAAGTAGAATTAACATTTCCTAGTCCAACCAGAGCGCTCAACATAACGACTTTTTAATGTTTCGCATTAAAATACTCGTATGCGTGTGTATCCAACATCGGGGAAAGATTGATGCTTCCTCCCTCAATTCTTAACGAATATAGGCCAAATAATCGTCGTGACTGACTTGTGACATAGCTCAAATAGATAGCCTACATAAGTTTAATTGTTAACCAAAGATTTCCAATAAACTAAAGACAATGACAATTTCTTGATATCATACTACACATTATTTAAAAAAAAAGACATATAATAATTAGGGACTTAGTGAGTGGTATTTTTTTTATTACGTTTTTTTCTTCAGTCAATAGCCTAAAAAGTGATTTCTTACCTGACCTCTATACGTTTGCAGTTTTGAAAAATACTCTCATTCTATGTAAGTATAGGTTGATGTTGTGATTTCATTATGGGATTTTATTTATCTGTAAAATTTTCGTCCGCTATTGCGTTATCAGAACGGTTCAGCCGTTTTCTTCGGCGTGTGCTTGACGCTCGCAACTCAGTTCTCTGTAGCGACAAACTCCACCCGTTAACCGTTAATCTTCCGGTTTCATTTAATTTCGTATTTATGCAAAATGTGTCGTTTCCGAGGCGCCGAATTGAATGCTCGACAAAAGTGCCGGCTCTTTGTGAGAGCCGCCATGCTGCGCAATACGCGAGCCTGCTACAATAGGCTCTCGGCTCACATAGTCTGCTTTATATGTTAGACAGTAAGTGGCTTCGGATTTTGAGAATTTGATGCATAACTTAATTGGCAGAAAGTTCCGAGAAAACCAGTAAACTTTCAAGGTCCATAATTGATCAAATATTGTTTTTCTAACAGGAGGTTTCAAGAAGAATTGAGTAGTTACATACATTTTTTTGTTGTTTTTCGTTCACTCCCTACTCTACCCCTGTACATTTTATTAGTTTGTATCTGTACCATTTTTTTAACTATCATGTGCAAAAAACAAGTTTATTAAAATATCTTAAACATAACCGTTTCCTTAAGGCAAGAACACAAGGATGCTGGCTGTATTACCGCGTTGGATTGCTGTTAAATTACTAATAATAATTAATAATACAAAACAAAATGCCACATATCAAAGTATATTTTATGGTAGATGATTCCTGCACAAACAACCTATGCAAGAGAAGCTCAGCTGCAGCTTGGCTTGAGAATGCAAGGGCCATACAATATTTATGGAAGTGATCCTTCGGGACAGATTCCCCAACATTGTATTTGAATTTAAACTGAGGCGAATTTCTAAAAAAGAAATCTTTATTCAGGATGTTTTTTTCGGTCAGTGACAACCAAGTCAGTATGATAATATATATGAGTTATTATTAGTATAAAAATGAAAAACAAATGGGAAATCCCGCACCCTCTCGCGTAGCTAGCGTGTATCTATGAAATACTACGCAGTAGCTAGTAAGCAACGAAGAAGCGACCTGGTGTTGTTGGTTTTTCCATTATTATTATTTTGTATTTATTTTGGCATCAGTATCGTGCACCCTTCAGTCGCTTGTGGCTGACTAACGGCCGTTCCCTATATCCATTCTAACTGTGGTTTTGCCCTACTAGAGTTAGAAATGGTTATCTACCTTTAGATTTTTTGTTTCTATAAACCTACTGGCAGTAGGGTAAACTATCTCTGGATGCATCTTATCGATGGGAGGACGGATAGCTTACTAGGGATAGGCATTTGAATGAAATTGACATTTATTGCGTTCCTATAATGTTTTTCATCTGACTGTCAGTCAGTTTGACTATCTCTAGTAACCCCAGAATTCAATCCTAGGATTTTGGAGGATAACGCTCTTGTACACCCTGGCAAATTACTAGTTTTAAATGTTTCATTGATTTATTTATGTAAAAGTCCTGCTGCTCACAAGGTTAAAATAGAAACTTTCTCCCTAGTGGCGAAGATGTTCCTTTACCCTAAGAAACTGACCCTAGCCATAACCCCGCCTAACAAAAGATACTTAGATATAATAAGGATGATGTGGTAGGAGAGCTGCGTTCAGGTCATCCAGGGCAGCAGCGTTAAGATGGTAGGTAAGTGGTGGGACCTGCTACCAGTCTAAAAGACTGCCCAAACTGATCATAGGGACGGATAAAGGTGTCTGCTGCAGTGAAGGGAAATGAGAACAACAAGGACGGATAATATCTGATTTATTAGTAGTAAATTAGTTTATTTAAAATATTAACCGATACATTAATAGGTGGGCCGCCAGTGTGAGTTCCGACACTGTGCTGGATTCTGCTATGTAGGTCACTGATGTGTTCGTAGTTGTAGAATGTAAGGTGCTTCCTCGTACAATTTATGAAAAACATATAAGTTTCGGGTGGTGAACAATATTGAATCCAAGTTCAAGCAGTCAACTTTTTCTCTGGGAACAGCTGAGTGACTGGGAAGGTACCCGATGCTTTGCATAGCATTCGATGAGCCTAAAATAATTCCACCAGCATCATCATCTATGCCTTTGTCAAGGGAAGGTGGACTTTTTGCTGTGGCTGAAAGAAGTAAATAAAACAAATCAGTATAACATGAAAACAACTGGTATTTAAGCAAAGGATATTGACCAAAACTCTATAGAAACTCTGCACACTTTGCGGCAGCATGCGTCTTTACAAAATGTTTGGATAAAATATATACCTAAATATTTGAAAGAATACACACAAAAAATATTTTTGATAAATAATCAGGTTTACAAGGAATTCAACGGCAGATTAGGCATTTTGAGGTTATGTTTTGTGATTGCAGAGTTAATGCACCTCACCTACATTCATTTTGATACATTCAGAAGGTAATTGTTATATTTTACTAAAGTAATTCAATACTTAATAACTTAGTTACCCTTAAAATACCAGTACAATTATAATTCAAACAAGATTTTTAAAATATAAACTACAAAGACGCAATCTGGACCCGGCTTTGGTCAATATCCTTTAAAAACCGTAAACGACTTGTTTGTGAAAGTACAATTGATACTCACACACTTATTTTATGGAAATAAAGTCCTCCTTGAATACATTGTTTACCAGCTGGACACATTGTTTTTTCTAAGCAACCGGACTGATAGCATTCTGAAACGTTTGCGAAAATAAACTGGAACTATAACTTTCTATTTCTTTTCAATCGGTCGTTTTGAATTTTAAAATTTATAAATACTTTTTACGTTAAAAAGTATTAATTTTCAATCAATTGACGTAGGTATGATGTCAATCAATCAGCTGTCTGTCAGAGCTCAAAAACGTTCCATTTTACGTAAAGTCTATGCATGCTTCACATAATATTTTTACCCAAAATAGAACATATATATAATTAGGCACATATCAATAAAAATAAATATTATTTTAAACGTATTATATAAATATTATCCTTGGTGTATCATAATGACCACAAATATCGTGAAAACGTTGACGCGACGTAATTGAGAGGGTTTTGTACAACTGCGTAATTCGAAACGTAAGGGAGGGCTTGGATTATGTGGCCTATCTTCTGTTAACTGGAAATAAGCAACACCTATCTGTAATATAGAAACTGTTTATTATGGTCGATAGCTGGTGACAACAGTTCGAGGATAGCTATCTATCTTTGATCTTAGTTTGCATATAGGGAACGGCCGTAAAACAACACTCTGTACATCAAAATGAATCCTCATTTTTCATTGGTGCTGGCATCACGCGTGGATGGGTAGACCGATATCGCTAATATTTTTTGTGGTGTTTGTAACTGTTAGGAGAAGGTTCGTAAAAAAGAAAAACATAATAACATTGCGCGCTAGTTCATATTAGGAACGGGGTCGGGGCGGGACGGGCCGGGGCGAAACGAAGTTGGCTGGGTCCGCTAGTACCTTATACTCGTATGTATAATACGTGTATGAATGTAATACACGTATCATAAACATTTTTAGGTTCAATATCTTTTATTTTGGAAGACGCTCATTACCTACGTGAAACATTTAAGTATTACTTGTTGCGAGACATAAAAAAGTCTTTGAACCTGACTCTTTTTCTTTCTGTACAAAAAATCCCTAAAATTGCAATTTAGCTTATGAAATATCAAAGAGAACCCATTAAAACATTAAAAATCCGGTGTTTAGAGTAATTTGCGAGCGTTTTATTAAAAGCGCGAACCGGCCGGAAGTTTTTAGCGGCCATAAGACGCGCGTATTAATAAGGGCCCAGTTTTATCGCTCGTAACACGACGGTAGTTTTCGTATACTGCGCGACTTTAAAGTGATTGTCAGCGCCGCGGCGGTAGTTTCTAGGGTAGATTGTTAGAAGTTTGGTGTCGGCAGGTTTGAAATTTTTTATGAGAGTTAAAAGGCTAACCTTTTAAGAAATGGGATATTAAATATCCTATCTTCTTAACATAGAAATGGTCACATGCTAGTTATGATCACCTTAATGTTTTAACATTCAACCATAAAAAATTCACGAACTAAATATCACTGTTTTTTTTAATTTAACTTTCAGTATTTTTTTGCCAAATGTTAATATTGTAATGTTTAAGTAATTTTTTTGAAAAAGTGATAAACATGCAACCTGCATTTTACAGAAAAATGCCATATTTGTTATTACAAAATGTTGTCTTTTAGCTGTATTTATTGTTGATAGTTCAATGGTTGCTTTGCAATTAAGTAGCTTATTTATGGTTTACGTTTAGTGCTATATGCAGATGAATGGACACCAATCAGACTGAAACCTATTGTCTAGTGTAGAAACGTTACTTGATGCGGTAGCGAGAGTTGACAGAATTAAGGATATTACGTTATTAATAAGTTACTATGATACCATTAGAATAGTTATATTATATTAACTATTCTAATGTTAGTGACCATGAAAGTTTAAAACATTATATTATACCATTAACATAACATACTTTTGCTCTGACATTTAAGCCAAAATGTTAGGTACTTAAGATACGGAAATGAAAACAACTACCACCATTAAAATTTAAAGCATAAAAAAACAAAACCAGACAACAATCATGCCAATACACATTGGTATATATTTATCTCAATGCTAATAACCCATAGTACTATAATATTTTAGGGAGTAATTTTCGTGCAATTCGAATACGAAAAAAAGTCACCGATCGAATTTTCTTTGCAGAAGAAAAAATCGTTTTTGATTTCTCACGGTATTTATATGTATTAATATTTTGTTCGTGCGATATTTTTTTTATGTGTAGATATTTTACTTGATTTTTTTTAGGTAAAACGGTTAAACTCGCAATCGAATTCTTCTCTTTGTTATATCTGGGGGAAGCCTTGTGTACTGGATCCTAGCAAAATGTATTTTTATAACTGCGATAAAGTTTATCTTTATTTTGTTTTTCACCGAAAATAATTTACTTTTATTGTAATTAAATACGAAAATTGTTTAGCAGCCCGTAGATTACAGGTATTACTATAGTAGTGGGTAGTGAAAGTGTGATGCAACGACGGGTATTAGTTGCGTCAATAAGTTAGTATGTGGTATAAAATGATAGGAAATCGTTGTGGAGTGCAGCGACAGTGAGCGGCACTTTATTGCGCAAGTAAGCGTCGCAGATGTTCGCTTGTTGTCGAGAGCTTGAGAAGTTTGTTTCCTTGTTTGTTTGTATAATGGCTAATGCTTTGCGGACTTTTTGGCTACTAAACCTTTTAAAACGTTGATAATGTTTTTAATATACTTTTGCTTAATCTAATAGTTTCGTTAAAGTTATTTTTTTAAAAAAATAATTGTGAAAGAACAACATTGCGATTTTGCATTCAATTTACAGGCAGTTTCATTTCTACTAAGTGTGAAATAATAAAAGAATAAAATATTTATAGCATTCATTTTTATTTTTTTTATAAAAATAATGCGAAATACCAATACAAATAGCTTCTTATCCGTTCAAAAGCAGAGATGTTTAACTGTCAAAGCACCATCGCGATACGCAATATTTATGAATATATTACACTTTTGGCTAACCTAGAAAATTGGGTTACTAATTACCTTAGTCTAGTTCAAGGTTGGATCACCATCGGCTGCTGAAAAAGCGCGTTCATAAACATAATTTAATTAGTATATAATGGTTTATTGTTATAATGGTGGCATTATTATTATAATGGTATTAAAATACCACAATATTTTGTTGACAGCAAATATAACTTTATTTTTCATAGTGTTTGTATAAAGAACAAAGTTATGTTTGCGGTTGCAGAAAATGTGCTATATCTCAAAAACTCTTACGATCCCGTCTGAACCAATTTTCGTTGAAAGTCTTTGTTATGGTCTACATTATATATTTTTTTCCAAATTTACACTCGCTTAGTTTAGAAGTTAGATTGGGGGGACGGAGACGGGGGACGCCCATTTTACCACTTTGGAAGCGTCTAGCTATGAAACGTTAGACTATGTCATTTTTAAAGACCTATCTATAGACATACGCATAGGTTTGACTAAAAAAAAACGGTTTTAGTTTTATGTATGGGAGCCCCCCCTTAAATATCATTATTTTTTATTTTTTGTATGAGAATCGTAAAGCGGTTAACAGGATACATCTTTCTACCAAATTTCAACAGTGTGATGCTTATAGTTACACAATAAAGTTGCTGTGACATACGGACGGACAGACAGACAGACAGACTTGACGAAACTATAAGGGTTCCGTTTTTGCCATTTGGCTACGGAACCCTAAAAAATCTGATTATTTGCCTTTGACAAGCTTATAAGGGCTTGTACTCGTGTAGACGTGAGTATTGACGAAACCTTTTTAACTCGAAATTGGAAACCTTAAATGCCTTGTAATTCATAAAAACATATATTCATAGTTTCTGGGATAGTTTTTTCATACAAACTATGAAAAACGAAGTTATATTAGTTGTCAACAAAATATTGTGGTATTTTGGCTAAGTAAAAGTAAATGAATACCCTTATTAAGTTTAAATTGGCACGAAATTCCTCATTGCGCGAGTCCGACTCGCACTTGGCCGTTTTAGTGCGAAAGAAAGTAAATATTGTTGTTCGATTATATTTGTTTAACGGATGACAAAAAAACTTTATGCACCGTTATCTTACTCTTATTATAGTTATGTATAAATCTGACTAGAGGCGATGAGTCGCCAGTGAGCACTAATTAATGTATTGCTGGCGCTGATCGGCGCTATTAACGACGGTTAGCATCAAATTTGAAAAAATATGTTATTGGGCTAAGGCTAACTGGTTGATACCAATTAGTAATGGACTGGGTGTTTCCCTAACACGAGTACATAAGTGGTGCCCACGACTTCGTCCGCGCGTTTTGAGTTTGGTTTCTCAATAATAAAGCATAATAAAGCCTTTCTCAATAAATAAGCTATCCAACACAAAAAAAAAATCAAATCGGTCCAGTAGTTGCTGAGAGTAACGCGTTGAAACAAAAAAACTCTTTAGCTTTATAATATTAGTAAGTAGTAAGTGAGAGGACAGTAACCATAGTTAGAGCAAGCTCGCGTTGTAGGTACTTAAGCTGCGAGTATTATTTTAATGCGGAGTTATTTCTAAACTGTGATAGCTACTAAGATATTTAAATGTAAAGGGCAACTTTGTTCATAATGAAATGCTCGTGATGATTAATGATGATGAATGTATTTATTTTGATGAGAATCTTTACCCGTGTGTATAAAACTTATAAGTCGTATCTTGATCTTATATATAGTTTAAAGCCTTCCTCGATAAATGGGTTATCTAACGAAACAGGAATTTTTCAAGTCGGTTCAGCAGTTTCTGAGGTTAGCGCGTTTAAACAAACAAACTCTTCAGCTTTATAATATAAGTATAGATATCGTCCTTAAAGCAAAATTATGATTTTGCAGTAGTGATAATTAAATTAAATCAGAAATTTGATTTAAAAGTATCATGCAATAAGTCGAAATCGGAACATTTATTGAGAGTCAATCATCTTTCTGATTAAGTTCAAACAAAACTTCACGATTACCGAGAGACTTTTGTTGTTGCATGCCCTTCATATTTCCTTTATCGCACAGGATTAAGTTAACTGTTTACGTCATGTTGTAAGACGACTTGGACCCGCCGAAGCCGGCGCCCGCCCAGCCGCGTCCGCCCGCCCTACAACTTTTAAGTGTAATTCTTATAAACACCCTTACCGGGCACTTCTTCAATTATACCAGACGTTTGACTCATAAATTGTTGCGCCCGCCCTCAGAAATATTCACTTACAAAATGTATTAACTATGTAAATATATGGAATATTATTTCAATTAGGGTTAGCTATATTAAGAACCCGCACCTGACTCGGAAACTTGAGGAAGCGAGTTTAATTTTGGAGTACGGGAAAGTATGCGATATAAGTTTAATGTAACAATGAGGTACAAGGTCATTAAGACAGCGACAACTTTGAAAACGTAAAAATAACTAAATGTTAAGTACCCCTTGCATATATAATCCGACATTATTTATAAACACGTCTATAAGCGAATCATATTGAAATATTAAACGATGCTGTTTTGTCATTATAACAATTACAATAATACCCATTCAAAATGCATATTTGCTATCACATCACTATCATCAATACACATACGACGTATTGCACAAATCGATATATTGCTAAAAACATTAAAACAGTCAAACTTTACTCTCTTTACTTTACTTTTAAAAATAATATTTTCATTCAATACGAACAATATCTCCAGGTTTTAATTAACATCTCCGTCCGTGTGTTTTAATCAGACTTCGATGTAAGCCCAGAGACATATCTGAAAACAAATTCGCTGGGAAATATTTCGTTCACGTTTACGTCAATTATGTGTGACGATGTGTGTCTGTGTGTGTGCTTGTGTGTGTAGGCATTTAATTATGCTACGTGCAACCCAGCTCTTAAATTATAACAAGAAGGAATTGTAGCGTTAATTTCGTGTTATTAACTGCTCAAGGTGTGTTGATATTGCGACAATTGTACTACATTTAAACTGTATTAACTTTATGACCTGTTTTTTATTTAGAGAAACTATAGAGTAAATTATAAAAGTGACAAATAATCGGTTTAAAAAGGACTTGAATTTTCAAGGCATTGTGTCGTTGCGTCATGAGTTACATAACTATTTTTTGTCGGATAAAACATAATTGTTATTCTGGCGATTTGGGTCGCCTCAAGTCTCTCTGTATGTTTTTGTACGTTTTGGTGAGAAGACAATATGGCTGCGAAAAGCGTTTTAGGCAAAATTATTATTTATCGCCCGGTTTGTGTGAAATGGTTTCATATAGGGTCGCCAAAATATTTACGGGAAAATATTTACTTGAGAGTTTTATGGTACTTATAGACATAGTGTAATATTGTACTATCTACTCAGCATCAAAGCAAATTAGTAATAGTACTTTTAGTAGTATACTTGCCCTCAGTTTCATTTATGTCTGAACATAACTTGGATGTTTTATCAGTCCAAACTTCATTTCCAGTATTTACTTACCTATTTAATTATCTACTTTTTAGAGTAAACATAACCTACAAATACTAAATTATAGTATTTTTTGTTTGTGCAGATTTTTGAATACTCATAGAAAAACGGATATTTTAAAAAGTACATAATGTTGGAGTTATGAAATTCAATGTTTCATATGTGATATATAATGATCATAGAATAAGTCAATGAAGTGCTTATGACATACATCTGTCTTTACTGTTCGTGACGTCGTGTGATTCCTTATTATTTTACTGAAATCTATTTTCTCTTACTACAAACATTGCATTTCGACCTCTCGTCTACACACATAGATTTTGGCATTACTTAGCCCAATTATTACCCCACTACTATAATAAGTTCAAGTGGCAGTGGACAGAGCACATAGCGCGAAGAACTGATGACCATACGGGCAGAAAAGTTCTAGATTGGAGACTTTTCGACCAAAAGCGCAGCGTGGGACGTCCACCGACAAGATGCACGTACGACCTTTTTAAGATCGCAGGATCATACTAAATGCAAACCGCTTGTGATCGGTCGCCGTGAAAAAGCGTGGGGGAGGCCTAAGTTCAGCAGTGGACGTCCTTTGGCTGATAATTATGATAAGGATGATGAATTAGCCACAGTCCTATTATATTCTTAAGTCACTGTCCCGCAAACTTAAATACATTTGGCAGTACTACCACAGGGCAGGCGATGAGAACAGTTACCGTAAATCAGGCGCTACGAGTAACCCACGGTGTTTTTGTCCACCCGGCTATGGCACCATTACGCCCGCCGCAGTATATCTTGTTTATACGGCGCGGCGTGGATTGGGTGCAGCTTGTCTTCATGCACTAGATTATTGGGGCACTGAACTTCGGTGGAGTTCGATAAAATCTTGAGTCATGGAAAGTACTACCTTAAAGCTTATAAACAACTTTCGACATATTGAGATCTTTCCGACTGCAGTGCGTTTATGTTCGATAGAATGTAGAAAAAATGCCACATAAAAATGCGCTAGTTGCCACCACCACTCGTTGATTTCTTTATTTTTAAGTTACTCTTCCATGGATTTACTATGGCAATTTGAAAATATAAAGTCGTAATTTTCTATGTTTAACTGCTGATTCTTACTGCTGACAGAGCTAATAAAATATATTATTTACATTTATAAAATTACCAATGAAAGGTGGGCTTTAAATATTGCAACTTCCTTAAATATGGGGGTCGTGGAATTACCGTAAACTACCTACACTACCTAATTGGAAGGTGATGTAAGCAGTTAATTGGATGATCAAACGAACTTACCTTAAGTGAAGTTCGATCCAAATTGTCCTGACTTCGACGAAGAGATTTAATTGACCATGTAGTATGCCCTACTACGCGTCTATTCACTCGCACACAGGTTTAGCGCAAGAAAGAGAAGGTAAATGACCTCACTCCCTCCCACGCCTCACAGCACTGCCAGCCGCCTGTCGCTCATTCATTTCAGAGCAAGGAGACCGATGTATGAGATGTACAACATTGATTATACTTATTTTAAGGGTGACGATTACTTTTGCATAAAAACGTACACGGGAATTGGGAAGGGTGGGACCTTAAATCTCTTCGTCGAAGTCAGGACAATTTGGATCGAACTTCACTTAAGGTAAGTTCGTTTGATCATCCAATTGTCCTGCCTTCGACTCTGAAATTTAATTGACCATGTAGATGTTTGGAGTGAAATCAATGTTGTTACAATATATTAAGTTGACATCTCTGATGTTAGTAGTGATTGATCATTAAAACGATCATATTAAATAACAATTCATTGTTCATGTCACTATCTTTGACATATACATGTATCACTATTACTAAAAAACATTAGTTGTATGATAACTATGATAAGTTATAACTTTCTACTAATAAAAATATCTTTATTAGGAAGAAAGAAGATATTTGTAAGTTTTTTTTATTAATGATTAACTAAAAATTTAAAATTTATTTATTTTAGTAATTTCAGACTGAAATAAGGCATTTTTGTTTAATTGTGGCATGTTATAAAAATTGCAAACAATACAGAATACGTGTTGTTGGGCTGAGACGGTTTGCGAATAATATAGTTTTACACACTGAATTTGGCACGTAAAACAAATGATAATTTTATAACGAGGAAAGCCACATACAGAAAACACTTTTTAGTTAGCGCCTTATCTTTGGTAAGTTAAAGGGCGTGAAGGTAAAGTCGTCTGACAAATCGTTATCTTATTCTTGCAGTATTTAGCATATTTTATAATTATAGTTTTGAAATACGTATGTACATGATATTCTATTGCTTTATATTTAGGTATTAATGCGACTGTTTGAAAAATATTCAAACGTATACCAAACACATAAATAATATTTTATACATTAAAATTTCGAAAACCTGAGAAAATTTATATGCTTAATTTGGTTATAAAATGTGTTAAATGATTTGTATAAAAGCAATTGATTAAAAGATTCATTCTTAGGAATGTAATTCTTTTAAGATCATGATTATATTCACGGGTGTCTATCAATGATATATGATTATTTGCTGTGTTAGAAAAAGAATACAATAATTCAATGGCTTTGAAATATTATCGTTATCAGAAAGTTTAAGGCATAGGTAGGTAGGTAATGATTTTTTATGTATTATTTATATTTCATTAAGTATATTAGTTTTTTTCTAAAAAAGATTTAAAATCGGCTTCTGGGAGCTTTATAAGGGCAAACGACCGCAAACGATTTCTCCGATATAAGTTTTGGTACCACCCGGCCCCGACCAAATACGTTTGCCTAATATTCGACTAATCGACCAGGAATGTTCGCCGAGTATTCGATAGTCGGCACATGTTCAGATTTATATATATGATATATATGATAAATTTAATCATAATTTTATTGCCTGGGTAAATGTCTGGATTACTTTTAAGGATAACAATTATTTATTGTATTCCTTATCAATCCTATGTTTCGAGTTGGTTGCTATGAGTTTTTTATTTAATTAACTATATTTATATTTTTAAGGTTGACAAATATTTGTAACATATTTGGCTACAGATGAGACTTGTTTCAATATAATGAGCTGTGTCAAAAAAGGTCTGATGATGATTCAGAATAAGGGTACCTATTTTGACACGAAATCCAAAAATAAATGGATATCGTATTAAAAGTATTTATGTCATATCGAGATCCCAAGGGTAAACTGGTTTTATACATATTTAAACATCAAACATCCTTAGATATGGCTAATAAAAAACATAGATAATTTGGTTTGAAATAATTAATTGATTCAAATTTTAATAAATGGTCGAATCACATGACGTTCTCTGGCGTAAGAATAAGGAAAAGTCCTATATAAAAAAAAACATTTTCAAAATAAAATACTTTTTCTCAACTATACCACCCGACCTATTTTATTATTAATTTTTAATTTTCAATTGTTCCACCGTATGTAAGTAACTGGTGAATATCAAGACAAAATGTCCTTTGAAAATTTATTAAACACAGTTTATCGAATACTATAAACATCAAACAATAAAATGCATATAATAAGTACCTATTTTATTGCTTATTAGAGCAACGTTTTCAAGGAATTGTTCCTTAATAACTTAGTGGCTTTCTGGGGAAGATTGTTGGGGAGTGGGTGGATGTAATTTATTACAAAAAACTGATGATTAGAGAATATATTTACTTGATGTAGTTTATTCTTAAATCACAGAATAAATAGTAGGAAAATAAACATGGTTCATATTTCCAATAACTCGAATTAGATTATTATAGTGCAATTTGATTCTAATGCTGCATTGGATTTAGGATATGTCAGTTTTTTTTTAAATATATATATATATAAATAATAATTTCCTAGCCCTTTGTTAAAAAAAATATTGATAGTGATATTTTTGTAATAATGAATATGGCTTGTATTTATTTCACGTCAAACGTAGGTGTGTGTGTAATTGGCAAATAAAAATAACCGAATTATATGAAATATTGTAATAATACTTGAGAAAATAAAATTGTGTCAATTGATATGCTTTGCTTATGCATTTCCATAAAAAGCAAAAAAGGCATTATCTTCATAAAATGAGCTTGTTTCAATTTAATAGTTACCTACTCCTATGGTATATCTAACAATGTGTCGATAAGTTTTGGTTTCTGCTATCTGCCGCATACTTCAACACAATAGAACGTTTTATTTGAATTATTCTTAGGTGGTGCTCGTGGCAGGTAGTAAATGGTAACAAAAAAACAAAGTCATAGAAACAAAGGTCAATTCCAGGTGACCCAAGGTTCTGACAATTTTTACTGGGCGGTGGCTGGCTTTTCCAAAGATAAAGGACACAGATCTTTATTAAGTTTTCTCGACTCGAGATTAAGTACCGAACTTTGTGACGGTTAAATGGACGCATTTATAAATAAGCATATCACTTTCACAGCATATTTTTCGAAAAACGAAATAACCTCTAAAACAATGGAATACAGCGCACCCTATTAAATCTAATATGACGGTAGTACTATATTGATATCGTGATTTTATAAGATGTCTCATTGGCATATTTAAAAAAAAATACGCTTTCCAGGTAGTTGTTATTGCTTCAGTAAATAAAATCTAAGCTTTACCGAATTATTTACTGAGAAGTTGATTTAATCTTAGTTGGATATAAAATAAATACGGCAATTTTTCTACCATTCAGAATCATACATTTGCCAGGTATTGAGCAATGCTCATTCTCATTTTTATTATAGCTGTTAAAATTAAATCATTTAATGGAGTTTTTAAACGGACTGGTTTTTATATGGACCCAACCACATTTTGGTACGTCCTGGGCAAGCTTACAGCTTGCTTGCTTGCTAGTTATAATCAAAGAGCCAACCACAAGCTAAATAGCTATAGGTATGAGCAGAAAGCAGAAATGTATGTAGAAAAATCTAGCTTTCTTAAAAAGTTCATTGTTTTCTTTTTACAAAATCTATTTAATTCAATATTTTAAAAAGTATTATTAAGCAATTTATGTTTACCATAGCATTGTCTAGTTAGACAATTTTATAGCCATTGGCAAGAAATAAGTACAAAAGAGTTGTGATCAATGGATAAGGACCCAAACCACATAAATATGTGAGCTATGGTGGGATGCTATGCTACCGTTTTTAGAGCTTTGTGGAAAACATATTAGGAACGTGTACTGCAGGTTGCAGAGTACGTGTATTTATGATTAAGGTCTAGGTTGTTAAAGTGTTTTTGAGTCTCTCATGTTTACTATTCTGAGTAAAAAATTACAAAATAAATAGTAATTTAATTAAATCTTCTGCCACTATTATTTTTCGGTACATACGAATAAGATACTTGGTAAACCATTTTATTGCTATTTTTGTTTGTACGTGTGATAGCTCACATCATGCTCCATTTTAATCTTTGCCTAAATATTGGCTGAGACAAGTGTTCGGTCGTGGTTTTGCCACGAGTGTTATACGGTAGCCCGTAATAAGTACATGTACGTACGGCCTTAAGGTGATATAACAAAGCATTCATAAGAACACATACCTTTTTTGGTCGGATTCTGATTCCGAGTGCGAGACGTTGAAAACACGCTGGAATTGTGACGGTAGATCACCGTTGCGAAGCAATTCGCGGCGCGTTGGCACAGGTATGGCCGGATGAGTGCGGGCGAGGACCGCTGATTCATACTTAGAGGCCATAGTGGCGCATCGTCAGCGCTGCTTAGTATTAATCATGAATGTCTTTGGCTGTAATTTATTATTATAGCATCAAAGAACAATTTGCTGTAACTTCAGCTAACTTGTTTCCCTTTTTTCGCAATGAAAATGAGGGTGGGGTATTGGAAGCAACGCATACCAAAAGTCTCAGATAAGATCTAGAATAATCTAGATAATTAGGACCTGCTGACCTCACGTGTCAGCTCTGCCAGTATTTGCTACAGATCAATATCGCGTATTGATTCGGAGCGGAAAATGCGGACTGGCTAGCATCGCGTGCTAGCTCGGCCGCGAAGCGTAAAGCATGCATGGTGCAGCCACGCTGGGTAGTGCGTTTTACTTCACATTCACTTGTTAAATTAACAAAAACATTTTTGAACTAACATGTCACTATAAGATAAATTTCGTTTAGCACGAAATAAAAACTTAACGGTTATATACTGTGGTTACTGCGTGCGTTGGAACGGCGCGCGCGCACGGACACGAATGAGCGACAGGCGGCTGGCAGTGCTGTGAGGCGTGGGAGGGAGTGAGGTCTTTTACCTTCTCTTTCTTGCGCTAAACCTGTGTGCGAGTGAATAGACGCGTAGTAGGGCATACTACATGGTCAATTAAATCTCAGAGTCGAAGGCAGGACAATTATGTATCTTCTGTTTCTTATTAAAAACTTATTGGATAAAAAAAATGTAAGTGTATTCATTAGTGATACTCAATACTCAATACTTTATTGCTCCATAATGTACAATTATAGGTGTTACAATTAAGGCAGAGTGCAAAACGATCATTATGGACCCTTTCGGGCGCTGCCAAACAAGTGCTACAGAGAGAGAAAGCTTTACTATACAAATTAAGAAAATAATATACATTAAACTACCTACAAACTTTAAACTACCTATTTAGTTTTTTTTCTTTTATAACTTATCATCTAAGTATTCATTGATGCTATAATAGCACTTAGAAATAAGAAGTTGTTTCAGATTTTTGATAAAAGTGTTGTTGTTAGTTTCTTGGGTTAAATGATCAGGTAATTTATTATATACTTTTATGGACAAATTAAATGTGCTGGATGAAGTTATTTGAAGCCGGCAAGTCAGAATTGTTAGTTTGTTTTGGTTACGGAGAGAATATTGATTGCATGTGTATTTGCGTTTTGTGTAAAAATCGGGATAAGAGCGAACAAATTTGCAAATTTCTAAAATGTAAATACATGATAAAGTTAAAATTTGGTATTTTATGAAAAATAGTTTACAACTTTCTGTTGGATAGATGTTGGCTAGTATGCGGATAAGTTTCTTTTGTTTGGTGAAAAGGTCTGGAGCATCGGTGCTATATCCCCATAAGATAATGCCATAACTGAGCCAGGCATAAGCATACGCATAATAGGTGACAATGGCAGTATCTAGGTCTGTCGTCTTCTTGGTCTCTCGGAGCGCATATGCGAAACTGGACAGTTTGGATATAAGTTTTTGTATATGAGATTTCCAGTTTATGTGGGAATCTATATTTAAGCCTAGTAAATTGAATTCACTTACTTGCTCTATAGTAAAACTGTTAAAAGTTAAATTAATGGATAGTGGTTCTTTTTGATGCGGATTAAATGTAATTAATTTTGTCTTGATACTTGTATTTATAGTTATTTTGTCATTTGCAAGCTATTAAAGCTCTAACGAAGCTATCTCACGAGCATACACAAAGCTGAATACTTGTTTACACCTTAAGACCTTATTTTATGGAGTTTACCACTGGATGTGGAAATTCATTAGACCGCTTAGCACAAGACCGATAAAACTTTTGAACATTCTTTAGTTGATCGACTTAACAATTGGCCTTAACAGACTTGGTCGAAAGAACTGTAGATTTTTTTACATTTGACCGAGTGAACGTTTGGTCGAAAAATATTAAATTTCGATACCTATAATTGCAAAGCTATTAATGGCTATAAAGTAAAAGTACGCCTGTTAAAGTAATGAAAAAGATATAAATAAAATAAAAAACCGGCCAAGTGTCGGACTCGCGCACTGAGGGTTCCGTGCCAACTTGAACTGAATTAGGGAATCCACTTACTTCCACTTAGTAAAATACCACAATATTTTGTTGACAGCAAATATAACTTTGTTTTTCATAGTGTTTGTATGGAATACAAAGTTATGTTTGCGGTTGTTGAAAATGTGCTATATCTCAAAAACTTCTCGTTCGATCCCGTCCAAACCAATTTTCGTTGAAAGTATTTGTTAAGATCTACATTATTATTTTTTTCAAAATTTACACTCGCTTAGTTTAGAAGTTTGATGGGGGGGACGCCCATTTTACCACTTTGGAAGCGTCTAGCTATGAAACATTAGACTTTAAAAGAAAATGGTTTAAGGAACCTCCATGACATTTTAAAAGACCTATCCATATACACGTAAAGGTTTGACTAAAAAAAGTTTTTGTTTGTTTTAGTATCATGTATGGGAGCCCCTTAAATGGCATTATTTTTTATTTTTTGTTTTAGTATCATGTATGGGAGCCCCCCCTTAAATAGCATTA
This sequence comes from Pyrausta purpuralis, assembly GCA_963924145.1. Classification (NCBI taxonomy): domain Eukaryota; kingdom Metazoa; phylum Arthropoda; class Insecta; order Lepidoptera; family Crambidae; genus Pyrausta; species Pyrausta purpuralis. Next base: position 1,423,266 of record OZ001655.1, read on the forward strand.
TTTTTTATTTTTTGTTTAAGGATCATAAAGCGGTTAACAGGATACACATTCCTACCAAATTTGAACAGTGCAATGCTTATAGTTACAGAATAAAATGGCTGTGACATACGGACGGACAGACAGACAGACAGACAGACTTGACGAAACTATATGGGTTCCGTTTTTTGCCATTCGGCTACGGAACCCTAAAAACGTAGCTGAGTAACAGAAATAATTTATTAAAAACTTATTCGAAATGGTTCTGTGCTTATAACTGTTCTACTCATAAAATTATTATCCCTATGGAATAGAACGACAAAAGCGAAATGTGTGAATAAAAAGAGATGGGTAGCAGAACCATTTTTGTCAGATGTCAAACAGTTGACCGCCCTGCAGAAGCTCGCTGAAAATTACGTGCATTTGATTTTTTATATTTAAAAGTGAAATTGTGTATATTTTGGAGAAATAATGCGTCTGAAACATGGTGACTTGATCGGTGATTGATTGTTATGCATTACAGCGGCATAACCCAACAAATAATCATTTAACAGGTAGATTAGTCCAAATCGAAGCCTCATAATATACGACTTATATTTACCAATGCGCTTCAAATTTAAAGTACGCAGTTTGATTATTCTATTCTACAAACATTAATTTACGTAAAAAATAAAGACAGAATAACACAGGGAATGTATATCGACGAATATTTTGTATAATGAAATAACATTTAGTTTTACACTGGAGCTGCATGTTCAATATTTTGAGTCGACTGTTTATCATGCAATAAACTACTATATTTAACTTAGGAACATTGTTATAAATCACCTGATCAAAAGGTTATCATCTCATTAAAAGCTACAAATGTTACTTATGTGATGAAATTATAACACAGACTTTTTCAATACTTTTATTCTTCGAACAGGGTACAACTTTAGATACAACCTCTTCAACTTGATGCCGCAAACCAACTGCCCTGCCGGACTCCGCGCTCTCCCCGAATACAAAACTCCCCTCCAAAATATATCGGTGTTGCCAGGAAATAAATTTAAATGTAACTGTTATAAATACCAGTTCGAATAAACGATAGCAGCTATTTATTTGAAAATTACGACATTCGGCCGTCCTACATCGAGCAGCCTCCTGGCGCTCGAATGGCTTGCAGTTCAGTTGGGTTGAAACGAGTACATAAATAACCAAACATTACCTTATGATTTTGAATAGTAAAAATAGCATCTAAGTGCAATCTAAAGTTTTCAAACGGAATTTAAATAATTTAACATGTGCATGAATAATTATTAATGCCAAGATAATTATAGTGTAATAAATAAAACATGAAATTTTCATTTTACACTCATAATAATGAAATAAATGAAAATGAAATAATAATAAAAAATTTGGTTGCAAAATGCTAAGAAAGTATTTATAAAATTTGTTTCAGATAATTAATAATTTCCTTGAGTCATTACGACATTCGCGCAGCAATAGCAAATATTCTACATTATATTTCAACAGTTTGTATATACCAGACCGTCTAGTACTAAAGTTAAATCTAAATACAAATATATCTTCTTATTGATCTACTTAACCATTCGAAACAGCATATAAATAATTTGAATAAAATTTTGGTAAGATTTATCAAGATTAAGTTATAATTAAAACTGTAAATCAATATTAATTTAGCTTTCTTTGGGTCTTATTTTATATAAAATAATAAATAAATATCTTTTGGACATTCCCACACATCGCCATCTAGTCCCAAAGTAAGCTACTCAAAGCTTGTGTTATGGGTGCCAGACAACGGATATAATACTTAAATACTTTTTGTTTGTAAATACATACATAATATACATAGAAAACACCCAGACCAATACAAACAGACATGTTCATGCACACAAATGTTTGTATTGTGCGAGGATCGAACCCGCAACCCGCTGCGTAGTAGGCGATTTCTCGACCACTACACCAAACGGGTCGTCAAAATAAAGCAAATAATTCAAACATTGTACAACATTAAACATGGCAGATAAAATATTTGTGCCAGCAAACATTGTTAAATATTGTTCTTACAGCGTCGCCAACACCATCACTAGATGGCGATAATTTATGATAGATATCATTCATGGATATGGTTATAAAATGCTATGAATTCGTAAAATTATAAAAAAAATGCCCATTGATTTGATTATACAGCAACAATGTCTACATTGAGTAATTATAAGCTGTAGAACTAATATTTTAAAAAATATTTTGAAATCTTGCAGATTTTGTGTACTACTTCGACTCAAGCTTACAACCGTCTCAGTGTTTTTATTTAAGGTTGTCAATTGATCTAATCATTCATCAAAAGCGGCGATTTCAACTATTGTAAGTTTACTTTTGCGTACTCTGAATATTCATAAAAAATTAAATAACTTTCAAAATCCATTAAAACGTTCTCAACAAACGTAACTTGTAACTTTATAAGCGGCTGCTTAATACCAGACTTGTAGATGCACTACATTAAAACTGTTTAGTTTTACTCATTAACTAGCGGTAACTAAGTTTAAAGTGCAATTTGTTAATTAATTTATAGTTTATGTAACGCTAAGTGCACATTATAAAGAATTAAATTGAATAAAATACGCTTTAGAATGTTTTGAGAGTTAAAGTCGTAATGTTATTCGTCTGTAAATAGTGATCTTACATTTACTAACCTTCAAACATAGCTAATAAAGTTTTGTAATGTAACCTAAATATTTTATTTATAAAAAGTGCAGTGTATTGCTTTTACATTATCAAGGTGTAATGTACCAAACATTTGCCAGACAGCTTAAAAACTAAATCATATTCAGTTTATCTGTTAAAAGAAGCGTGATACAACATTTCCTAAAAGATCTTGATATTTAATAGTGTATAAATTATTTCAAATCCAATAAATCATCAAATTAGATTAAAAGTTTATAACACTTATTATTTATAAAATTATAATAAAAAAAACAATTACAATTACTTACAGTTACGTAATGCGTTTCTCAAATGCGAACGGAGAACCGGTTAGGACGAAACTTTTATCAATACCACCCGCAACATTATTGATACTTAATGAATGACTCGATTCTTGTTAAAGTTTAGCCAAAAGTAAAAATAAAAATAATTCGTGTAACATGTCACCTGTTTGCAATTCCTAATACCATTTGTGTTTTGTATATCTTTGGTCAAGTGAATTGTATTCTTTGGGAGCAATAAATAATTAAGGTTTATCAAGCAAAAAGCTGTGGTGTACTTTTACTTAATTTAAAAAAAGAAATCACAATCATACCCTTTTTGTGAACCAAAAATTCAGCAAAAACAACCCATACGATAGGGAATGGTTGGTTGTGCGCACAAGAAATTGCAAGTTAAGATGGATACACACAAAATAAGCATTATTTTCCCAAATTTATTAACCTTATTCTGAATCAAGTAATAGTTTTTTAGCATGATGGGGAAATTATATTAAATGGTTCTAGTGTTACTAATTTAATCCACTGAGACCTAGGCAAGATACGGTACTTGTTTTCATAGTATGAAAACAAAGACGGTTTAGTAACAGAAACACTATGATATGTTTATAAAACTCATCGAAAGAAAAATATACAATGATATAAGTTGTAAGAATTAAAAATGAAAGCTTGCTATTATGTATTATTTTTGTTGTTCTGAATGTAATCATATAATGCAGTATTTGATGAAAATATGTCAAATATCGTGTTCTGATAACTACAACATTCAAATAGAGCCTAAGGCAGTATATATAATAGGTACTTGCTTTACGATTTACTTAAATTAAATTTCAAATAATATTTCGTCTAAATTTTTAAAAGCTTAGGCAAACAGCCTATTCATAAGAATGTCTTTAGAAAAATTAAACTCCAGCTATACTAGCTGCTTAATATTGCTCTTTGGGACTATTTGATTGATTATTTCATGGGGAAATGATTTTTTTTTTTATGAATCATCAGAATGTTTTATAGACTTACCAATACTACACTTTAAACAATTGTTACAAAGAGGAAACCCTCAAGAGGGTAGGTCATTACAAAAGTGTATTATAACGCAGAAAATTATTTCAAGGCTAATAAAATGTACCGACTTAAATTGAATACCTACTACAACATAGTCAACTCCTTGAAAAGAGGCATTGAAAACAGTGACAGTTTCTTGTGCTGCTCAGCATTAGGTACCCCCAAAATTGCCCCAAAGCTGTATTAGGGTATAATTTGGAGCTTTGAGTGGGTCCAGCCAGCTACGCGTCTTCCTTCTCGGCTCTGCCTCTTAGTGACATCCTCCATCGTTCACCGTGGGGTCTTTGCTTCTTTCGAGCTCATGCGCGACATCGCGTGTGATGCAGACTCATCAGATCGCATAAGACAAAATCATTAGGATTCATCAGATGCCTTTATTGTATAATCATTAGTCTTCATAACTTAGTAGAAATTAATAATAATACACTTATAATTTATAATAATAAAATATGAAAAACTTTGTCATGTATTGATAAATTAGATTTCGCTACGGGACAAAATATTGTATGAAATTTAAATAAAGCTTTCACGCTTTGCATTGCTTTTTGTAAAAACCTGTGAACCTGTGCTTTTAACTAGCATTTTATATTTTAACACATTTTCGCTAGTAAATGATTTGAATTTAATCAAGTAGGCAGAAAACATTTATTCTTTTATAGAATATTAATTTTGAACCTGAAAATTTCAATTATGAATTCGAAGTTATGAGTAAATGTTTTTCTCAAGGGTTTTTAAGAAGTAAAATAAAAGCAATTATGAAAAAATTAGCACAAGGGCATAAGGTTATATGTATGAAAAATTGCATATTTTATTTAACTTTTACATATAAAAATATCTTTCATTTATGGTAGGTAATTAATATAGCACTCAAAATTTCATCACCATTATAACTTTGCCTAGCATCAAGATTATTATCTAGCTATGTTAGCCACTTGTAAGTTTACCATTACCTTATATCACTGTATCAAAAAAAACTATGTCATTAAGAGAATAACCGCGTGGCAAACTCAGTTCATACTAGAGTACAAACGGACATATAATCAGCCACAGTTGCCTCCGTCAGAGAAATATCACACTTAACTATCATCTGACAAGGAACCTGTCAATTTGCACACTTAGCTACAAAATCAGTCCATATAAAAGTAATAAACTTAACAATTCCCCGACGAAAAAAAACAACCACTCGGCATATTTAGTTACAAAACCAATCCATATAAAAGTTGTCGGTGACTATCAGTCTGACAGTGACATTTAATCACTCTAAAGCAAATAATTCCTATTAGGGTCATAGCCCACTTAACTATTTCTCGGTATGGAAAAAAATGAAGTAGCGTACTTAGTTACAAAATTAATTCATATCGAAGTACATCTTAATCAGTCTGACATTGACACACTTATCAGTATGAAGGCAAATTATTCTCGATAGGCATAAAACTATCCAGTGAGGAAGAAAATAACCAGTTGGGATACTTAGTGACGAAATCAATTCATATGAAAGTAGAAACTGACAATTTATCAGTCTAGGGCAAACTATTCTTGTCAGGGTCATAGCACACTTAACTATTCCCCGACAAATAAAACAACTAGGTAGCATACTTAGCTACAAAATCAATTCATATTAAAGAACAAACTGACAAACTTAATCAGTCTTAGGCAAATCATTATCGTCAGGGTCATAGTACACTTAACTATTCCCAGACAACGAAAACAACCATGTATCATACATAGCTATGAAAGCAATTCATATTAAAGTACAAACTGACACACATAATCAGTCTAAGGCAAATTACTCTCGTCAGGGTCATGGCGCACTTAACTATTCCCTAACAAAGAAAACAGTAAAGTAGCATAATTAGCTACGAAATCATTTTATATTAAAGTGCAAACTGGCACACTTGATTAGTCTAAGGGAAATCATTCGCGTCAGGGTCATAGCACAAAACAAAACCTTTAAACTTATCTAGCAATGAAACTAAAACTGAGTTCACTTATACATTATATTACTTTTTATGCTAATAGCATACATTTACGACTATAAGTTACATTAATTTGGCACAGCTATCATTATCAATTCGGATGACTATATTTTTACAGCTCACCTACATGGCTACTTCTTTTGCACACAGCACACCTACATGGCTACTTCTTTTGCACACAGCACACCTACATGGCTACTTCTTTCGCACACAGCACACCTACATGGCTACTTCTTTTGCACACAGCACACCTACATGGCTACTTCTTTTGCACACAGCACACCTACATGGCTACACGGCCTTCAGATTCACTTCAAATAAAAACCAAGATCACTTCACATGGTTATATTTTAATAGCACACCTACATGGCTATTATTTTTCTACGCAGCACACATACATGGCTACATGGCTTCATGGCCTTCAAATAATTTCATTTTAAACAAATACTAGTATCACATGACAACAGAATTTCTCATAACTTTATTGAAGGTCATATAACCTTTAAATAAAATGAATCTGTTGAAATTCTGATGGCAATTAACTTTTCAATATCTAAGCAATTGCAGGCATAACAATAAAATATCTATCGTGTCTCGTTCACACACGCTTCAGAGGTTAATGAGAATAATGTAAGGTTATTTCAAGTTCTTCTAAACCTAATATTTAAATACAATGTTCAAAATGAAACAGTCTAATCTGATGGTTATGGATGAGCCAAATGCTGCACCTATTTTATCGGAGAGTAGCCCCGACCAAAAACAGCGCAAGCACTAGCCCACTCAATACCATCATTGTCTCTTCGTGTAAAGTGCCCACAAGGGGTGCCTGTGACTCCGGAGAGCAATGGGTGTGAAATCAGTGTATGTAGTGTGGTTTGTATATAGAATTCGTTTATTAATATCTGAGAAGCGTTATAATCACTTTAAGAATAATAAAAACTACTTACAGTTTCTCTCGGACATAGCTCGTGGGACAGCACCACTTCTGACTTGTGATGAAATTATAACACAGACTTTTTCAATACTTTTATTCTTCGAACAGGGTACAACTTTAGATACAACCTCTTCAACTTGATGCCGCAAACCAACTGCCCTGCCGGACTCCGCGCTCTCCCCGAATACAAAACTCCCCTCCAAAATATATCGGTGTTGCCAGGAAATAAATTTAAATGTAACTGTTATAAATACCAGTTCGAATAAACGATAGCAGCTATTTATTTGAAAATTACGACACTTACTTATGTTAGTTACTGACATCTTAAATCGGTTGTACTGTTGTACATGTATTATATGTAATAAATTGAGTACCTTAATATATTTAGCATTCATCGGACTCACATTAACATTTTCATCACATTATCTTTGTTTTTCCATGCTTTCATTTCCTTTTTCCATCCAAAGATTGCTGGTTCATTTGCTGTAAACACGAACATAGAGTTAATCATAGATTCTATCTACCATAACGCAGTTCGTATTTTCTCCCTAAAAAGTCGTACTGTAGACGTTAAACTACAGGCATTACCTGCCTTTCTACTCTTCTTATACTATTACTCTGTATTTTTGGATTATTGATGTTTTCTAATCCTTTTTGAACAATATTTATTGTGAATCTAAAAATGTCAAACTTTCGAAGCTCTGTTATTCTACTTTTCTGTACATAATACTGTAAAAATAGCTGTGTTTTACCTTTGTTTGCAATTTTCCTTTAATTTGCATTGGGTGATAATTCGTTTTCTTGATTATTTCTTTAAATTGCTTGATTTTGACATATTTTTATCTTTATTGACATGGTTGTTATGACAATATCTTTCAAAGTCTGACAACTTCTATCAAAGTTTATTACTTTTTCGGGTTTAATCCTCTGTAAACCACCAGTATTCATGTTCTATTTTTGAACCTATCTCGATCTCAATTTGAACGGCCTAGGTCCCCTATATAAGCCTTTATTTTTTTCATTCCATTGATTCGATTCCGAGTTCTAAGCTCGAACAGTTCTATTATACTTCAAGAAATAAACACTCTACATCTTCCCTCAAGAAGTCTTGAAGAACCGCCGGTGACTACTGAAACACCTCCTCACGCTAGGGGAGGGACCGGTCACCGGAGGAGTATCCGAGTCCATTGACTGCAGTAACACCTCCTCGCTCTAGGGGAGGGACCTGTCTCCTTCTCGGAAGAGGATCCGAGACCAAGTACTTCTGGCACTCCAACTGATCATAACATTTTCTATATAGTGCCCGTTACCCTAATTACTGCTGTGAGTCACTCCCTCACGGCGCCTGTCACCACTGCACATCGGCGTCGCTGCTCTTCACGGCGCCTGTCACCGCTGCACATCGGCGTCACTGCTCTTCACGGCGCCTGTCACCGCTGCACATCGGCGTAGCTGCTACCTCCGCTGTGTCAGCCCTGCACTCCGACGCCGCCCTTTGCTGCCTCCAGGACAATACTTATTGAAGATTTTAAGATACTTACTCACGCCCACTGCACTTTACTTACATTCATACAGACAACACCTCATCTCATTTTTCGGTATTGTATTTTTTTTGTTTTAATATAAATTCTATTCCCTCTTCTACCTCTTTCTTTTACCTTCTTCTACTTCTCCACATTTGTCGCTTCACGACACGGTTTCGTTTGAGAGCTTTTACTTGTCCTTCTATTCCGATAGGAATATTAATTTTATGGTTCTACTGTTCTGTTTTGTTTCTATGTAGTTCTGTGCTATAAACTAGTTATCTATTTGTCGATGTGATAATAGATAGATCAATAACATCATTAACAAATATCAAGTACATAATTACCAAAACTGAAACATTATTTTAACACAAAAATGTAAAATGCTAAACTAAATAATATTCAATGTATAAAAAACTACATAGTAACAAAAAAAAAACTTCAAATAATCAATTCGTATAGATTAGGGTAGATGGCGCTAAACGTCACGTGTCGTCACGTTTCCATGACAAACCACAAACTTCGGAAGGTCAGACAGACAGCACGGTAGCTCAATTGGTAGAGCGTTTGGCCCAGTTAGCCAAGAAGTTGCTGGTTCGAGTCCCGCCCGTATGCAAGTTTATCAATTGAGCTACCGTGCTGTCTGTCCGACCTTCCGAAGTTTGTGGTTTCTCATGGAAACGTCATTACGCGTGACGTTTAGCGCCATCTACCCGTCTATTTATGCAACAGTCTCGCCTGTGCGCAAGTTTTTGGTGGTTTATTTAATTTTCATCTATACGAATTGATTTTTTGAAGTTATTTTTTTGTTATTATGTAGTTTTTTATACATTGAATATTATTTAGTTGATCATTTTACATTTTTGTGTGAAAATAATGTTTCAGTTTTGGTAATTGTGTATTTGAAAATTGTAAATGATGTTAATGATCTATCTATTATCACATCGACAAATAGTTAACCAGTTTATAGCACAGAACTACATAGAAACAAAACAGAACAGTAGAACAGTTAGAAGCACAGAACTATTTCAAATAAGTTTTTAATAAATTATTTCTGTCACGCAGCTAGGTTTTTATTTTATATATATATGTCTTTCATTCATTAATAACTTTGCAATTATAGGTATCGAAATTTAATATTTTTCTACTAAACGTTCACTCGGTCAAATGTAAAAAAAAATCTACAGTTCTTTCGACCAAGTCTGTTAAGGCCAATTGTTAAGTCGATCAACTAAAGAATGTTCAAAAGTTTTATCGGTCTTGTGCTAAGCGGTCTAATGAATTTCCACATCCAGTGGTAAACTCTGTTTTATGTATGTATTATCTATACTAATATTATAAAGCTGAAGAGTTTGTTTGTTTGTTTGAACACGCTAATCTCAGAAACTACTGGCCCGATTTGAAAAATTATTTTTACGTTGGATAGTCCATTTATAGAGGAAGGCTTTAAGCTATATAACATAAAGATACGACTCGTAAGACCACAGCAGAAATGAAAAATGTTGCGAAAACGGGAGAAAGATATTCCTTTTGAGAGCTTCCGCTGCGTACGCTGCGGAAACCGCTTAAGTTATACAAAAATCATGTATGACAGGATTGTTCAGCATTAAGAGTTCTATAATAAAGTCCGCGACAGCATATGTCTATCTTTTATGGTTGACTTACTACAACCTTTTTTATGTTAATAAATTTGTAAAAAAATAATGCATTATTTTTAGAGGTGTATTATACACACAGGTATTTATTCTTATCAAAATGAATACATTCATCATCACGAGCATTTCATTTAGAACAAAGTTGTCTGGTTGGACTTGTTATTTGACTCCTCATGCGGAGGGGGAACTGGGTTCGATGGTTACTGCCTTAGCGAGTAAATGGATTTGCCACGAACTGAGTGGTTCAGGTTCTGGGTGCTGAAGGCATGCGACCGCTTTAGCGCGGAGTGAAAACTCCCTAAATTCTAAATTCAAATTGCCAATTTTTCCTTTTTTTTTCTGACTTATGTCATACTTTTTTTTCCATCCATATATAATTGTCACCGCCTACGTTACCGCATATAAAAATAATTATTTCGCATCAATTGGACTATAACTATATATTGTGCAAGAATATTGTTAATTACGCGCCACAAGTTTGTGTTTCTGAGGTGCCTGGAGGTCCTGCTCTACGAGGTAAGTGGCTTTTCCATATTATCTTGCGGAGTCATAACCATCGGGCTAGGAACTCCGCTACCGTTTGAGTAGACTATTCACACGTCCATTCTTTATATCATTTGATTTCAATAAATATCTTAGGAGCTATCACAGTTTTAACATAACTCCGCACCAAAATAATGTTCGCAGCTTAAGTACAACGTGCGCTTGCGCTAATATATTAAAAAGCTGAAGAGTTTGTTTGTTTGGACGCGCATATCTCAGGAACTGCTGGACCGATTTGAAAAAATATTTCTGTGTTGGATAGCTTATTTATCAAGAAAGGCTTAAGGATATAAAACATGACGCTGCGACTGAAGGGGAGGGAGCAAACTCAAAACGCGCGGACGAAGTCGCGGGGACCGCTAGTAGAAGATAATCTTTCTGATATCATAAAAAGGTGCTACAGTTAACAGCCAATTTGCTAGCAGGTGAAGCAATAATTTCATGATTCATTAATTTATTTTATGACTCATTTTTGTGTACTTTACTGCTATTCTTTACCTGCCGACGACTTTTTATTTAACATTCATTTTATACAACGTGTGGCTTGTGATTGGAGAAAAAATATATATAAATGATTCTACAGAGTATACGTTGTCACCTTGAGTAGAGTTGGAATTGTGTAAAGCAATCATATTTATTTGACAGTCCAAAACGTATGGTATGTACGGTATCTGTCAAACGGCAGAATGGTCAAACGTTTGACAGATATACCGTACCTTTTGAACAGTCAAATGAATACGATTGCTTTACACAATTCTATCTCTGGTCATAGTGCTCTAAAATGCTTTAACTCAGAGATATGGTTATCAAAATTAAAAATCCTCATCAATGTATAAAAAATCGCTTTTCTCTTATTAATACTAACTCGCTGTAATAAATGACAATGTAAATTTCTATGACTGGACTTCTACTTACCAAAACTACCCTAACTAGCTATCGTTTTTAATCAGTGACATTTGTTATTACACAAAACCTTAATCTGATATTTATCTCTAAGAGATTGCCTCCCTGAAGTCCACAACTCCTTAATTATGATTAAACAAGCGTCTATTACTCTAATTTAGCTGTCGTCCCAGGACGATGGTTCCGCGATTGGTGCTAATTGTGTCAAGAAAAGGGAACACGACCAATGAGGTACTACTCTGTACGAATAAAAAGTCCGTATTTTCTGTCTATCCGACCTTATCACTCATGCAACTAAAGCTGTGCGATAAATTTTCTCAAAAGCTAAATCAAAATTATTGAAACGCACTTTAGATCTTAATTATATTTAAATAGGTTTATTTTTTATATATTTTTTGTCATGGTTTATGTTATTACTCATATTTCAACAACTAGTAGACCAATTTTAATGAAACTTACACAGTACCCTAAGATTAAATAAAATCATCATCTATGACTCCTCGTTTTCGAGAAATCCTGAAACGAACATTCAATCATACAAACATACATACACTTACGAAATTATGCACACGTGCTAAGAACCCTTAATAGATCAATGTACTTCTTGGAAAGACGGTTATGGCTTGTGGATTCTTAGAAAAAAGGAATGAATGAAAAGTTTTTATTTGCAAATTTGGAAAATATCTCTGAGAATAGATCCATCTGGAGCGTTCACGATAGGACTGTGCATAATCCACAGGGAGCGGCCTGGCGCCTACAAGGACGATTATTGTAAATTTACATTTATTTAACTCAAGTTTCAAATGCTTGGGGGGGCGAATTGGCATTGTTATTTGTTTAGGAGTTATCAAAAAACGGTTGTTTGAGGTATTTGAAGTGGAAGGACATCTTTTAATATTACAATTAAAATATTTGACGCCACGTTTTTTCTAAACTTTATCCATATGTATGTTGAGATAGAATCAAGAAAATATTTGTGTCGGGTCGTTTTATCCTTCGACAGGATAAGTCGATAACCGATTCTTATCTGGCGATCTGTGTGAAGTAGAGCCTCCTCAATCTTACGCGATGTTTATAGCCGTCATAAAATGTATTATGACATTGGACAGGCGTATTTCGATTTAGGACACAAAGATCCTTACAATAAAGTGACATATTACGTAAGAAACTTAGTGTCTGATTTTGAAAACAGTATTTGACCTTAGTCATGTTTTTTTTTCAGGTAAGTCGAAACTATTCAGAAAAAAAGGAGTATACATCTGCAAAGTAGCTGTAGCTTGTCTTGGGTAAGTTTCTACAACCTTCAAACTAATATTTTAATACAAAAGTTACATTGCCTCTTCCTATTTGTTACCTACTCACAAGGAAATTTGAATAAGTAACCACATTGGACAAATGAAAGTATTGAATGAAACTTTTATTATAAAGGATGCATTACAACGCAATATTCAATAGCTGTCCTGTGTAATGCCATATGCATTGCATTGCATGGGAAACAATAGGAATATTACCGCAGTGGTCGCCAAACGCTCTAACTACATCCAGTATTTTAATGCCTGGATTAGAGATTACAATGATATAATGGAATTTAGCACAATATGTTTAATAAACAGCGCGGCAGCGTTGTCTTCTGTCATAATATCATAAACATTTGTTTGTATTGTATTAAGGGCCAATTTTTCAATGGTCAGATAAAACTTATCAGACTGATAAATTATAAAGCGACAGATTATAGAAAATGACAGTTACGTATGATTGCTGACAATTAGGTGACGTTTTCAAATTAGCCATATTGTATTTTCTTCGAGGAATTCTTCTTATCTAACTATTGAAAAATCAGCCCTTAGTAGGTTAAGAAGAAATCTAGTAATTATATTTTATTGCGCGGTTAGCGATAGATACACACTACGAATAATGCAAACCTTATTAGCTAGTCAGTACATTTTTTTATTGTAATAATAAATGTTTTGAAAGATCGTTTCTGTCCGGGCTAATTACCTTCGAATATTAATGTTATGAAATTATAAGACTGAGACTTTTTCAATACTTTTATTCTTCGAACAGGGTACAACTTTAGATACAACCTCTTCAACTTGATGCCGCAAACCAACTGAACTGCCGGACTCCGCGCTCTCCCCGAATACAAAACTCCCCTCCAAAATATATCGGTGTTGCCAGGAAATAAATTTAAATGTAACTGTTATAAATACCAGTTCGAATAAACGATAGCAGCTATTTATTTGAAAATTACGACATTCGGCCGTCCTACATCGAGCAGCCTCCTGGCGCTCGAATGGCTTGCAGTTCAGTTGGGTTGAAACGAGTACACAAATAACCAAACATCACCTTATGAATTTGAATAGTAAAAATAGCATCTAAGTGCAATCTAAAGTTTTCAAACGGAATTTAAATAATTTAACATGTGCATGAATAATTATTAATGCCAAGAAAATTATAGTGTAATAAATAAAACATGAAATTTTCATTTTACACTCATAATAATGAAAATTTGGTTGCAAAATGCTAAGAAAGTATTTATAAAATTTGTTTCAGATAATTAATAATTTCCTTGAGTCATTACGACATTCGCGCAGTAATAGCAAATATTCTACATTATATTTCAACATTTTGTATATACCAGACCGTCTAGTACTAAAGTTAAATCTAAATACAAATATATCTTCTTATTGATCTATTTAACCATTCGAAACAGCATATAAATAATTTGAATACAATTTTGGTAAGATTTATCAAGATTAAGTAATAATTAAAACTGTAAATCAATATTAATTTAGTTTTCTTTGGGTCTTATTTTATTTTATATAAAATAAAGCAAATAATTCAAACATTGTACAACATTAAACATGGCAAATAAAATATTTGTGCCAGCAAACATTGTTAAATATTGTTCTTACAGCGTCGCCAACACCATCACTAGATGGCGATAATTTATGATAGATATCATTCATGGATATGGTGATAAAATGCTATGAATTCGTAAAATTATAAAAAAAATGCCCATTGATTTGATTATACAGCAACAATGTCTACATTGAGTAATTATAAGCTGTAGAACTAATATTTTAAAAAATATTTTAAAATCTTGCAGATTTTGTGTACTACTTCGACTCAAGCTTATAACCGACTCAGTGTTTTTATTTAAGGTTGTCAATTGATCTAATCATTCATCAAAAGCGGCGATTTCAACTATAGTAAGTTTACTTTTGCGTACTCTGAATATTCATAAAATAACTTTCAAAATCCATTAAAACGTTCTCAACAAACGTAACTTGTAACTTTATAAGCGGCTGCTTAATACCAGACTTGTAGATTCACTACATTAAAACTGTTTAGTTTTACTCATTAAATAGCGGTAACTAAGTTTAAAGTGCAATTTGTTAATTAATTTATAGTTTATGTAACGCTAAGTGCACATTATAAAGAATTAAATTTAATAAAATACGCTTTAGAATGTTTTGAGAGTTTAAGTCGTAATGTTATTCGTCTGTAAATAGTGATCTTACATTTACTAACCTTCAAACATAGCTAATAAAGTTTTGTAATGTAACCTAAATATTTTATTTATAAAAAGTGCAGTGTATTGCTTTTACATTATCAAGGTGTAATGTACCAAACATTTGCCAGACAGCTTAAAAACTAAATCATATTCAGTTTATCTGTTAAAAGAAGCATGATACAACATTTTCTAAAAGATCTCGATATTTAATAGTATATAAATTATTTCAAATCCAATAAATCATCAAATTAGATTAAAAGTTTATAACACTTATTATTTATAAAATTATAATGAAAAAAACAATTACAGTTACTTACAGTTACGTAATGCGTTTCTCAAATGCGAACGGAGAACCGGCTAGGACGAAACTTTTATCAAAACCACCCGCAACATTATTGATACTTAATGAATGACTCGATTCTTGTTAAAGTTTAGCCAAAAGTAAAAATAAAAATAATTCGTGTAACATGTCACCTGTTTGCAATTCCTAATACCATTTGTGTTTTGTATATCTTTGGTCAAGTGAATTGTATTCTTTGGGAGCAATAAATAATTAAGGTTTATCAAGCAAAAAGCTGTGGTGTACTTTTACTTAATTTAAAAAAGAAATCACAATCATACCCTTTTTGTGAACCCAAAATTCAGCAAAAACAACCCATACGATAGGGAATGGTTGGTTGTGCGCACAAGAAATTGCAAGTTAAGATGAATACACACAAAATAAGCATTATTTTCCCAAATTTATTAACCTTATTCTGAATCAAGTAATAGTTTTTTAGCATGATGGGGAAATTATATTAAATGGTTCTAGTGTTACTAATTTAATCCACTGAGACTTAAGTAAGATACGGTACTTGTTTTCATAGTATGAAAACAAAGACAGTTTAGTAACAGAAACACTATGATATGTTTATAAAACTCATCGAAAGAAAAGAATATACAATGATATAAGTTGTAAGAATTAAAAATGAAAGCTGGCTATTATGTATTATTTTTGTTGTTCTGAATGTAATCATATAATGCAGTATTTGATGAAAATATGTCAAATATCGTGTTCTGATAACTACAACAGTAAAATAGAGCCTAAGGCAGTATATATAATAGGTACTTGCTTTACGATTTACTTAAATTAAATTTCAAATAATATTTCGTCTAAAATTTTAAAAGCTTAGGCAAATAGCCTATTCATAAGAATGTCTTTAGAAAAATTAAACTCCAGCTATACTAGCTGCTTAATATTGCTCTTTGGGATTATTTGATTGATTATTTCATGGGGAAATGTTTTTTTTTTATGAATCATCAGAATGTTTTATAGACTTACCAATACTACACTTAAAACAATTGTTACAAAGAGGAAACCCTCAAGAGGGTAGGTCATTACAAAAGTGTATTATAACGCAGAAAATTATTTCAAGGCTAATAAAATGTACCGACTTAAATTGAATACCTACTACAACATAGTCAACTCCTTGAAAAGAGGCATTGAAAACAGTGACAGTTTCTTGTGCTGCTCAGCATTAGGTACCCCCCAAAATTGCCCCAAAGCTGTATTAGGGTATAATTTGGAGTTTTGAGTGGGTCTTCCTTCTCGGCTCTGCCTCTCAGTGACATCCTCCATCGTTCACCGTGGGGTCTTTGCTTCTTTCGAGCTCATGCGCGACATCGTGTGTGATGCAGACTCATCAGATCGCATGAAACAAAATCATTAGGATTCATCAGATGCCTTTATTGTATAATCATTAGTCTTCATAACTTAGTAGAAATTAATAATAATACACTTATAATTTATAATAATAAAATATGAAAAACTTTGTCATGTATTGATAAATTAGATTTCGCTACGGGACAAAATATTGTATGACATTTAAATAAAGTTTTCACGCCTTGCATTGCTTTTTGTAAAAACCTGTGAACCTGTGCTGTTATCTAGCATTTTATATTTTAACACATTTTTGCTAGTAAATGATTTGAATTTAATCAAGTAGGCAGAAAACATTTATTCATTAATAGAATATTAATTTTGAACCAGAAAATTTCAATTATGAATTCGAAGTTATGAGTAAATATTTTTCTCAAGGGTTTTTAAGAAGTAAAATAAAAGCAATTATGAAAAAATTAGCACAAGGGCATAAGGTAATATTTATGAAAAATTGAATATTTTATTTAACTTTTACATATAAAAATATCTTTCATTTATGGTAGGTCATCTTATCATTCATCACCATTATAACTTTGCCTAGCATCAAGATTATTATCTGGCTATGTTAGCCACTTGTAAGTTTACCATTAACTTATATCACTGTATCAAAAAAAAACTATGTCATTAAGAGAATAACCGCATGGCAAACTCAGTTCATACTAGAGTACAAACGGACATATAATCAGCCACAGTTGCCTCCGTCAGAGAAATATCACACTTAACTATCATCTGACAAGGAACCTGTCAATTTGCACAATTACCTACAAAATCAGTCCATATAAAAGTAATAAACTTAACAATTCCCCGACGAAAAAACCAACCACTCGGCATATTTAGTTACAAAACCAATCCATATAAAAGTTGTCAGTGACTATCAGTCTGACAGTGACATTTAATCACTCTAAAGCAAATAATTCCTATTAGGGTCATAGCCCACTTAACTATTTCTCGGTATGGAAAAATGAAATAGCGTACTTAGTTACAAAATTAATTCGTATCGAAGTACATCTTATTCAGTCTGACATTGACACACTTATCAGTATGAAGGCAAATTATTCTCGATAGGCATAAAACTATCCAGTGAGGAAGAAAATAACCAGTTGGGATACTTAGTGACGAAATCAATTCATATGAAAGTAGAAACTGACAATTTATCAGTCTAGGGCAAACTATTCTTGTCAGGGTCATAGCACACTTAACTATTCCCCGACAAATAAAACAACTAGGTAGCATACTTAGCTACAAAATCAATTCATATTAAAGTACAAACTGGCACACTTAATCAGTCTAAGGGAAATTATTCGCGTCAGGGTCATAGCACACTTAACTAATCCCAGACAAAGAAAGCAACCAGGTATCACACTTAGCTACGAAAGCAACTCATATTAAAGTACAAACTGACACATAATCAGTCTAAGGTAAATTATTCTCGTCAGGGTCATAGCGCACTTAACTATTCCCTAACAAAGAAAACAATAAAATAGCATAATTAGCTCCGAAATCATTTTATATTAAAGTACAAACTGACACACTTAATCAGTCTAAGGCAAATTATTCTCGTCAGGGTCATAGCACAAATCTAGCAATGAAACTAAAACTGAGTTCACTTATACATTATATTACTTTTTATGCTAATAGCATACATTTACGACTATAAGTTACATTAATTTGGCACAGCTATCATTATCAATTCGGATGACTATATTTTTACAGCTCACCTACATGGCTACTTCTTTTGCACACAGCACACCTACATGGCTACACGGCCTTCAGATTCACTTCAAATAAAAACCAAGATCACTTCACATGGCTATATTTTAATAGCACACCTACATGGCTATTATTTTTCTACGCAGCACACCTACATGGCTACACGGCCTTCAGATTCACTTCAAATAAAAACCAAGATCACTTCACATGGCTATATTTTAATAGCACACCTACATGGCTATTATTTTTCTACGCAGCACACATACATGGCTACATGGCTTCATGGCCTTCAAATAATTTCATTTGAAACAAATACTAATATCACATGATAACAGAACTTCTCATAACTTTATTGAAGGTCATATAACCTTTAAATAAAATGAATCTGTTGAAATTCTGATGGCAATTAACTTTTCAATATCCAAGCAATTGCAGGCATAACAATAAAATATCTATCGTGTCTCGTTCACACACGCTTGAGAGGTTAATGAGAATAATGTAAGGTTATTTCAAGTTCTTCTAAACCTAATATTTAAATACAATGTTCAAAATGAAACAGTCTAATCTGATGGTTATGGATGAGCCAAATGCTGCACCTATTTTATCGGAGAGTAGCCCCGACCAAAAACAGCGCAAGCACTAGCCCACTCAATACCATCATTGTCTCTTCGTGTAAAGTGCCCACAAGGGGTGCCTGTGACTCCGGAGAGCAATGGGTGTGAAATCAGTGTATGAAGTGTGGTTTGTATATAGAATTCGTTTATTAATATCTGAGAAGCGTTATAATCACTTTAAGAATAATAAAAACTACTTACAGTTTCTCTCGGACATAGCTCGTGGGACAGCACCACTTCTGACTTGTTATGAAATTATAAGACTGAGACTTTTTCAATACTTTTATTCTTCGAACAGGGTACAACTTTAGATACAACCTCTTCAACTTGATGCCGCAAACCAACTGAACTGCCGGACTCCGCGCTCTCCCCGAATACAAAACTCCCCTCCAAAATATATCGGTGTTGCCAGGAAATAAATTTAAATGTAACTGTTATAAATACCAGTTCGAATAAACGATAGCAGCTATTTATTTGAAAATTACGACATTAATGACTTAGAAAGTAAAACCCACGCCTGTTTACAAAATATGCGTATTAGTCGAATGAAATCCACACATCGGCTGTTTACAAATTTTAATCGTGTGGGCTGAAATGATCGCGTCGTTAATAATAACGGCATGTGCTAATTATTAACGATCGGCTCTGTGTTTGTGGATTAGTGACAAATACATAATTCTCTTTTGTTATCCACACTTACCAAATAATTATGATCGTCATGTTACGGATTTGACGTGATGCAGATCTAGTTAAATTAATTATTCAGTTTCAAATAAACATTAATGACTTGAGCTTGAAAATCCACAAATAGTTGTATTTTTAAACTATTTCTGCTCTATTATAAGTTGAAATATAATTTTACTTTGTTCATAAGTATGTATACGCGAATAAGATATTTAGACACTTCTTTAAGTTATTACTCGATTTCTTTTCTATTGGGTCATTTGTAAGTCCAAAAATGATTCTATTATACTAACGTTCTCGTGGCTAAAACAAAGACGACTCAGACAAAATAAGCCTTTCAAATGAGACATCATGCTATTGAATTAAAAGAAAACACGAAGGAGCCGTGTAATTTGCCAAACAATTACATTTTCGCTCCATTTTTTGTTCTTATTTAGGGAGTAATTGTGTCGCAAATCCAAGGGAGATATAATGGAGCAAGATTTAGTAGGAAAAAATATAAACAATATCGACGAGTAGCGTTCCAATATATAGAATATTAACGGCCTGTTTTACAATGTTCGAATAAGTTCCCATTATACATATAGCGTCATCTGTTCCCTACTCCATGCGCAATGACGTTTAATATTAGAGAAACAAAAGTTTCGCCATGGTTAGTGCTTATTTGTAATGGTAATTTCTTATTTGTCTATAGTGATGAGCGCTTTCGTTTTAAGCCGACTTAAGCACCGCGCCACGCGACCGAGGCGCGGCAGCAGCGCCGCTGTGTTGTATCCGCTTCTGCCGCGCTGCTGTCACTCCAATATGAAGACGCACTTAGTTTTCACACTGATGTCTTTAACAAAAAAAACGACAGTTACTTTATTTGTTTCGTCATATACTTATCCTAGTACTTTCAGGTTTTCTTGTCATGATTTCAGCAATATAATAAATACATTTTCTATCATAGTTAAATTGACCCATTTCAAAGTAATATCGTGTTGAAATTTCAGCTAGGTGGAACGTATCACTTGAGCGATATTATTTACTTAATATACCATCCATGAGCTTTCAAAAAACTTGCCCTACTGTATTCACTTCAATACAAGAAGGTCTTTATTGAAGCTAATCAGAGAGCGAAGTCGGGATACTCTCGCGACAGTTATTACAAATATAACAACCATCCCGTAAGACGGCGAGATTCCTCTCAGCATTACTTACATACCTAGAACAAAACAATGAAACGTGGTAAAAGGTCAAGCCGGGAACTAGCTGAATCGCAATCATTTAATTCGCACTTAAGAAAAACTCAACTTATACTTATTTTAAAGTTGACCATTGTTGGCGTCACCTCTGAAGTTGAATACGGTTTGTATTATGTTACGTATTTCCGAGATTACTTTTATTTGTTTTCATCGTTATCATATTTTTAATTTCATCGAAATTGACCAGCGATTACGAAAGAAATAGTCGTTTTGCACGTAGCGTCCTAGTAAGAAAGGAGAATTTAATTGTTGAACTGGCGGTCGCCCGCGGCTTCGCCTGCATAAATGTCGGATTTCCCATTAAATAACATAATTAAACCAAAAACATATATTTTCATTAGGAGTAAGAGGCCTGAAATCTTAGAGCATTGGGCAAGTGCGTGTTTTCTTAAGCTGCGAGCATTATTTTGATGCAGAGTTGTTTTAAAACTGTGATATTCTCTAAGATATTTATTGATATCAAATGATGAAAAGTGCAATTTTGTTTAAAATGAAATTGTATACATGATGATTCTATTTATTTTGATAAGAATAAATACACGTCCGCATCGGAATACCTTTGAGAATAGTTCATAATTTTGTATCAAATTTATGAACATTAAAAAAGTTTGTAGTGAGTGAACCATATTAGATAGACATATGCTGTCGCGGACTTTATTGTAAATCTTTCATAGCAACAATTCCGTCATACATAATTTTGATGTACCTTAAACAGTTTTCGCTACTTACACAACGGAAGCTCTCAAAATAAATATTTCCCCTCCGTTTTTGAAACATTTTTCATTGTTGATCTGCTGACATCAATCGTATCGTAATGTTTTATAACTTCAAGCCTTTCTCGATAAATAAGCTGTCTAACACAAAAATAGTTTTTTAAACCGGTTTAGTAGTAGTTTCAACAGATTAGCGCGTTCAAACAAATAAAATCTTCAGCTTTATAATATTAGTATAGATATAAGCTAAAACAATGTTATTTTTTTATTACATTTTTTATGGTTCTGTAGCTGAATGGCAAAATGCGGAACCATAATAACATAATACCTGTGAAATATGTGGTCTCTTACGGATACGTCATTATGCGTGACGTATACCACAAATTTCGCAGGGTCCGACAGCACGGTAGCTCAATTGGTAGAGCGATTGGCCCGGTAAGCCAGAAAATGCTGGTTCAAGCACCGCCCGTGAGCAAATTTTTGGTTTCTTATTTCATCTTTATGAATATAAAATATGACACTGTGAGTATTAAAAACATTCTAAAAAAACATATGAAATATTATGTTGAAATGCAACGATGTCTCTTAGTCTTTTTATTGTTTTTAATAGAGCACACATTTTAATTGCTGGCTTAACCCACAACAAAAAAGTTATAAAACATTATATTATGCAAAAAAACTATGGTAACCTTTTTTAAGGCTATCTTAGAGATATATTTATTGTCAGTGATTTGTTTTTGAATTGTTCTAAAACTCCAAACTCAGGCATTTGGCAGATTTGTATTCTTTACATTACAAAACGTTACGTCGATAAAATTACCTATATTGAAGGATGTTATCGTTTATTTTAGAAACATTGTCAACTCAAACTGTGAACTCAACAGAATATAAACAAAAATTGTGTATTTACTTTTTGAAATATAGGATTGTATATTTTTTGGTTAACAGCGGACAGTTCATTAGTCAGCGCAAAGAGTTCGTGCGGTAATTATTACTGTGGAATTACTTTACACGCAAATTCGTGTTTATGAATTAGGTGTGCACTTGACATGGTTGTGTTCAACATGCCCGTACTTCTCTACATTACAAAAATATTTTCGAAAAAAAAAACACGTCACGTCAAACACAAGATGAAACGAAGCGACAAATTTCAAGTTGTGAGTTGTAAAATAAATGCATGTGACCGTGTGTGCTTGAAAAATAAACACGTAGTATGAATCTACAGGTTATTCTCCAATAGTTCTATTCCAACAAAATAGCACAAACATAGGGCACGAAGAGAGAGAAAGTACAAATAGAGGCCCAATTCTGGCATGTAGCTTGCTTTTATACAAATCAAAACCCTAATCAACTGTAGAAAACAGTGGGGTGACATCTGTTTCCATATCTCAACATTTACTAAAATATTTACTTATAGGGATAAACAATCTGCTACTTAAATATGTAAATTCATAAATTATTTAGATATTAATCATACTGAATTGAGTTAGCCTTATATATTATTATTTTAATAGTTACAATATTCAAAATAAATCTAACCTCCACCATCCAATCCGAGTTAACTTCCTTTGGCGCCAAAATGAACATTTGTTATACGGCAGACATAAAAATCGAATACGTGTCTCAATAATCTTTAGATAATTAATGTACAATAAATAAAATAATTTAGAAATCTAAAGATTAATCCAAGATTATTCATAAATCATAGCCGAATTACATTCAACAAAGGACACTTCCGGCATTTCAGTAACCAATGTTAATCCTAATATTATGGCAAATCTAGATAAGTGTACGTATTAAACATATGACGAAGAGAATGTGCAATTTGGTGAATTAAGTGGGGTTACATAAGTCACACACAGTGAGTATGTGGCTTAGTACTGAAGAATACTATTACAGAACTAAGTAAATATGTGAGGCAGACTAGGATCTGGAATCATCGTGTAGCATGCTTAGAAATAACACACTACCACCAAAAATCAATTCATTTCCCGCTCGTATGCATGTGACGTATCAGTTGAAACAACCGGCCGATATATATCTATCTTGGCAATATTTTCCCGTATCCCACTACCGGGGCGAGCTGTCAACACAAATAAACGGCTACGAGCGTCGATTGATGCGTTTGAGCGCATGCGATATCGGTGAATAACTTTTGAAAAACGACGTTTATCACCAGTGACGCCTCGTGCATTGAAGATGCTCGTTTGTCGGTGGATTTGGTAGTTTGTATGTTAGAAGTGCGAGTGCTTTAAACTTATCATAAGGGTAAAAACCGGGCATGCTCTTGGGAACTTTTACAGTCCTAAATTGAACCGATGTCCATTACACACCGGTTCAATTAAAGAGGTTATCTTTTCTTTTGAGTAGGTGGTAAATGGTTAATGCAACTTTACTTTAATTTGGTATCATTACATCAAAAGCGTACGATTTTCATTATATAAGAGTGATGCCATACACAGACCAAATCTTTTTTTGACGTGACCTAGGTTTTTTAAAACGACTTTAAATTTTGCTAAAGTTATTAAAATTTGATCAATTAGGTTGCATAGCCCACTAGCATTAGATAACCGGATAGAGCCCTTCTTTTATGAGTACCGTTTAATTTACTTGTTAAAACTTGAAATAAAATCAAATTAAATTAAATGCAACGACATGAATATTTTATTTGCCTTTAGAAAAAGAATACATTTTTGTAGGTGTCAGAAATAGCATCCAAATATTTTACTATCACATTAAATTATGAACTATGAATTATAATATTATCATCACGATGTCGTCTTCGTTATCTTCTTATTTACGCCACAAGTTTACTAATTGCATAATGCGTTTTCAAAATTATATTACCAACCAACTTAACTGAACCATTCCGCCATAGCAATATTTTTATGTATTTCACTCGTATGTGCTTCGAGCCAAGTTTCGGCTTCTTTGCGAAACTTGTGCGGCTTTGCACGAGCAGTTCTTCTCGGAGTATATTATTGGACACTCGTAGGTACGGACAACAGCTCGTCAAGGTAAACACTGCAGTATCTTACTCAGTTGTAATAATGGCTAGTTTGCAACAAATGTGGGTAACCTGATGTGCTGGCCACTGTACAACTGCGAAGTGCAATTAACACATTTTGTGGTAAAGTTCCGAGTTAAGTGAAAACTTTCTACCTTATGTTGCTCTTATGCGGTTACTTCATAAACGTATTATATCATCTATTATGAATGAAATAAGAAAACATAAAATGCGCACGGGTCTCGAACCTGCAACTTTAAGGTTAACCGGGCCAACGCTCTTCCAATTTAGCTACCATGCTGTCGGTCCGGCTGAGCGAAATTTCTGGTCTCTCATGAATACCTCATTACTCGTGACGTCACTTCCATTGGACATTGCAAAGAATAACGTATCGCGGCGCAATTGGAGAAGCGTTGGCTTGATTAGCCAGAATGTTGGAGGTACCAGTCCCGCCCGTGTGAAATTTTTGGTTTCTTATTTAATTTTTAAGAACATAAATATGACACCGTGTCAAAAACATTTATTACCAATATGAATATTGTTGAAATGGGTCGCCTAAATTGAAAAGATCTTTATCTATCTTTGTGCTATAGTGATTTGAACTCTTACTAGCGGCTTTCTTTTGTCACGTAAGCTTCTTTAAAAATAGTATATTGTTACACTGATTGTTCATGTGTATAGAGAACAAAAATTAAATATAAGCGTATCAAATATCTACAAAATATATGAGAACAATTATTAATTATGCATCTGTCATTCATCACATTACCGAAGAATTATTGCAAATGTTATAGTGGCGTTATGAGTCGATAGCTTACAGATACCAACATATTTTCATTTATTATTGTCAATCTTTTAAGAAGCACAAATAATAACAAAAATACTATGAATGTACGTATGTCGTGAAAAACTTTGAAATAATCTACCTACTTTTAATCGATAAGACATTTGATTGAGAGATCCTCCTAATCGATATCAATAAGTGTACCACAGTATGACACTTCCTGTCAAGGCGGCAACGGTGAAATAATCATCAGTCACTTGACAGGTGGTGTTTCCGATATATTCCTTCTTCTTAAATGCGTCGCGTACATTAACAGATCCTAAACCGGCTTTTTCCTCAGTAATTCGTAATACTACTTAGGATATTACGTTTTTGTTGGCTCCTGATTTAACTTTTTTCTAAAAATGTTTTAGTATATATCTACGTTTTATTAGGTTTGTTTAATTTAATCTATATTTTACTTCTTTAAAAGATTGACGTAGACGTTAAACACAGAACGTACGCGGCTACAAACTATATATAATTTAATTTTTGTCATTTATTTAAAGAAACATCTGCTATTTACTGAATTAATGATTTTAATGCTTATTCAGCTCGTAAAAACACAGTTTGTTACTCAGAATATAAGCATGATTGTACGTCTGCAAATAGTGCGCCGGGGGTGATATAAAAGTGCTGGAGTCGCACAGTTCACCTCGACACAAAGGATAAACAGCTAACCGCAATGATTGTGCTCTACGTGGTTTGCGAGGCACTAACTTTTAATTACTCCAATTATTATTGTCACAGATCAACGGTTAAAATGAAAAAAGAGTTAAATCGATTTTAGAATGTTTTTAACACTTACAGTGTCTTTATTTCTTAAGTCTATATTCTTAAACATTGACACTCGAATCTGCAACTTCTGGCTTAATTGGAAGAGCGTTTGGCCCGGTTTGTTATTTTTGGTTCTTTATTTCATCTTTAAGAGTAAAACCGAATTTTATTGTTTTTCAGCTGTACTTGATATTCTTGAATTTCTTCAGGGTAAATAAAAAAAACTTTTTCATGTTAATTATTAAATTTAAATTCACTGATAAATTATAAAAGGGCTGCAGTATATTGACTGTACAAAGGTAGCATAATCAATAGTCTCTTAATTAGTGACGTGTATGAAAGAATCCCTTCATAATATTTTACTTTCAAAAGTAACATGATTTACCGGGCAGTTAACTGATGGCCGCTAAGTCGTTTTGTTTTATTTTGGAGCATTCTGAGTGAGATTCAATCCATTTGTACGATCTTAGCCTAGCTTTTGATTTCTTTGAATTTGATGGAGTTAAGAACGCTGCGTTTACGTTATAGCTCCGCACTTTTAGTTAGAGCAAGTGATGTTTTCGTGTTTAGCCGGCATTGAGTCACTCTAAATAGACGAACTCTAAATAGACAAAGAAGCCCATATCAGTTGGGATAGCTCTTATCTCTGGGCTACGTTGCGAAGTCGTTGACCGAAACTCGCTGCATCGGGCGCCAACTTTCCGTTTGTTTTATTTTCTCGCGCAACAAACACTATTTCAATTTGTATTTATCGATGTTCGAGCAAAACAAAGATTTGACAGCTGATGTGAGCTGAGGCGTGCATTTTTTTAAACAGTTAAATCAGATTTTAATTTATTATAAATTATTTTAAGTTCAGATTAGAACCTATAGTCATCTTACATTTTATCGTTTTCTTTGAATCATATATTTAGTATCTCTTACCATTTTAAGTGTGTAGGTTTCGATAACCAAAGATTCTTACGTAAAGTAAAAACGCTTATTCATAAATAGAAATCTATTTAAAAATGTACTGTCAGGAGCAAAATTTTATTAAAGCCTTGATCACTCAATTCAATTCTGTTTCAGAAGTTTTCCAATAGATAGGTACCGAAATAATGAAAATGACTCTTAATTGTATTGAATTCTGAACCAACTTAGTATTTTTTTGAAGATGATTGCCCTCGATCGTACCTGATGTCAGGTGTGGATAATAATAGTATTGGACACCAATCACACAAACACATATTGCTACAGTAAGTAGCCAATGCACTGTTAGGGAAATCAAACACATCTGTGGTACCACAACACCCAGCCCCGAGACAACAAAGAAAATTTTGGTTTCTATATTGAACTGACCGGGGATCGAACCCGGGACCTAAGAGCGGCAACGCCTTGAAACCTAGGGTGCTTAGCCACTAGACCACGGAGGTCGTCAAAGGATGTTGTATGTTTTAATATTAATTTTTATACTTAACTGTGGATAATGGTGCTGGTTACATTATAAGTAATTTTCATAGTAATATTTAAGGTTATAGCATTAATGTAATTGGTTGTTGTCCTTAATAAAGAGAAAAAAAAAGGATGACCTCAGATATTTGTAAAGACCTGTTTTTATATCATTTGGAATTCGCCTCATAACTTGTCAAGTAGATAAGTGAGTAAGTTTCGAAGAAACTTGATACGATATGATTACCAAGTCTTTACCTGCACAATTTCCTCACTCAACAATCGCAGTACTCCGAGTTTCACATCTCGGTATCGTAACGTTACCATATTTCAATCCCTATTGAGTCCGCTGCTCCTCGGAGCGAGTATCACCTGCACGGTTATTACGTAACTCAATTGCTATCACATTGCGATAGGCTAAACAATTATAAATATTTAAGTATGTATGAGCAATATGATACCTGATATGAAACAAAAGAGGTGTTCGTAGCGCAGTGGTAGCAGCGCTTTGGTAGTGATACCGAAGTGAACTTACCTATGGCGCGGTCGTGTTTAGATGGGTGACCATTCCGACCATATAAGTGACGTACATCACTAGCATCTCCGTGCTTCGGAAGGCACGTTAAGCCATTGGTCCCGGCTAATATCGGTTGATATTAGTCGTCAAGCCTAGTCGTCGTCAGAATTGGATTTGTAAGTGTTTGAATGTTAGTCTCGAGATTTCGCAAAAACGAGAACTCATAGCGAGATAATTCTTTTTCAGGTCTATCAGATATAATAGTTCAACTTAGGGTAAGTGTAAGTTGAATCAAAATCCGTCCAGTAGTTTTTGAGATATAAGTTATATCTAGAAAACATGAAATAAATAAGTAATTTAAAAATTTAACCACCTTCAAGAACTGACTAAAGACTTTAAGTCAGTTTTAAAGGCGTTTTTAAAATGATTTTTTACTTGCATCGATTGGAATTGCATAGCAACCACTTTCAAAAACGTAATAGCCCTGCATGTATCACAATAGTTATTTCGCGGACGGCGCATTACCGAGCTCACATCGGCTCTGTTTTGAAGTATAGGGAAGGACGTGTGAATGAAACTCGAGTTTAGCCAATACTGATTTTTATTATTTTATGTATAACACTTCTATCTACCTGCATTATGGTTTATATCAAAATGTAGAATTACCTACAATTCCCCTATAAAATATTTAAAATGAGAGACATACATTTTTACTTCAGGTTTATACCTTGGTACAAGCCACAATTTAAAAAGATATGAAGTAGGAATATTTTTTACATTGATCATTTTATTTTAATTTTATCCTTATTATTATTATATTTTATCATACTCTTTTAATTAATAATAATGAGTTAAGTATATTTGTTTAGGTATTGCACGGATATTTTATAACATTTATAGAATATACAGCAAAGATTAATTAAATTATATTACATGTTAAATAAAATTTAAATGGTTATTATGATTATTATGAGCATGATATTCAAGTAGTGTATTATTGGGCATTCTGTCCCCCAGTCGTTCCGCTTCGCTCCCGACCGTTCGCTGCCCTCACTCTGGTATGACAGAATGCTCAATAATACACTACGAATCAGTGGTGCAATATATTCAACAAGCCTTCAGTTCGCAACCGGAAGTTCAACAAACTGAGTGGCAGTGAATTTTTCATGAATCCCATTAAATTTATCTATCGTCACTATTTTCATCATTCCGTTGAAACCCGTCAATCGGAACGGTTGAGTAAAAAGAAATGAGATTTATAAAACAAAAAGAATCTCTTAGATTACAATGTATATGTCCAGTCTCTTCAAATCAGTGTAAGAGGCATGGCAATTTATTGCCAAAAACTATCCGAAGCATTGTTTGTGTTCCATCAAATTGCGGAAAAACTAACTTAGTTTAAGTCTATTGCTACACCAGGATGGGCCTCGTTTTCGTAGCCTTTATGTATATTCGAAGTCTTTGTATCAACCTAAGTACACATTTTTAGTAAAGGTATTGGAGAACAATTCAGAAATATCTTACTACAAGTATAATGATACTAGCGAAATTCTAACGCCACACGAAGCTTTGCTCGACTCAATTTTTATTTTTGATTATGTTACGTGCGAGAAACAAAACAATATTCGCGATTACTTTGCCATGGGAAGACATAAAAACATTGACTGCTTTTATACACCAAAATACATAATAATCTGATAATATTATTTAAACAAGATGACATTAACCTGAGACATATATACGATGAGCATGTAGGATCTGATATGACGTGGTCACAGTTCCGTAAAATGTGTTCAACAGTGTGGAAAAAAACCATACAGTTATGTCGTCATCAATAAGGATTGTGAACGAAACAAAGGTTGTTACAGAATGAAGTTTGATACATTCATATGGATTAAATGTTTTATTTCTTGTACAAGTAACTATTACTTGGACGAAAACGAATCAGTTACAATCAGGAAGTCATACAAAGTGGAATCCTTAAGTGAGTCATCAAATATTTCTGACGAAGATTTTGATTACTTTAAAGCGGATGATGACAACGAAGAATATTTTGAAGAAGATGAAGTTAATATAGAAAATGAAAACTGTAAAACGCCTAACAAAACCCTTACCGCACCACCCACTGAAGGTGATGATGATCATGAGAGCTCATTCAAATCTCTTCAGTCCTCGCCAAGTACTGGCAATAATAATAATAATGATTCTTTATCATGGTCTGTATCATCTGAAGTAATGAAAGATATACCTTTCGGTATTAGGAACGTAAAGGGGAAACTAATGCTTGGCAATACGCGTGTTCACGATGATGACCAAATTAAAAAAATTTGAAGTCGTAGCCTCAAAAAGACTCCTGGCCTGAGAGAGTTATTGTATGAAAAGATCCCAAATTTAGAAATTATTACAGAACAAGATTTACAAAATTATAAATTAATACTTATGGATACCAATGCTTACAGACGCAACTTTGATTCTTTGAAACCAGTTAACAGTAACAAAAGTTTTAAGTATATGAAAGTAATCAAACCATTATTTAAGTTCGCTAGAAGTCATACAAGTAGTTTGGAAAGTCTCCGACAGGGCAAAGGCATCCATATTTTAAAAGAAGTGAAGAACGATACTGATTTTGTTTACTGGGATGATCCCAATGAATTAGTGGAAAGGTTAAAATTACTACTTGGATCATGGGCAGCTGGCAACACTGGGGTACAAAATGAAATTTATGCAATACTTGAAGAGTTGTATGAAGCTGGAATTATAAAACAAATCAAATATATAAAGCTTCCATCAGGAGGATCGGGCAGTGTCATTAAACTACGGAAGCGGACCAGACGGCAATGAATATTGACAAATTTGGTCATCATATTCACAAACGTTTACGACTATCAGAATTCAGTAATATTCTTAGCGACATCCTAGTGCGAACAGATGAAGGAGACTTTGACTTAAAATCATCGAGATTAAAGGGACTACAAATTCCGGAAAGAAACGATGAGGCTGTAAATAAAGAATACGTGGATAAAAGTGTTGATGAACTAAAAAGTGAACTGAATAATATTCAAAGCAATTTATAAAAGTATCTTAACAATTTAGAAAAACTTACTATTACAAATTTTAGTAAATTGTACTACACAAAAAAGAAATTGACCTCATCCTACCATCAAAAGTTGTTAATAATGAGTAAGCAAGATATAGTTAACGAAATTCACAAGGCGGCAAGAAGAAATTTCATTCGTCGACAAACTGTTATTAAAGGAATCGATGATTTATGGTAAGCTGATCTCATGGATTTTCAAAAGTATGCATCATTCAATAAAGGAATTTGTATCATGTTTTAGTAGTAATTGATGCTTTATCAAAATACGTTTGGGTTAGACCGTTGAAGACGAAATCTAAGATATGCATTGCAAATGATAGCACAGCATATTTTCTGAATCCACACGAAAGCCAAAAAATTTACAAACAGATCTAGGTACAGAAATTTACAATGATTCTTTTGAAAAATTAATGATTACTTTTCATCAACATAAACCGTAATTCCACATATTCTGTTAAAAAGGCTTCCATAGTAGAACGCGTTATTTGAACCATAAAATCCCATCTTTACAAAGAATTCAGTTTATGCGGACGATATGAATGGGTTCAAAGTAATTTAGATTCTGTTGTGAATCACTACAACAATACTTATCACCGTATCACAAAATTCAAACCAATCAATGTTAATCGTTCAAATGAGTTTTTAGTAAGATCTAATATTTTTAAAACACAACATGTAAAGATAGCACGTCCAGGTCCAACTTTGAGAGTTGGTGATTTTATTCGTAAAAGTAAAATTATAAAGGTGATTTTTATAAAATCAACGGTTTCAGGGCGCTGCTAGGCTTGCCTCGTTTATGCAGTGCGTCGGAAATGTTTACGCAATCGCATACAGACGGCTTCTTTGCTGTGTGACGCAAAAAAACTGCTTCACTGCTGGAACGAACACGGGCGAGCTCTAACAGCATCCTGAAGACCGTTGCAGAGAGGCATGACTCTCCAATGATAAAGCACTTCTTTCAGTTACTTATCAGGCAGGGAAAATAATTTCTTAATATGGGATCAGTATCTGAAATAAGTGTCATTCTGGTTTTTGAAATGTTTCTGTTTTTTTTTATCAATAATTATCTATGCCACCATGTACTAACATAGTTTTTAAGACAAACTAACAAAATGGATAAATGTTATCTTTAATCATAAATAAATAATAATAAAGACTATACTTCTAATTGGTCTACGGAAATATTGAGCATTGTTAAAATCGCTTAAACCAATCCTCAAACGTATCAAATAGCTGACAAACACAATCAAATTATCTTAGGTTCTTTTTACCGGTATGATTTACAAAAAACTAATTTTCCTGACATATACCTTATTGAAAAAGTTATAAAAAAAAGGAAACAAACTATTTGTAAAATGATTAGGGCTAGTTAATGAAGAGAACACTTGGGTAAACAAAAAAGAATTAGTGGTGTGGTGGAGAGGTATATAAATAACACTAATCACTTCTTCATGACACTTACTGCTTATCAATGAAGGAAGGCAGTGGTATAATTGATAAATTGATTGATCGTTTGCCAGTTGAGCTACACTTACCAGGCTATCAATTTTGTGGTCCTGGTACAACACTTCAAAAACGGATACAAAAAGTTGATCGAGGAGTTAATAGATTGCGATTTAATAGAGGAGTGGATTGAGAGTTAATAGAGGAGTTATAGACGAAGCTTGCATCACGATATTGCATACATTAATAAAGATTCAAGAGTACGACGTAAAGCTGATTTAGAAATTTTGAACATGGCCAAAAGAAGGTTGAATTCGAAAGACGCAGGCAAAGGAGAAAAAGTTGCCTCATAGATAGTAAAAAACGCAATGAAGGCAAAAATCAAGGCAGGAGAATCATAAAATCGTTTCATAAAGGAGTTACAAAGATTAAATCTCATTTAAAAAAACATAAATCGAAGAATCACAATTCATCTATAAAATATGATTATGCAGCGGCAAATAAATTGTTTCGTAATAAAAAAGGAATACGTTTGCCACGTTATATTCCTCTCCCAAAGAGTGGTGGAGTTTTGCCACTCATCCCCATATTTGCTGGGCTATCAGCTTTAGGTTCACTTGCTGGAGGTGCAGCAGGTATAGCGAAAGCTGTAAATGATTCTAAGGCTGCATAAAAAAGTCTTCAGGAAGCTGAGAGACACAACAGGATGACGGAAGCAGTGGCTCTTGGAAAAGGATAATATATAAAAACAACATAAAAAAAAGGAGCAGGTTTATATCTTAGTCCATCAAAAAACTAAATAAACGGCTGCCCAGACGTGCACTTACCAACCTTGATAAAATACAACATGCCACTGATATTCCTTATTTTCGTGGTGTTTACATGAGAGATACGTTACCATTGAAACCTATAAAGATAGAATGTGGAATTATGAATTTGGATAGCAACATAAATCCTGACACGCATTGGGCAGCCTATGTGAAGCAAAATGAATACATAGAATATTATGATAGCTTTGGAAATTTGAAACCACCAATAGAATTTATGAAATATGTACATGACTTGCCTATAAACTATAATTATGCAAGACATCAAGCATTTGGTACTACAAACTGTGGGCATTTGTGTTTCAAATTTTTAAGAAATTATCGAAAAATCATTTATATAATGAAAGAAAAAAATATATGTCAGTTTCAAAATGTCTTTCACTGTGTCTATAACTGGGAGAGGAGCTTCCTTATCAACAAATTACTCACCAACATTGGAGCTCCAAGGAGACTATGAATGTGGTCTTTTGTACTTTTAAACTTTCAACTCTATTCCTAATATAGATGAGCGCAATAATAAGTTTTACTATGGTGAAAATGAAATTATCGAAATTCCTGAAGGGTTTTACGAGCTTCAAGATATTTTTGATTATTTAAAAACAACATTAAGACCACAATTTTAAAAATCACATGCAATAATAATACATTAAAAACAAACATCTTTTGTTCAAAAGATGTCCATTTCTATAAGAGTGCATCATTAGCTCAAATTTTAGGGTTTGGGAAGGAAACAATAAATGCTAATATAAGCACAGATTCACAATATCCTGTCAACGTTCTATCAAGGACCATCGTACGAATCGAATGCGATGTTGTTAGTGGTTCATTTGTAAACGGAAAAGCAAGCGATATTATTTATGAATTTGTACCGAATGTACCACCTGGTTATAGATTAATTGAAGTTCCAAAAAAAATGATTTATTTTCCTGTTAATCAATCTTCAATAAGCGCTATCAATATAAGACTCTTGGACGCAGACAATAAAGAAATTAACCTGCGAGGTGAAGAAGTTCAACTCTATTTACATTTTCGAAGAAAATGATAAATTTTAATAAAAGCTCCACTCAGTTGAATATTCGAGTCAGTGCTGAAAGATCATCCCGCAAAGGCACCGTTAAAAGCTTAAAAAGAAACCAAGACCAATAAAGAATTCCTAAAGAAAATTGGGCTGATAAAATAATTATATCTTAAATATATCTGAACAAACTACATACAACAACAGCATTGAAGGTTTCGAGTATCATTCATACAAGCCATACGTAACAAGTTTCAAAAAGAATGATGAAATAAGAATCCCGATTAATCAGCAAGACCTATACGTTCTACCGTCACTTAGTAGTCTGTACATCGAGGGAAAAGTGAGTGTTCATAACACCACGACTAAAGCAAAAATATCAGATGTAAACTTCGTTAATAATCCGGCATTGTTCCTATTTCAAGATATTTGTTTTGAAGTGAATGGAGTAGAAATAGATAAAATTAAAAATGCTAGTTTAACTACAACTATAAAGTCATATCTGTCCTTAAGTGAAAACGAGTCAAAATATGCTTGTGTTTGGGGCTGGTCAACAGGGGGAACCAAAAATACAGGAGATGGAGCGTTTTCTGTATCAATTCCTTTAAACAAGATATTAGGATTTGCAGAAGATTATCAAAAAAATATCATGAACTGTAAACACGAATAATTGCTACTTAGAAGCAATACGAACCTTAATGCCATAAAATTAAATGCAGGAGAAGCTGTAGATGATATTACAATAAATAAAATCATTTGGAGAGTGCCACACATCAAAGTGTCTGATCAAGAAAGAATCAATCTATTAAAGCATTTAGAGAGAGATCGTGCTATTCCGTTAGCGTTTCGCAACTGGGATCTTTACGAATACCCATTACTACCTATCACACGCAAACATACTTGGTCTATCAAAACTTCATCGCAAATAGAGAAACCGCGCGTTGTTATCATTGCTTTACAAACTAACCGGAAACACAACAGTCAATTGTCAATGGCAGAGTTTGATCATTGTCTCGTGCGTGATGTAAGAGTATTTTTGAATTCATCATATTATCCATATGAAGGATTGAACATCAATTTCTCCGAAGACAAATTTACTTTATTATATGAACAATATACAAGACTAGCGGTCCCCCGCGACTTCGTCCGCGCGTTTCGAGTTTGCCCCCTCCCGTCGCAGCGTCATGTTTTATATCCTAAAGCCTTTCTCGATAAATAAGCTATCCAACACAGAAATATTTTTTCAAATCGGTCCAGCAGTTCCTGAGATAAGCGCGTTCAAACAAACAAACTCTTCAGCTTTATAATATACTAGCGGTTCCCCGCGACTTCGTCCGCGCGTTTTGAGTTTGCTCCCTCCCCTCCCGTCGCAGCGTCATGTTTTATATCCTAAAGCCTTTCTCGATAAATAAGCTATCCAACACAGAAATATTATTTTCGTGCGGAGTTATGTTAAAACTGTGATAGCTCCCAAGATATTTATTGAAATCAAATGATATGAAGGGCAACTCGGTTCTAAATGAAATGCTCGTGATGATGAATGTATTTATTTTGATAAGAATAAATACCTGTGTGTATAATACACCTCTAAAAATAATGCATTATTTTTTTACAAAATTAACATAAAAAAGGTTGTAGTAAGTCAACCATAAAAGATAGACATATGTTGTTGCGGACTTTATTATAGAACTCTTAATGCTGAACAATCCTGTCATACATGATTTTTGTGTAACTTAAGCGGTTTCCGCAGCGTATGCAGCGGAAGCTCTCAAAAGGAATATCTTTCTCCCGTTTTCGCAACATTTTTCTTTTCTGCTGTGGTCTTATGAGTCGTATCTTTATGTTATATAGCCTAAAGCCTTCCTCGATAAATGGACTATCCAACGCAAAAAAAAAAATTCAAATCGGGCCAGTAGTTTTTGAGATTAGCGCGTTCAAACAAACAAACAAACAAACAAACAAACAAACAAACAAACTCTTCAGCTTTATAATATAAGTATAGATTTCAACAGTCGTATCATGGAGCCGTTGTTGAGCTTAAACGAATTTAAAAACATTGCTCCTTTTTTCACTATTGACTGTTCACGACAACACGAAACGCTTAAAGGATCTATTGACGTGCGAGTCGAAATTGAAACAGACCAAGAAATTCCAGATAAGACAGCTGCATACTGCTTGATTGTAAACGATTGTTTATACGAATATAAGCCTATGAGTAACATTGTAAAGAAAATATCATGAATAATCATAATACAGTAATCGTTGATTTGCAAAGACAGCGATAACAAATTCTTGGTTAAAGAAATGGCAGCAGCTACTTCAGAGTATACTTACGTGTTTTAATAAAGGCTCCGTATCCGTTTTCTGCATTGAGTGATGAAGAAAGCAAATGTGTTCGTTGGATCGTAAGAAATAGAGGTTATTTATGAAGTGAGGGCTATATAGACTACAGAGAATTTCTTAGAATGATCAATGGTCTATTGAAAATAAAAGAATTATAGTCAAAGGAGAAGAAAAAGTAAAATTGATGCAAGAGTTGTTTGATAATAATAATAATGTTTTCGATATATCGCGTAAAGGTACTCCTAATTTGAAAAATCTTAATGAACTCTATTGTAAAAACAAAATTATGTTTAATTGTTTTTATCATGATAAGTATTGTGCGTTACGAAATGTTTTAAGTTTAAAGAAATGGTGAATGGATAACAATGTATTTTATTAATGCTTATTATTCGAAATAAATAATTGTAACATTGAATTTAATATTTGATTTATTTTGATACCTCAATTTATTCCTACCAATATGTTTAGGGAACTTAGTAAAAAACATATTTTTTGCATTTTAATTTATTTATTTAATTACATTTATAACTAGGATCACTAAACAATATTCTAATAACTTAAAAACGTAAATCAACTAAAAGTTAGAACCACATAACTTTTTTGATATCTTCTTAATTACACATTCTGTCATATCCATTATTTCGTCCACTGCGTCATGAACAACGTATTGAGCACTAAGTAACACGCACTCGCCGTCAGCGTCCGACGTCGAGATCGACGAGCTTGTCCTGGTTGATTCACATTCGCAGACCAAGTCCAGCACCTTTATCTGGATCATCTTAAAACCTTTCTGTTCGTTGCACACCACAAAAGATTTAGGAGCTATTCGCTTATTCTTTTTTGATGGAACACGTTTGCTCTTCTTTTGTTTAACTTCTGTCGATTCCGAACCAAACAAATCCTTATATTGTTGCGTAAAGTTTTCTAATGGGTCTTGAGCGTATTGAGGAAAAACGTCGTATCCATCCGCCATTATTATTATAATCCGAAGTTATTATAACTATAATAACCCTTTTATTCTAAAAAGTATTCAATAAAGGATACCTACAACATACTGATTTATAATATAATTATTTCACCGTAGTCTCAAAGCAGGTCTTTCGTTGCGGTCTCCCAGTTTCCTACTAATTTCAGTCAGCAGTTGTTCTGTCTTATAACAGATGACGTCCCAATGGTCGTACACCAAATACTGGCTTTTTGCTCGCCCTCTGATTTCCACTTCAGTTTTATCCGCTGAATCCACTGCTTCCATGATTTCTATTTTAATTATGAGCTTTGGTATTCTATGATCATTCGACGCAAAGTAGCTGGTTTGCGGTGAAGAGACTGATGGTCGGACTGCATTTTAAGTTCGACGCAATCTTTATGTGAATGCACTAAGCACGAATAATGAACTAAATTTAGAATGATTAAGCTTTGTCTATATAGGTAATCAAGAACATGAGACGTGTGAGACGGAGTGTCATAAGCACGTGTACTACATGTTTTAACATGTTCAACAAATATTTGTATTGTGCGGGGATCGAACCTGCAACCCGCTGCGTAGTAGGCGATTTCTCGACCACTACACCAGACGGGTCGTCATTATAATAATAAGAAACAGTAGATATGTTTCAAGTTAATAGGTATACAAGTATAGAGTAGTTTTAGTTTGGATATAGTATATAAGCCCTTCCTATATTAAGCTCATTATATCTTTACCCGAAGGTTGACTGGAAGA
The DNA here is from genome assembly GCA_963924145.1 of Pyrausta purpuralis. NCBI lineage: Eukaryota > Metazoa > Arthropoda > Insecta > Lepidoptera > Crambidae > Pyrausta > Pyrausta purpuralis. The sequence goes on from OZ001655.1 coordinate 1,462,000, forward strand.
GATCGCTTATAGCGATAATACCGCCTAAATTGTACATTTTCTCGAAATTAATTTGTCATTTACCTTTCTGATGTGCAATAAAGAGTTATCTATCTATATTAGTTTTTTAAGATTATTAATTAACCTTTTATGTCTATTGTGTATGTATTATTAAGTGGTTATTTTATTACTCTCGACTGGCGGTAGCAGAGAGCTTTGAATTGAATGCATCGACACCACATGTATAAGTTTTAAAAACTGTTAAAAATTACTAGTAAACTGGACTTACTGAGAAGAGGAAGGCTGCGTGTAGGCTTCCACGTTGATAACAGGAGGAATGGCGGCTTTCCGCTTCCTGGGCTTTGGTGTGACGGCAGCTGGGGCAGGCTTGCTCTTGCTTTTGCTCTTGCTTTTGGCCGGCGCTTGCTGTGGTGGCGGTGGTGGCAACGGCTCTTTAGCTGCTACCTCATCGCTGCTTGATGCGTCCTCAGAATTCGACCTTAAAAGAAAAAAATATGATAATATTTATAAGAAAGAAAAAAATATAATTTTGGACTGAGTCTAAAGTGAAAAAAAAAATCATTAATGGCAAGGCAGAAATCAAACTGCCTAACACTTGCTTCAGAAAAGTAACAAAGATAATCACTATCGTTAAAATAAAACTTTGTAAAATGATTAAAATAATGAAATGAAGGTACATACTAACATTTTTGGGTCGCAGGATCTGGTGTCTTGTGCTTTCACAGGAAAAATCTTGAAGAATAATAGATTTTTGCCACAGAAATCCGTATTTATGCGATAAATAATGAATCATCAGCAAAATGAAATCATTATTTGATTAATAACGTAAGTTGCTACAAAAACAGCAAGCGATTGAATATCGTAATATAATAGACAGTCCATAAATTTGATTAAAAGTAAGTATGTAACATATTCCCTTTTACATTGCAACATTATCGTTATTTCGTGTTAACATTTAAAGAAATCATAGTCGTGTTTCATTATGTAGCAGTCGCAACGTGAAAAAGAAATTCGAGTGCAATAAGTGCCAATATTTAAAATAGCTAGGTACTCAATCAATAACGTTACCAAGTACATGCCTTTTTTATGTAGTTATATATGGTTTTCAGAAACATTTATAAGTAGTTATTACTCAAAATATGATAGTTGTAAAGTTAATCCATTTGACACAGTTTTATTGTCAAAGTTTTTCATTTATAAGAATTGAAATAAATATTTGAAAGTGCATATCATACATAGTAAAATTAAAGGTAAACGTAAGGTAAGCATAGTATCCATGAGGTATTTATGGACAAAACTCAAACAGTCATTTGCTTCTTTTTAATGCAACATAAAGTAAACACGATGAGTGTTAAGTTACAGCTCTCAAGCATTTACACAGAAAGCTAAAAGCTGAGTCTGCAACTGCATCGTTAGAACAAGACCCAACATGTTTTAATCATGCATTAACACGAATATTAAGCTTTTATTTCTTGGATTTTTTGACCTTATTACTTGAATCGGTGGTTCAGTTCATTTACATAATAACGATCTAAGATTATTCTTATAAGTCTATAAGTAACAAAAAAAAAAACTAGGAGATATCCAGATTTTCATATCATGAATATTTCAAATTTTAAAAAGCATTAGGATCTTAAATGCCATGCGAGCATACCTACCTACAAATAGTGTTCTAGTAATAATGACAGATTATTGCATCTGACTCCTAGACTAGACACAGGTAACTCACTTTTCCACGCAACGCGCCGCGTATCACATCAGTTTAAGCTCCGAGTTAGTTAGTATGAGTTTGAAGTGACAAATTACTAAAAATGTGTTTAATGTGTGCCAGTGTTTAATTGATTACAAAATGTAAGTATATTTTTTTTCATCTTATCACTTTTTTGACTTGTAGCAGTAAGTAAAGTTTATTAATTGACTTTATCAAATGTATTGTTATCTACTTTGGATGAAAAATATTTAGTAACACAAGTAAGCATAAAAGTAGCATGATTCTCCTTTAAATTCATTTGTATCTACATATGTTTATGTTTTTAGGGTTCCGTAGCCGAATGGCAAAAAATGGAACCCTTATAGTTTCGTCAAGTCTGTCTGTCTGTCTGTCTGTCCGTCCGTATGTCACAGCCATTTTATTCTGTAACTATAAGCATTACACAATTGAAATTTGGTAGAAAGATGTGTCTTGTTAACCGCTTACTGATTCTCATACACAAAATAAAAAATATTGACAGTTAAGGGGGGCTCCCATACATGAAACTAAAACCAAATATATATTTTTTAGTCAAACCTATGCGTGTGGGGTGTTTATGGATAGGTCTTCTAAAATGACGTAGAGGTTCCTAAAACCATGTTCTTTTAAAGTCTAACGTTTCGTAGCTAGATGCTTCCAAAGTGGTAAAATGGGCGTCCCCCCCATCTAACTTCTAAACCAAGCAAGTGTAAATTTTGAAAAAAAAATGCAATGCAGGTCCTAACAAATACTTTCAAAGAAAATCGGTTCGGACGAGATCTAACGAGTAGTTTTTGAGATATAACATATTTTCAACAACCACAAACATAACTTTGTACTTCATATAAACACTATGAAAAACAAAGTTATATTTGCAGTCAACAAAATATCGTGGTATTTTACTAAGTAGAAGTAAGTGGATTCCCTAATTCAGTTAACGTTGGCACGGAACCCTCAGTGCGCGAGTCTGACTCGCACTCGGCCGGTTTTTTGTGTTGTTGTAATGCACCTACTTATTATCCAGAATAACCTCGATCATAACTTTTGGACTTACTCTAACACTTTATTATACGATAAGACTTTAAACTTTGCGTTATATTGCAACTAATACCTACCTACTTTGATATCAGGATCTTACTGTAAATGTCTCATTTGGAATGTCATCTCAAAACATAACCCCGATCCACCCATGTTTAGGTATTCCGTATGGATCTTTCAATTCATATTTTAAACTGGTTAATTAAAATTCAGCTGTTATCAATTTCAGGTTGCTATGCTGTAGGGAGGCTGCCATACAACACAAATTACAACGGTATAGATATTTACTGCGTATAAAGAAAATGGGTAAGATTTATTATGTATTAATTCTAAATTGTAAAAAGTAAAGTTACCCTGTTACATCCCACTGCTGGGCAAAGGCCTTACCTCAACTATGAGGTAGTTCGAGCCATACTCCACCACGCGGGCTCAATACGGGTTGGTGGAGGGGTGTTTGCAAGGCAAGCGACTAACCCTGCTGTCAGATGTTATCAAGCCGCCCATATGGCCTCTGACTAGGCTTAACGACTAATATTAACCGATATTAGCCGGGACCAACGGCTTAACGTGCCTTCCGAAGCACGGAGATGCTCGTGAATGCTAAAATGTACATTTTCATTAAAAAATGAAGAAGATTGTTGAACATTTTTATGAAAAACAATCAGATATTGGTGAAGTGTTTCAAGAAGAGATGATTAGTGTGAAAGTGATTTAATTATTTTCTTTGCATTTAGCACAAACTACATTTTTATTTTGTTGACATGTAAAATGTGCAAGAGTATTATACCTTATGTAGGTAGGCACACATTAAAAAAATGCATTATTAATAATAAAAAAAAAAAATTTGATCATAATATTTACCATTAAATAAAATTTTACATTGATTAACAACCGACTTTAAAGTAACAAAAAAAAAACTGTTTCAATAATATTTAATTTCTTTTATTTAGATAAGAGACGAACGAAGAGATGCGCACATTACTTTTTTTACGGAATTCATTCGGTAACAAAATGATTGAACTAAATTGATATATAAACAAAGTATAATTAATTATGTTAGTAAGTAGGAAGGTTCGGTGAGAGAATCTTGACATGGATCTCTCTGAAGATACTTACCTTGGTTCTTCAATCGAAATTGCTAGGCGATACATACAGCAATGGAATCTTGTCATGGGTCCGGAGCTGTTTGTATCATGATAGTATTACGAATTACTGAGGAAAAAGCCGGTTTATGATCAGTCGATGTACGCGACGTATTTAAGAAGGAGGAATATATCGGAAATACCACCTGTCAAAGTGACTGATGATTATTTCACCGTTGCCGCCTTGACAGGAAGTGTCATTCTGTGGTACACTTATTGATATCGATTAGTAGGATCTCTCAATAGAATGTCTTATCGATTAACAATAGGTAGTAATTCGGTGAGAGAATCTTGCCACGGGTCTCTCTGAGGATATTTACCTTGGTTCTTCAGCCGAAATTGCTAGGCGATACATACAGTAATGGCATCTTGTAATGGGTCCGGAGCTGTTTGTATCATGATAGGTGGTAATTTGGTGAGAGAATCTTGCCACAGGTCTCTCTAAAGATATTTACAAACCGCAGTTGATCGTGTCCCATTAATTTGTAGTGTATTCCCCCAGTCGTACGCTTCGCTCCCGACCTTTCGCTGCGCTCACTCTGGTATGACATAATGCCCAATAATACACTACTGATACGTAACTTCTAGTCAATAGCTTTAATTTAGTTAGTGATTTTATATCGGTAATCATACGTGGTTGCAAGAGTAGTAACCCATATGCTCACCAGTCGACGGTCTAGCAACGTAGCGTGTCATGCACGGAGCGTGTCAGTCTGCACGGGCATAATTACGCTTCGTGCATGACACTCAACGATGTTGGACTGTGACAGAGCGGTCTAGTGGGCAAGGTGGCATAAGACGGTGTATTAGGCAAAGAGCTTAAACAGAGTAATGAAAAAAATCTTTAACTATAATTTTGAAAATAGTTGCAAAGGTGGAGTATAAGAAAGAGTCTTATATGTGCTATGACAGCTAATACAGAAAGAGTCACTCTTCCTTAAATAAAATCAAGTTACGTAGTACTTTTTAACTTATAAAACAAAACAAAACATGTAGTAAGTTAATAAAAAAGACTCTTTCGATGGTATGGGCTGAACTGAAGGAAGAGACGCGGAACATGTAGTTCGAATTGCATTAAAACCTGCCTTCACAGAAAAAAAGTAGAGGTTCTCTGAATTTCCGTCACTGAGCTGGCTCAAACAAGCCGACCTGCCGGGACAAACAACTCAGAGAGTATCCTGGCGCAGAAATGTAAGAAGACCCGGCTTGCAGCTTACAAATCCTATATAAATTAGCATAAAACTTTAGTTTTAATAAATGAGTTTTGCAGAAAATAATGTCGGTTCGATGAATCATGACCGGCTGACCATTTTAATTTATTGTTCCTAACGGTACAATGTCACAAAATATACGTAGGTCACACTTAAAGTTTGCGGACTGGACCTCCTACAACTAAAATATTTAACAAGCAATATCTGTAAAAAGTAAGTTAAAGTAAAAGTTGCTTTCAACGTGGCGCATTTTCAACATTTTACATTCAGATTAATAATTATGTCCTCCATATTATAATCTGTTAATTGAAATAATATTAATTCAAATCTTCATCCTTAAAAATTTACTTTAAAAAAAGTAAAAACCGACTTCAAAATCAAAATGCACTAAAAAGTCTTAAATAAACTTTTAACCTTTGAAAGGAAAGGAAGCCATTTTAGGCAAACAATTTATCGATGCACCGACCGATGTTCAAAGTGATGCCACCGACTCCAAAAAGAAATTGTTTGCCTAAAATGGCTTCCTTTCCTTTCAAGAGTCAAAAGTTTATTTAAGACTTTTTAGTGCATTTTTGTTTTGAGGTCGGTTTTTTTTTTAAAGTTAATTTAATTCTTCATTTTTAGTGATTACAGGAGAGGGGGGGGGGGAAAGTTGCACTTAATGAATATGTTTTTTAAGAAGCCACAAATTACCTATCATAAGTCATTTATTTATGCAAATAGGCCCACGCGGGGCACTTTTACACGTCCCAAATATAAACCCTACCACAGCTTCGGAACAATTGTGGGCTAGTGCTGAGAAGAAGCTGCGCAACAAACTCAGTCACTATTGTCAATGCCTCTTTTCAAAAGGTTTACAATGTTTGTAGTGATCATGCAAGTCCATATATTTTTATCTCTTAAATAATCATATACTTTATAATACACTTTCCTCATAAGAGTTTCTTTAATAACATTTATTGAAAATTTATAAGTTCTGTCATAATATTTACTGAACTACTAAGCGTTAACAAGTTCCACCGTCAGCTCAGCTCCACAAAATATTGATCGTCAGACGTAACAACACGTCAACATTAAGATTCTAGTAAAAAAACTTTATATTTGCCTTCAAAATTTGAGGGTTTCCCTCAATTACACCAAGATCCCATCATCAGATCCTAAATTGGCAAAAATGGGACCAATTAGAAGGTATACTCTCTAGGTAGACGAAATAATTTTCCGAATCGGTCGACATTTGACTGAGATATGAGGTAACATACAAAAAAAAAAAAAAACATACAGTCGAATTGATAACCTCCTCCTTTTTTAAGTCGGTTAAAAATACTGACCATTTATTTTCGCCTTATAGATCCACTATGTTCATTATCCGCTTCGGTGTGAGATTGCCGCGTGTTTTCGGGCAGGCAGCATTACGTCAGTCGGCAGGCGCGCGCCCGCGAACGCGCTTGTCTTCGAATGGTTCCCGCGTCCATTCGACGTGATCGCGCTCTTAAAACTTTTTCGCGGCATGAGTGCTCTAAAGTTTTGAATTAAGTTTCAGTGGCGGATACAGTGATTTATCAACTTTTACTCATGAACAAGTTTTAACGTAATTCAAAGTAAAAAAAAAAACTTTTTACTGACTTAAAAAAAGGAGTTAATCAAATCGACCTGTAGGTATGTACCTATGTGCTATTCGTCAGAATTGGATTAAATTTTAGTATGGTGATCAATTAAGGCTTCCTAGCACGTGTGCGAAATTTCGTAAGTGAATGTGTGTTTGTTTTAAGATTTCTCGAAAATGAGTGAGACGAGAAAGAATCATACGGTATATTTCAACTTAGAGTACAGTGTAGGTTTCATGAAAATATGTCTGGTAGTTTAAGAGATATGAGTAATAACTAAAATAAAAATAATGAAAATAAAACTTGAACATTAAAATAAGACCGCCTTTAAAAATATTGACTAAAAAGCTTAAAATAACGCATTTGTCTTCTATTAATGAGAAACTAATTCTTTTGGAGTCGGTGCATGATGTCAAGTTTACCTACAGTCAACACAATTCATGCACCAGACTTTTTTTTGTATTATTTTGCGAAGTTCTAAAATATTACTAATTTAAATGTGTTGGCGATTGTGAGTACAGTACGCTGAATATGACCGTAATTCATCGATTCCAAATAACTTTGTGAAGTATTTCATTGCTAATATTTATTTTCTTGTAAAACAAGTAAATTTAATATTTTGGAAAACATATCTGGTGTGTAACAAACAACGGTTCCCAGTTCCCGTAGGTATCAGTCGAAACTAATTCCTAATGAGCTTGAGAAGCATAAAACGCTTTGCAAACGTGTCATCAAATTAGTTTCTACGTTTTTAAAATCATTGTGGCTATGCAATGACGTTATCCACTTCGTTCAAAGACTCGCTTCGTGTCGTAAAACTTTGACACATGTGTGTTGCAAAAACGTTGCGTGTGCGCCGTCGAGGCTGCTGATCGTGGGCATGTGAGCGCCGATGGTGACAAAGCGAGGCGATGGCGGCGCGCCGCCTTGTGCTGAACGGCTTGACGGCGGAGGTCGGCGCGGGAGACCCCGGCGCTGCCAACGGCGGCGACGGAGGCGGATCGCCCGACTCGCTCGAGTTCTACCACGAGCTCGAGTTGTACCGCCAGTTGTTGGCTCTGCCTGTGACCGAAGCGGTCGATGCGAAAAACGAGCGTGACGACAACGAGCCACAGTCACAGCATGCGCCGGCGCGGCGGCGAGCACGCACGCCAGATCCTACGCCTGCACAGAAGCATCATGGTATGTACCTTGTGGTTTTTTATTTATGATACTCGTACATTCAACATAGATTCTTCACCATCATCATCTAATTTAAGAGCCATGCTCTTGTCGGTAGAGTTATTTCTATTCTTAACGCTCTTCCGCCATTCTTTTGACCTCTTAATACGAAGCAACATTCAACTTTTGATTAGTATGCATCAAGCATATAGCTTTTTCTTGGTTTATCTTCTTCGTTCTATTTTTCCCTCTATTATCGTTCTGTTGTCTAACTGTCGCATCGTATCAAGTGTCCCAAACATTCTCCCTCTTCTACTTTCAATTGTTTTTATTAGTTTCCTCTTTTCCATTACTATGTTTAAAACCTCCTCATTCGTTTTTTTCAATCCAGCTGATTCTCTCCATCCTCCTCCAGCACCACATCTCAAACGCAAAAAAAAACTAAAAAGCTTATAATTACGCATTTGTATTCTATTTATGAGAAACTAATTCTTTTGGAGTCGGTGCATGATGTCAAGTTTACCTACAGTCTACCAGTCTCTCCCTATCTTTCTTGGTCAAGGTCCATATTTCACACCCATAGAGTGCTATGCTCACTGTGAACACTGCGTGATATCCTGGATTTTAGTAAGTGCTTTTTTAAGTTAAAAGCTTGCCTTGCCATCGCAAATTGCTTTCATGTCTGGTATACATCTGGAGTCGTCGGTTATTAGGCTACCTAGATGTGGAACGGGTAAAAAACTTTAAAAACGTTTAAAGTTTTTTACCCGTTCCACATCTATTATCCAATGGTTATAGGGCTTTTTCTTCTTCTTTGCTGCAATAAGTGTTTTAGTTTCATTTTTATTTTAGTTTCATTTTTATCAATTTCATTTTCATTAAGTCCAAAGTCTTTAAATATGATGTCGACTTCTTTAACTAATTCTTCCAAATCTGTCCTTTTTTGATATGGCTGCGATATCAAAAGCGAAGCGAATAAATTTAAATATTTCCCCGTTAATTTTGACATCCCCTTTTCTGATTCCAATATTTTGCGTAGTGCACACTCTATAAATAATAAGTGGCGAGAGAGGACAACCTTGTGTCTTATTCCCTGTCTTATTTTTACAATTCCCTGTTCTTCCCACTTCTATTACCTATCAATTCTTGGTTTTTATACAACTCAAAGATGATCCTTCTCTCTCTATAATGCAGTCCAACCTCGCTTAGAATTTCCATCATTTTCATCCAATCAACTTTATCAAAAACCTTTTCCAAATCTATAAAAGCTACATATGTAAACATCAAGTCTTTTGTCTGTAATTAATCTTGGAGCTAGATCACATGACGACCGTTTTTGTGAGGGGTCCTTCGGTGAGCCCCCGAATTATATCGCTGGACGTATTGTTTGTTGCGATGTACGATGGTAGCTCTCACACCACTATTATGTAATACGAGGACAAAAACGCTTGCTGGCGTCGTCTGAAAACAACCTCCTGTATATTTTCGTTGTGCATAAATTTATTTATTAATCTTCTATTTTTTACTCAGAGTTGCCCCGCCGTAGCCGGACGCCCGGCGCGCGCGCACCGAAGCCCGCGCCGCTCGACGCCGGCGCCGTCGCGAGGCCTGCGCGGGTGAGTTGGATGCTTTCTGACACTGTCTCCTATGCTTGCCCTTTGTTTTTCCTGCGATTCATCGATCGAAACGTTTGATGGTGTGTGTTTTTTTTATCTTGGTGCCTATGAATCACCTCATTGTTGATTTTTAGGACCTGTAAAAATAAGGTTCCTTTGTGCGGATAGAAACGTGGTATAAGTTTTGAAGCTCAATGAATTTACGTCAAATTGAGACGTGCGAAAGTGTGTTTCTTGTTTTATCTAGGTGCCGGTGCCTGACTGTTCTTAAATTATATTCTGGAATGTTAACGTAGTTGCTACCTTCAATCAAGACGCCAATGCTTTCATGGCTCATTAAGAACATAGTCATTTTACAGTTTTATGAATATTTAACGCGATATATTTTTCAAGGGTAAAATCTGTGATGAACTGCCTTAAGTGCCTTATTTTATAAACACTTTTCCTATAAGCTGCAATATGGTTGAAAAAAAATAATGAAAAAATGTTTAATTCTAGTTTCTTATTTTGTTTTTATCGAATGTGACTCCCATGTCCACTTTTCTTTCGTCGTTATGGAACAATTCGGTTGCCATTAACTACGAAGGTATCGTTACATTTTACGTGAACAGATCCCGGATTTGACTTGCGCTTTGCAGACCTAGCTTCCCTATGTATTTTACGAACAAAATGTAAGATACGTTTTTAAGCTGTAACTAGGTTTCATCGATGAAATATACAACTGGAGCAGGGCATAGGCCGCGCGTATCAGCGTACCCCGCAATTTGCATACCAATGAAATAAAAGCCTCTGTCAGCCAGAAAAATATTATAATTGCCTCTGGGCGCCGGAGACAGGCGGCATTACGCGATATTTCAGCTAATTTGGCGCGTCTTAATTTTAACGAAGTGGATATCCTCGAGTAACGAGCTGTCAGCACTGCACGTAGCGCAGTAACACCCAATTACAGCGCCACCAGAGCTCCAGAGCTCAGTTCCAAAGGAACGCAATCATTACGCGACGACATTATAATTATTTAGTCACGTGCTTAGTGAGAATCTAATTTGTTTGTGTTCGTAGCGTCGTAGCGTACCAGATATATTTAGCTACGCACTGCTACGATGCCTATGCTACGGACACAGCTGTAGGTACTCCGTAGATATATCGTAGCTTGACTACGAATCAGTTGTATATTTTTAGTTTTTTTTTCTTCTTTTTATGTCAAAGTTACCAAGGCTACATCGAACCCGATGTTAAAACGATGACACGTCTTTCGAAGTCAGCCATGCCACGAAAAAAAACAGTGTAGTTAAGCCGGGTCTGAGCCAGTCGCCACAAATTTAACTAAAGACATCCCGACGTTTTATAAGATCAAATTCTGCGAATCCTTCGATTCCATAAATCCTTTATTCCATTCATAAGCTTTCAAGTAGGTACCTTTGAAAACCCATTTGAAATGCTAAGTATTGACATGAGTAGGTATTGCCATGAGAGCTCTCGTATCGAGTGCGATGCAAGTGAGTGGAGAGGCTCGGTATAAATAGACGGCAGATCGGCCCGTTGGCTTGTGTGTGTGACACGCATAAAGGACACTTGTTGCTGTGTGCTTGCCCCTTTGTCCTGTCCACTGAAGCAAGCGTTATTGCCTTCCTCTCATAGTGACCACTTACTTAGTATGTATCACTAATGTTATAAAACATTGCGCCTTTCCGAATCTTTTAACAATATTTGTAAGACAATTAAATAATTTTATAGGTAGTCATGCTTTACTTGCTCACTTATCCCTGTACTAGAAAAAAACGTTTTACCATATTCGAATACTTAACACTTAATTTGGTATTTTATTAGGCACCATTATTATATTTCCTGTTGCTAAAGATCATAAATGAAATATTATGCTCTGAAACATTACTGTCATAACCATATTATAATTGCGAAACTTTTGATTGCGAAAATGAATAGTTAAATGGATGAAATCAGTTTTTTAAAGTGTTTGTTTAAATTTTAAACTTTCGAGGGACTATTAGGCCTCATAAGTTCAAAAAAATATTACCACACATAAAATTTACGAGAAGTACATACAACAACATCTAATATTATGAATATTAATTTAGTAGAAAACTGAAGCATCACATTATACGATGTGTTTTATAACAAAACATACACTTTCTGAGGGATGTGCGCTGTAGAATCTGTTTTTAAGGCTTTGACTGCCACATGACTAGACACATGAATAAAATATTGTTGGGGGTCACCGGTGAACACCATAGCGCTCAATGTGTAACCGAACTTGCCCAAATGGATGATACTTTCTAGAAGATATTCATGTCATAGACGTTGATATTCGCAATCTTTTTTTATTGTCCGTCTGTTGTTCCGCGTTTAACTTCCAGTTACAGTAATATTTTGTCCAAATCTGAATATTCTAAATGCTTGAACTTAACACACACAAGTCATAAGCTCTACATTTAGCTGAGACTTGGAGCATATTCGGGGCGACTTGTAAACCTATCGCAAGTTTAGCCGCGATTAGTGTAACGAGCTGTAAACTCGCTGAAAACCCGGCTTCTGCTGTCGACGTATTGTTATGGTGCTATTACCGGATGGCGTTGTTCGTACGCGTTCACATATGCATTACACAGGAAATGGGAAAAGCACCATCAACAACGTTTTAATAAAAACGAAGTAAACAGAAATTGAGGGAATGGAAGTAAAAAACATACCGATCAAAAAAACTGTCAGTCATGTTTCGATTTTAGATTCTAGACAGATGCTGTCTGTTTTCAATATTCGGGCAGACTAAAGTACCTGAAAAAAATCGATTTATCTAGATTTGCTCTATTGTATTCTCGACCATCAAAAGTGGAGTGTGTGTAGTACTGTATGTGTTGCCATATTTCCATAATGCTCGCATTTATGTACCGTCACCCTCCGCCACACTATGACCCGTGTTTATAAAATTATTTATTTTCTACCAGAGGCTAATATCAGGAAAACGCGTCGTTATAAGATGAGAGCAGGTAGAAGCTGCGAAGTGCTCCTGACACGCTTTATTTATGGTTAGGAAACCTTCGTCACATGTACTGTTTACCATTGTAATACTCTTTTTTGTGTTTTTTGTACTCGCGTTTCATACAATACAATATGATTCATTTTATTTGAATACAAATTGCGTTACTCTTATTTTTTTACCTATATTTCTTTGACTTAGCTTACTTCATATCATTAGTCGAGACTCTAGGGCGACTTTGTCAGGATTATCTTCGTTCCGAGCTAAATCATTACTGTCTCTGACAGTTTCTTTCATGTTGACAAAATTATGAAATGATGTTTCATCCTTAATTTACATGAGTTTGATCTGTTAAATTCAGAACTAAGCTAACCCTGCCATGCTTAAGTGGACAAGTGCATGCTATTTTAAAAAAAATATTTTCTATAAATAATATTCGAGTTTTGTACAAGAAAACCTCTTTACAATAATCTAAATATATTCTTAACGAATGGGGAAATTCTCATACTCGCGCGTATCTACGAAATAATGCGTAGCTATGAAGAGGCGACCTGGCGTTGGAAGTTTTGACTCACTTGCTAGTATCGCAATAATAAATAAATTTATTTTGTTTTTTTCCATACTGTTAAAAAAATATTGTTCTCGGCATCAGTATCGTATGTACAACCACGCCTGAACCGGGCGTCACTGACCAAAACAACACCCGTTATGATTGACGAAATTACAATAAAGCCAAAAAGAGGGTTGTTTTATTTAAAATTGTACGAATGCAAAAAAGAACCGATAATGTTATTCAGCACTTAGCCGATGCCTTAAGGGCCTGTTACATCAATCATCAACTTAATTGCATCAATTCATCACCCACCTACAGGCAGATTTTAGGTCACCTTCATGCGCTATGAGTGCTTGCGCTAAGCAGTCACTTAACTAAGTGATCGCTCAACGGTGTAGCCTGTGTGGGATCTGCCCTCTTCACACCTAACTGAACACTTTTGTGTGGAAGACCTAGTTTTCTAGATTATTCCAGCTCGTGATGCGTTGCGTGTGTTATTAACAACATTACACTGACATAATACATTGTATCCTGTAAAATTAAATGATACAAAAAAGTTAAGACATTTTTTTTTCAATATTTAAGCCTTTATCGACGATCTAACGCTTTGTGTGTGTGTGTGTGTGTGTGTGTGTGTGTGTGTGTGTGTGACGCCTATATCGATTTGATTTGCTCCAACCATCTTCTCTGTTAAAATTTGAAACTTCGTATAATTTTAAAAAATATTCGCAAAAAACATCCGCATAGTGTTTTTATTCAATATAATGTACTAAGTTAAAAGTTTCCATAGTGAGAAGCGTGATATTTTACAAAAACTAGAGCGGCCTTTGAGATAATGAGTTCATGATGACGACTGTCGATGATTAGTAGACCGTACACCAATTATCCATTATTTTTCAAGACAACTTGTATACTATGTTCCTAGTCCGAGTCAACAATGAATAAATAGTTAGATGTACGAATATTAAGTAAAGTAAGAGAGGTCGTGAACCCAATCGCAAATGTTTTGGTGTTCTGTCGCGCGGCGCTTGCGCTCTATCACCCCTTAAATTCATTACGAGTAAGACCAAATTAAAGAGAAGTACCTAAATCTTTCTGTAATTGTATAGGTACCTAATTATGACGTGAGCATCAGAGCATATATCAGAGATTGATCACATTATTTTAGGCATTAATGAAAAAGAAACTCACAAAGACTTTTCGGGTAATTTTTACGATTACAAACAATCTTTGTTCAGGTTTTCCAATGATATTATTCTCTAGGCTGATAGTTATCTAATAGTTTTGAAAACGTTGTCGCATACTTTAGTTTTCAGCTAAACTTACTAGAAATGCACATTAAATGGCAGCTAGTTGATGACCATCAGTATATCTATTACGATGATAATTGAGTTAGCTTATCGCTTTAATTGCATGTTACATAGCGTAAACCGTATAGTAATTGCTTTCAGAAATCAAATCGAATCTCGAATTCGGTTAAAAGAGACAGATGTGTCGGAAATTGTAATACGCTTTTATCAGATTAATATCGTCGGTGGGAGGCTAAGCAATTTTATAGAGCGGTCGGAGTGACGCGGCCGAGATACGGACTGTGATTTATTGTGAGCCAGTTTCGATACTCGCTGTGACGCTGCTAATGCTCCAAAACAGTAGATGGAACCATCACATGGCGCTGTCAATCATCCGAAAGAACAATCAGATTGAAAAACCTAATGCATAATCGATACAACATTACTGTCGCGGAAATTACGTTCTTCTAATCGAAACAGCACGGAGTCAGGAAGAACGTACTCAGCCCAAACTTTAAAAATAAAGGAATAGAGAGTGTGTGTATTTCGCACATTGGTAATGCGCACATACTGAGCACTATAATATAGTGCAGGTTACTTGTCCGATTTCAGTTCAGACCCATTATTTATCTTACTGGTTGCAATGGCGATGTAAAATACGTAGTGGATCAATTAGTCATTCAGACGACCTTCGGTAGCTACATCTGAAAGTTTAATTCACTGTCTTAGAAATCCTTTTGGAAAACTCCTTACTTTAACAAAATTTTCGTCTGAAAGCACGAGCTTGAATAACCAAACTATTTTCGGTTTCATTATTCAGATGAGGTTTAAAAGACATTTTAGTTCATAGAGGTTGGAATGGAAGCTGCTGAAACTCGTAGTGAGAGGGAGTTAGTGAATATTAATAGGAGTGTATGTGCGTCGGGATTGCAGACACCTAGTAAATAATAGTAAGTAGCTTGCGCTAAGTGCAATCCCGGATAATGGCGTCGCTCGCGGCTGTCGCGCCATCAGCTCGGATCCCGATACAAATCCTTGTATTAAGAAGACTCATGTGTGAACAACACATAATACTCGCAACACTGATAGCATTCATAGGTTACCGTTGTGTGTTATTAACGGCTGATTGTGATTCTGGAATGGAATATCAGGCACCAGCGATTTAGTTTTTGTAATTGTCACATCTACTCGTATATCTAAAAAAAATGTGTTAGTTACACCACTTGTAACTCGCAAACGAATAAACTATTTTTCACTTTTTTGACTTTTATTTTTGGCTTTATAAGTAAAACTTTTTTTATAATTTAACAAAGACTTTCATTATTTCAAAGACTTCATAGAAAAAAAATTGCACTCCGGGAGTGCCGGCAGAAGTGAAAACTTGAATATCAACGTTGTGCATTTTTGATTTTTTGGAATAGTTAGGGAATAATTTTGAATGAATTGCTCTTATTATCAATATAAAAGTACTTTCATTTTTGTGATAGAATACAACAATAATAATAATAATAATAATAATGAAGATACGCAGCTCTACTCACTCCATCCACCAACTTCTTTAACTTAAATTTAAAATGAATATTACTTGGCCTCGGCCCGTACTATTCAAAAATACCAGTTTATATGACTGAGATATGAAAATATATACAATATAATAATAATAATAATATAATATTTTTATAGAATACAATATTTATTTATTACGCTATCGTACACAAACATTACAATTTATATTATATTAAATTACATTAAAAAGTTTATCTCTCAGAAAAATCAACTTACATCCATAATTTCGCCAACCGTCTTACGGTTTTTTGATATATAACTAATCAATCGTTAAAAATAACTACTCTTAACATATATTTTGTTTTATGTATTTACGACAATGGGCGTCTACTCTACTAAATATCCAATGAATAAATAAATGAAGTTCAATACAAGAACTACAATCGATAAAAATTAAAATTACTTAACAAACTACAATTAAACACAATTCTAGTATACCGTGAGCGTAGTTAGAATGTATATCCGTGATCGCATTTTCGCTTACAGTGTGTGCCATCTACGCCTATCGCCAGTTGACTATTTTTTAAGTACCTTCACTTTTTTAGCTCTTCGAAATATTGTTTAAATGAAATTTTATGTTCTCATTGTAAGCGAATTCCTGTAATTCTTTATGAGAATTAATTTCTTAAACCTTAGATCTCATAGTCCTTATTATGCAATTTGTGTTGCCTAATGGCCCACTATGGTTCATCTTCGTTTCGAGAATAGAGAATTTATTGCCATGGTAGAACGTACTACGATCAAGGAGCTAGTATTTTTTTGATTTGGGACCACTTGTTATTTTTAACGATCAAAAAAAGAAGGTAATCAATTTCATGTGTATGTATGTGCTATCGTTAGTTAGTTGATCATGTAAGGCTTCCACGTAAGCTAAATTTCATAAGTGTATGGAGTTTGTTCACAGATTTCTCCAAAAAGATAAGTCATAGCGTCATATTTAACTTAGGGTACAGTGTCAGTTTCGTCAAAATTAGTCCAGTTGTTTTTGAGAAATGGGTAATAACTAAGAAAGAAAAAAATAACCGCTTCAAAAAAACTGTCATTTTAGTCAGTTTTAGATATGTTTTTAATATCTATAGCTTAAAACAACGCATTTGCATCGTCGGTCGGTCGTAGGTGCATGATGTCCATTGAACTACTGATGTCAAGTACGCACCAACAGTCTACGCACATAGTGCACCGACTCCAAAATAATTTGGTTTCACCCAAATAGAAGACAAATACGCTAATTTAAGCTATAGATTTTACAAACATAAATTCGCCTCTAGTCTTTTTACTCACCTAAAAGTAGAACGCCTAAAACTGATATATGAACAACTTCTTACACAGTAGTCCCCTATACAGGCTGTACACACGGAAAAATGCTTGAACAGGAACACGACCTTTTAAATTCAAGATTTATTGCAATATTAATCTATTTTATAAATACAATGTGCAGACCGCAACTCACAACGTCAAGAACTCAACGTTGTTGCAAATTAATATATAAACTATTCTTTGAAATGGAATGAAATATCCATAATGAAAAAATCATTTTTAATTACGAAAAAATAAATTATGACTATAGCCATCCATGCATTAACTAAACACCATTTATTTATCTCTAATCTACATGTATTGTGTTTATCAACGAGTAAATCCAGTTTTGGTAACATCAGATCCACTCTATCCGTTTGAATAATTTGATTTCATTGAGGTATAATTATTGTTATTTATTAATTAGAACATAATATGTATTATTATGTGTGTTGTCGCTCGTGTAAAACGTGAACTGGCGTGTATATCCCTAACACTGCTAATCATCAAATATGCCCCAGTATATTGTTACCAGGCGGACCATAGGCTAAGTTATTTAAGATCCGTCCGGTTAGTTAAAATGTCTCAGTGTCTAAATACTTGGTCTGAAAACCCTGTTCTAATTTTTATAGGCAGGCAGTGGATGTTTTAAATGTGCGACATAAAATTAGTAAAAATTCTGCATTCCCAGTGGATGACTGGTATAGAATGCCCTTAGGCACTAATTCCGTGAATTGCACAAATCTTAGTATACAGGTTGACTTTGAAAACATTGGCAAAATTTAAACTAAGGACCTACTCATAACTAATAGTTCCTTCCACAAATTTAATTCAAAATCAATTGATTTAAGTGGATTCCCTTTTTCAGTTAAAGTTGGCACGGAACCCTTAGTGCGCGAGTGTAACTCGCACTTGGCCAGCTTTTTTATACCAAATATAGTGCACGGCTAAGAAGTTGTTACTACAAAATGTGATTAATTTTCATCCCTTATATGTTTTAGTGCTTTTATGAATTGGAACTCTCACTTAGCAGGGTTTTCAACTGCGTAACTCGTTTTTCAGCCTCAGTAGTTTATTGATCCGATTTGTTTGATCAATATGACGGGAATCCGGCGTAAATGAACCGATTTTTCAATTTGTGCTTTGGCCAGCACTCCGCGTGCCAACATCGCGTAATTGATACCGCCATTATACAGTTATTACGCCGTACAAAGATAATTAATCTCGTCAAAATGCTCCAAATATGTGCCGCCGCTGAAATGTTTGGTAATACCGCCTAGCTTCCCTACAACGCGATGAAACCCTAAACTAGTAACTGTACTCTTATTTTCATAACGACAAAATAGATTAGAATGTGTTCAAGTAGGTATAAGGTAAGTTTTGTCTGAAATGAACAGATGTTGTTGTACCAATTACATCGTGGTAAAACTGTATTCTTTTTTTTTTTTTTTTTTTTTTATTACAGGAAAACCAGGGTTTTTAAATAGGTGATATGAGATTGTATGGTTAACTCATAAACCTCTTACAGGTTCTCACATATAGAAATAGTATGAATTAACATAAACATTCAGTCAAAAATACTGCCAAGCAACAAAACAACATAATATAATAAGGAAGATAAAAATATTAAAACTATTTAAGCAACTTGCAATCAAAAAAGCGCTCGCCCAGTAGCCGTCTAGTGAAAGTAATGGTAGAATAGAATATGTCCAAATCTCCACATTTAAAATTTTTATTTAACTCGCTACTAGCCCGCCAAATAAAACTATTTCGCCTATAGTTAGTGCCCACAACGGGCAAATAAAGCGGTGAATTATTACGCAAAACACGTTTTTTAGGGGTGTTAAAGTAGATTTTGCTTAAAAGATCCGGGCAATCGATCTCAGCTGTGATAATCTTCATCAAATAAATAATGTCAGCAATTTCTCGCCTAGAACATAGGGGAAGAATATGATGTTGCCTACATAACTTGTAATAATCTTCGGAACTATATTTCGTCCCCGTGCGATAGCAAAGGAACTTAACAAATCTTCTCTGTATGCCCTCCAGTCGTGAAACGTATGTAAGGTATCTTGGATTCCAGATCTGCGATGCATATTCCCGGTAACTCCGAACAAAGGTACAGTACAGTATTTTTATAGTCTTTATATTGTTAAAACACACTGAATTACGCATCACAAACCCGAGAGCCTTAAACGCCTTACCCACAACATGATCGATATGATCCTCAAAAAGTAGTTTTGAGTCATGAATTACTCCAAGGTCACGAACGGAGGCTTTTCTTTGTAGCTCCTGGCCTTTCATTGAGTAGGAGTAGAACTCTGTTTTATGTTTCCGGCTAAAAGTAACTACACAGCATTTCGATGGGTTTAAATCTAACTTATGCAAGTCACAATAATCGCACAGACGTGACAGATCAGCCTGCAGAGCAACATAATCTTCGTGGGAGCTAATCGAGGAGTATATTTTCATATCGTCGGCAAAACAAAGTAGGCGAGAGGAAAGCAGACAGGAATCAATATCGGACTACTATATAAAAATCGTTTTGACGAATCAATAAACCAATCGAACAGCTCAACAAAGAGTTTTATTATTATAAGGGAGCGACCATAGAGTTTGTTCATGGTCCTTCGAGCCGGATGCCAGTGGCACCTTGAAAGTTTTGAGGTCTCTGTCAACACAGGCAGTGGATTTCTGAACGGGGTATGCAGCAGGGGTCAGGTGGAAGACCAGAATCTCAGAAGGCGCTCGACTGCTGGATGTTGGCGCGCGTCAGGACCACGGCGGAAGAGCGGCAGCCCAGGCGCAGGGGCTGCAGTCCTGAAGAGTTTCTTACAGGTGGCGGCACGAGCAAAGTGTGACGTAGCGGGTATTATTGTGTAAGTGTGATGTACAGTGAATTTAAGGTTTCAGCTCGGACATGACATAATTTGAATAAATTTAGAACCTATACCCAATTTTTGATCAAAGTGTCAAACAGTGTTTTGGCTGTTGTCAAAGACATAGGATTTTTTTATTTGGAACTGTGACAAACAGAAAGTTACTGTTTGTTTATTGTATCAAGATGTCTTTCATTTTCTATTATAACAAAATTGAGTCTTATTGATTGTTCAAATATAGCAACATAAACGTATGAATAAAGCTCTTATTTTATTACATAAAAAGTCCCAAAGATCGGGGTCCCAAACAATATATAGAGCGAAGGTTAGAGTTACTTGAGCAAATATGTTTGAATTTTCATCTGGGCATAAAGACCTAAAATGTAGCTATATAAATGTTGAGATTTTGGAGCATCCATAGAGTTGGTTTAAAATGTTCATTTACAGATAACTTAAGTGAGTTTTGCTTTAGAATGTTTTAAACACTCACAGTGTCATATTTTATATTCATAAAGATGAAATAAGAAACCAAAAATTTGCGCACGGGCGGGACTTGAACCAGCAACCTTTTGGCCCGGTTTGCCAAAAGGTTGCTGGTTCAAGTCCCGCCCGTGCGCAAAAGCGGGAGCGCTGGGCGGCGGCCTGGACACGAATGCACCTGATACTCAGGATTGTTACACATCGCGACTGCTTTTGCAATTGTTAACTTCTATGACGTCACGATATAATATTGTTGCATCATAAACTTGGACTTTCGTGCCTTGCGACTGTTTAATTTTGATAAACATTTTAACCGCCATACATGACTTATCGTGTGACTGCACACGTTTGAAAGTACGTCAGTGTACCTTTAGAAGTTATAATCATTTGGTTATGCACACAAAATTAAAATACTCGCGATTCTTAGCAAGTTACATGATATCACTGTGTCTGGGAAATGAACAAGTTGTGCTGTAGTAACCTATAAGATAAAATCGCAGAATCTAGAAACGATTGTGGGTTGATGAGCAGAAGCAATCTTACATCATTGACTTTAAGATATTTAAATTTGTATTCTTGAAATTGATTCTAATTATTAGAATGAGTTGTTGGTTCAACAACTCATACCTACTACTAAGTAAGTAACATACGTCTACGTAGAATTATAGTTCGTTGTCATTCTTCCGAATTTTACTTATATATCAGAACATAACAAGTTTATAAATTTTGCGTTGAAGTAGGTATTATAGTTCATTGTAACATGCATGAATACTGATTTAATACACAGCGTAAAATAATGTCAAAAAGCCTTTATACATACTTGGTTATAGTGCTTTAAAACTCTACAACTCAGAGTAAAAGTAATCTAAAGCTATAATCTCTAATCAATGTATATCAAAACCGATAACTCTTTGTAGTAAATAACAACGTCAAATTTTATGACTGGACACATTCGTTTGCAATACATTGCTGGTTCGTTAGTTTAAAAATAAAAGTTTTTTTGAAAAAATTACAATAAATTAAAACAGTTAAGAATTGGTTACTGGTTAGTTATAGTGTCTGTATTTTAAATTTTTGCTCACATTACAGGCCTCACCCTGTATACTCGTTGGCCACCCTTAGTTTCCCTAATTTAGTTTAATGTGACAGGCTCAGCAGTTATTGGATATTATTAATTGAGTTTAAGTAACCAAATAATGTGAACCCATTAGTTACTGACTTGATCTCGTCATGGCTCGTTAGAAAGGCTCTACTAGGAATTACCAATCAAAGTCATTAGCATGTAGGTATTATGTCGTATTTGTCTTGTGATTTAAATTAATTCTACGGATTAATGTCAGAGTGTAAAATTAGATCTAATCGTACCAACCTAATCGTGTTTGTCGTTGATCGGAAATCCTAAAACATGTTCACGATTTGTAAGCACTTAGACTGATATCATGATATTAAATAAATATTTATAATAAGTATCTCTTCCGATAGAATGATTTTGAGGAAAAATAACGTATTGAAAATAAAATGTACTAACTGTAAGATATTGTAAAACGGGGCCTCAGAAATGCACATATTACTCGTGCTAATGTGACTGCCGACTGTGACAATCCGACCCAGCCTGGACCGGATATGTTTGCAACGCTTTAGCATTATTAAACAGCAAAGTCAGGCAATTGAAAATGATTGCCGCATTCTTTCGCGAAGTTGTCGCGTTACGCCTCGACAACGGCCGGCGCTCTGAACGAGTATGTTACATCGTTTGCTTACAATATTTATCTTGGGACAAACGTAAAACGATATAGGCCAAGTCATTTTCTTATGAATGAAGTTAAAAAAGAGCGATTTTTCCTACCACAGTTTAGACTTTTTACCGCACCTTTTATGATCATCACTCATGGAGATTGGAGGTGATATAGTAAAAAAAGTAAAGCTTTTGACGACCTACTGCTGGGCAAATGCCTTACCTCAACTATGAGATATTTAAAGCTATACTCTACGACGCTGGCTCAGTGCGGATTGGTGTGGGGTTTTTGCAAGGCAAGCAACTAATCCTGCTGTCAGATATTATCAAGCCCAATAAGGCATCTGACTAGGTTTAACGACTAATTTCAATCGATATTAGCCGGGGCCAAGAACTTACCGTGCTATTCGAAGCACGGAGATGCTCGTGATACGTCGCTTATATGGTAGGAATGGTCACCCATCCAAACACGACTGCGCCGTGGGTTGCTTAACTTGGGTATCACTGCCACAGCGCTGCTACCACTGCGTTACGAACACCTCAGATATAAGTAAAGTTATATAAGGTAAGGTATCTCAGAAGGTGATATATGTAAAGTTTTTTTTTAAATTGGCTACACTATAATATTGTAGGTACTTTATTTGTACCGTACTATGCACGTTCAATGGCCGTGTAATTAAAACTATAAACATTTACCTTATTATGGCGTTGGTGTATGAAACTGTTGACTTTATGTCGTATTTTAATCTGTATAGAGGGTCTACACCTTTTCCTCTCGTTCGATGTGGGTCGGAGTCTGTAAACATGACATTAGGAGAGATTGCCCGTGTTCATGGGGCGTGCTCCCTCAAGCTCTTATATTAGAGTGTTCTTTGCGTAACAAAATTGACACTATCCATTTTTGTTTTGCCATTAGAACCCCTTGACGTAGTGGAAAAGAATGAACGGTGCTTTTTAGTTTGATAGAATTGTGAGTGAATTAAAGGTAAAAGCTAGGGTGTTAGTGTGACAGAAATTTATGTTACATCTAGAGGTACATGTTAGATCATAGGCAGATGAAATTTATAATATATCTTAGTTAATAATTAACTTACCTGTACAATAACACTAAAGAGCTGAACATTGCGACGTAAGTCGTCGTTTGACGGGAGCAAATTAAAAATCCGCGGCAGTCGCGGGGGGCGCTATTAATTCATTAATTGGACTCATATTGCTAACTAACTCAAAATGTTACAAACTATTTATAAATCCTCTTGCTTATAGGACGAGAAACTATTTAGTAGTACCTACAATATATGCTTTACTAACCAGTAAGCCATTGACAAGTGGACTCACACGCCACTTTGACGCTCAAAGGTCGCCGAGCACTCATTGTAGGGTAGTTTAGCAACTTAATTAGTCGCACTGAGTTACCAACAAGTTTGGTAACTGGGGCCCTACTGTTTGAGACGATTTAGGTTTATGTGCGTAGTTATGGTTTATGATATTTCGGATACAAAAGGTTTTTTGAAACGTAAATGGTATCAGGAATATACATATTAGGTACTTGCGATCCTCCGCGACTGCGTCCGCGCGTTTTGAGTTTGTTCCCTCCCCTCCTGTTGCGGCATAATGTTTTATAGCCATAAGCTTTCTTCGATACTTATGCTATCTAACACAAATATATTTATTTTAATCGGTCCAGTAGTTCCTGAGATTAGCGTGGTCAAACAAACATACCAACTTCAGCCTTAAATATTAGTATAGTTTGTAGGTTATAAAATATAATCGTTCTAATAGAAATGGTAGGCTTATAATAATAAAAACATAAGTTCATACCATTACGTAAATGTGTAGTCCAGCTTGAACCAGTACAATTTCTTTTATTATATATACTTCTTCATTACCTAACATAGTTTGTAGCTATTTTTCTCAGTAGTTCACTGATAGGTATGTTTATAATTAATGTCTAGTAACTCTGTTTATAAGTAATTTTCAAAGAATAACTTGGCAGTGAAACATGCTAAAATATTTAACTTTGTCTATAACAGTATAGCGAAAGCGTGAATTATTTTCACGCTTTCGCTATACTGTCCAAGAAAGTAAAAGACTACCACAGTTTAGAGGTAGACTCCTTGTATCACGATTGATGGATGAAGTGTCGGCTGTGGCTACCGGCGTAGTTGACCGCCCTTTATAAAATTAAGTGGGCTTTTAAACTATAGTTAACTATCGGTTATAACTTATTTTGCAGTTTGAAGTCCCCAATCGAGTTATTGTCAAGCCAAACCTGGTTATAAAATTTTAAGTGAGGTTATATCAGGTAATATTGTGTGAATTATGATCTTAAGTCAGTCAAATAACTATCGTTAAACCTTGTAGTGCAAATTAGAAGGAACACGATTTTTTTTTCTGCTACACCTGGGTCATGAGCAGCACCTCTTAATGTAGGTTAGCTTGTGCAACTGATACAATGCACATGCTTTGAAACCTGTCTAGATCCGAAGTCCAATTTTAAAATAAGCCAAGCTAACTGTTGTTTCTTTTCTTCTTTTTAAAAGCCGTAATCGGTGCGTATCATGTAACTTAACGCAATTTTTGCAGCGTAGGAAAAACTTGCAAGTATGAAGCTAATGCAACGCTGAGAAGCAAAAGAAGGCGCTGCATGAATATTCAGCGCGCGCGCCGCTGTCACTGCCCGCCTCGGTTAGAACTAGCTAGAGTGGTTAAACTTAATAGTATTTTTTTAAACAAATGCACATCTACGATAGAGTTTCATACACTTTTCTTGACTTGACTTTCACTAATGTGCTCAGGACCTAGTTTACCCTGTCTAAGTAAGCACTCCCAACGAAAATTTTATAAAAAAATACATTTTGTATATGAAAACTGGCTGATCGCACTTACTGAAACTTACTTCGACACTGTGAAATAAGTCTCTTAGTGTTATTTATTTTGAACTACAGTAGAGCGTCGATTATCCGAACTAATTGGGGGACATGGGTGTTCGGAAAACCGGTATTTTCGGATAATCGAACTAATGTAATTATGTATGTATGTATATTGATTCAGCCATACGAATTTACACGAATGAATTAAAAACGAAACACAAAACACGCGAGTAGGTACAATAACAAGTGCACAAATGCGACAAGCGAGCTAAAACTAAAGCGCGGGCGGCGCGCGCGAAACCCGCGCCGCGCGGTCGGAGGTGGGGGTGGGCATTGACCCGCGCCGTTGACGTTCGGATGTTGCAGTACAACGACCGGGATCGTGATGAGGTGGACCATAAGGTCGGAACTCACGTCGCGGTTTGCACCCACGCCGCCTCTGTAGAATGCTGATATGTATGTAAAAAGCGAAAACAAAACGACACGGTTTAGCCCGCGGCGGGCGCGGTTGAAAACCGTATCGTCGTGCGGTTTAGTTGAAATTAGCTTAGAAAAGTACTAAGTGCTTTTAAAGATAACTCGGAGTGTTGATGAATATTATAATTTCGTAATAATGACATACGTAATAATTAATAAATGTAGTAAAATATAAGCGACGGACAGACAATACAGCAACCATATATCATGTCAAGTACAATCTATCTGACAGGTCTAATGCTAGTGGTCGGTTTGTTCCACGAATGCTACGCGAAGCTATAGAAATAAGAAAACATCCAAATTTTAACAGAGAAAATGGTTGGCAAATTCCACCAGCATGGCATCCAGTGCTAACGAGGACCCAAGCTAGACCACTCACTGCAAGATCACAAGACACAGCTAGCTCTTACTGCGTATAGAAACGTTAATTAATATTATTGAGGGACGGTACTGTAATTTTTCAAAACTCTGTAAATGTGAAATAACATCTTAGTCTACCCGTGACCACAAACGCTGTAAAGTGTTCGAAACGTGGGGTTAAAATTTAATAAACTAGCGAAAAGTTAATTCGTAAAAAAGTGTTTCATTTCGATGAGTAATATTCGCGTAAACTTCTGAAACAAGTATAAGTCTAGTAGTTGTCTACCATCTTAATGTCGTATTATATTAACTTTTACTTATAAGCTCTGCTCTGGCCATGTCATACACTGATTGTAATCGTATTGCGATCTCTTGTGTGTTACGTAATAACCTCGCCAGAGATTCGATTCCGCTCGCTCTCTCCGCTCGCTTCACTCCCGCGGGGCGCTGCCGTCAACCGAGAAATACGCTCGCATATTTTATGTAACACTGACCTCATTGTATTTATCATTTTAAACGAGTTCCTATCATAAGAGGTAATATTTCGTTTTCTTCTGAAAAATATTTGGCGTAGATTAAAAAACATGTAACACAGCTATTTAAAGAATCACTGAAGTGCGAATAGGCCCAATGTCTGCAGCGCCGCGCTTTAAAGGCTCCACATCCATACCATGTTTTACAAATATTTTAAAGGTAGATGGTACTAATGAAAGTACTCTTATGTAAAAATTACTAACACACTAAGTTTAACCCTCTTTCACTTCACTATATTTCGAACAATTGTGCCCACATATTGAGAGTTATAGTCTAGTTCTATACTTAAGAAACTTTATATTTCTGTAAATTATATGACTGTAACTAGTTCTGTGAGCCTTTAAATAAATGAATAAAAAAAAACACGTTAACCTTAGCCAAAAGGATGTCATCATATAATATTAACAACTTCTTATCTTATCTTTAACTAGCATGAAAAATATAGCATGATAACTGCGTCGGTGGCGCAGCGGTAAAAAGTTCGCACTTTTAAGCGACGGCTGCACCAGAGGTCCCGGGTTCGATCCTCGGGTCGGACCAGTAATATATACCTGGGTTTTAAATTCAGAAATTCTTAAGGTAGCCCGGAGTTCGAAAGTTGGCGGTGTTTCACCCCTGTGCCTCGGATAAGCACGTTAAGCCGTTGGTCCTGCGCCTGATCTCTCTCCGGTCGTGTCAGATTGCTGTCCCATCGGACTATAAGAGTAAAAGGAACAGAGAGTGCACCTGTGTTTGCGCACACACTTGTGCACTATAATATGTCCCGCGCAGTCGGTTAGTCGTTGTGAATGGCCACCGTAGTCGAGATCGGCTAGAAGAACTACTACTGCTACTACTAACTAGCATGATTAGAACAAAAATTGCAAGAGTCAAGTTTTGAGAATTGACATAATAAAATAAGTTTGATGTACTGTTAGTCGGTGACTCGGTGTCGGTGACGGTATTTCTGTTTTTTTTAGTGTTTTGTCACTATAAAAACTTAATAACTAAAACTGCACTTGTAAAAGAAACTGTGTATAGACATGCGTACGACACGGTTCGTTCACATTGGCTTTTTACAAGTGCAATTTACGTTATATAATAAATATTGTTGGTTAAAATACTTTATTGTCCACAAGTCCAACAATTCGAACACGCCGCAAAGCTCTTCACAAAGTTTGTCGTAGCAATACTACGCTTGTAAGAAACCCGTAGCGCTACGTTATGCAATCCCGTAGCCCGTAGTCCGTAGCTCGTAGCTCGTGTCGTGGCCATCCTCTGGATTATTTTACCGCGATTTTTCATTTGCTCTTACACTTGCTGTTTCAGATGAGTTTTTCAAGTTGCCGTTTGCTTTAACGACAATTAGCTTTTACTGTAAACTAGCATGTTTCACAAACTTGCGGAGAAATATTACTAGAAAAATATAATTGCATAAGTTTTTAAATAGAACTTCCTTAGCATTTTCCGGAAGCTTTCTAATAAAAGTTACCTTTTGCATTTTTTCTCGTACCTACATGTATAAATTTAACAGACCTAAAGACTATCTATACTGTAATGTTATCCGTACAGATTTTTGTGTAACATTTCTTATGTCGAGTCTAATGGACAGTAAATTATTTTTGGGAATATTCTAAGAAGAGCAGGCATGCCAGCCGGTGCCTAAGTGTCGTTTGATCATAGCCAGCTCAGCGACGGACGGACTCACTAAAATCAACTCAGCTGTTTTTATACACCCCTCCTGCCGCGCCACGGACACGCAAAAAGATCATTTCTCTGCCTCTCGAAATTCTGCCAGCTTTTTACGACAAATAAAGTAACACTTCCCATTCGCATTCGACCACTAAAAGTGTTAACACGAGAAGATTTATAAGCGTCTCTTTGAATATAAAAAGACGTTGCCAACTGAATTTGCATTGCTTTGAAATTCATATCTGTATAATACATACTTATTTGTAAGATGTGTTTTTTTTTTCAAAAGTTTATGTCCTTTTAGGGACCTTTTGCACTAGTCATCCATAAAGTACAAATGCCAAGATAACGAGAGATAGAGATATAAGATAACTTTTCTTAATAAAATTTTGTGATCATTTAACTCTTTGACTGTATTTAAAATATTAATAAGGAAACCGTAAAATTTCGGTAAGCGAAATTTAATTAAAAATCGGTAAAGAATTGCGCTGTAATTATTTAAAACTATACACACTCGTGCCCGACAAGTCGGCACACAGCGTGCTGGTGGTCTAGCCCTTCTAGTGCAATGTTTAAAATGACGTCAGAAAAAGACGTCGCCGTTAACACTCGGGCCCGAGTGAGAGGCACCGCTGGAATGGTTCTCGCTCACTCGGGCCCGAGTGCTCAGCACTAAACGAGTTAAATAATACTTTTGAGGTAAATGTTGTCTTCGCCTTTATTTTGTCTGTCACTGACACAATTTATATTCAGTGTTTAAGCTTTGACCTCGTCTATTTAGCAAAGCGTTACGCTTATTTAGTCGCAGGGCAGCGCAACCGCAAGCGGGCCGAAATAAAAATAAACGCCCGGAGTCAGGGGCAGGAATGTTCATTTGGGCTGATCCTCGTCACGCCAAGACAATTCAATAACCCACTGAACCTTACTCCTACCTGATAACACTTGTAACTGCGGATAAGTGTGCCTTCAAATAGTTGTAACTTACTTTAGTACCATTTACTTGATCTTTTATGTATGCTCAATGCCATGGATAACTGAATTATTTATTCTATATGAATATAACAACATGATAAAACCTAAACTGTTAAATATATGTTTGTTATATACCAAAAAACTTATTAACGCAGTCTTAAATGTTTGTGTTGGAGTGACATTGTTTTATCTATCAGTTGTTCATATTAAAAAAGATCCATAGTTAAAAAGTACATTAAAAATACAGTATAAATAAAAATAATAACACAAAATGAATACAAGTACCATTAGAAAGCCAACGAATACATTATAAATAAAAGCATATTAGGAACATTAAATAAACGTTCACGTTCTTACACATACACAGTAAAAAAAAGTTTTCATAGCAATGGCTATCTATTACTTGTAAGTATTAGTTAGTTTGACTAAAACTCTCTAAAATACTTTTGAGAAAAACATTGTCACTGTTGCCAAGCCTAGACAACAAAAATGCTATACGACCGCGCTGAATGGCATCAAATGAGTTAAAATGTGCAAACATCTCAGATGCGCTGCACCAACGTTTCAATCCCTTTAGCTGCCTAAAGGTATTATTGTAGGCAACTTTGATACCAATAATAAGCACATGCTATCATATCGTTAGCTGTAAATATGTTGAATAAACAGTCTTCGACCAAACAGCTGCAGGATTACCGGCATGTAGTGGGGAGTCTAGTGAAATGGGCTTCTCTATTAAAGCTACAATATTCAGTGACGATCCTGTGTGATAGCGAGGACACACCGCCATCAAATTAGCGTTCCTCTGGTGTCGGGTAATAGCAGCAACATTAGTACTGGCAGAAGGTTGAAAATGTTAATAATACCCATATCAGGAAGGATTTTTACTGGGTATTAAGAGGCGGCAAGACTGGTTCTTAAACTGCGGTGTGGGAGGCAAGAGGGAAACCACCACACTATCTTCCCCAATTAGGATTTTTTATTTAAAAAAACTTCACCGAAGTTTGATGATAATGATGAAGTTTCTCATTGTTATTAGGTGTTATAGATATTTCTAGAGGATAAAACGGAAGCGAATAAAATGTGAAATCAGGTGTGAAAAATCAGTAAACTGAGGCCAGATTTTTTCAGCGTTTGATGACGAGTTGACAAATCTTATCCGACGTTGGTAAAATCAGCCCTTAGAGGTGATATAGTAAAATGATGTTGTCGATACAGAGGCGAGTGAGTAAGTGATTATTAATCTGACGATTAAAATTTTGTGTAGATTATGGAAGGCTATTGCCTGGACATAAGACTTGAACCTATTAAAACATGAACGCTTTTTTAAATTTCGAATTGATATTAAATTATGAAGGAACTCTACTTACTCTCAATACTTTTAAGTAATTTTTCCTGTTTATAAAAACTTCTTTGTTAAATATAAAACTATTGGCTCGCACACAAAAGGCTCTTTCGCGTAACGAAGACAAGTGATACGCACTAGTGTGGGTTAATCAAGCGCCGAGAGCGCACTTAGCGGCCCTTATCACGCTCTTATCAATTAATGGGACCGTCCCCTCTGCCTTCTCACTACTCCGCCGCGCACGTATCGGCTCAGTCATACGATTACGTGTTTCAGCCTCGACTAAATATAGACACAACTTTAAAAATCATAGTTGAACTGACTTCTTGCAAACGGAAATTTAATTGTAGTCGCCAGTACCTAACTAATATTTTTTAAGGAAACTGTTTCATATTTATGGATTTTGTTACCTATTTATTTCTTTACTTTCTTTCTTAAGGAAACAACAGCTTTACAATACTTCTTAATAATATTAAAATGATAACACACAATTTACTTCTTTTTGTGGTAAACACCTTTCAATGTTTACCACAATATCATCTAGAAAACACAACGGGATCGGCACGTGAAACGGCTGCTCCCTATTGTGTTATCAAGACTCTTTAATTGTTGTAATTCTGATATAAATTTATGCTTTATAAGCCTTTATCTATGTGAATTGACACGTTCATATAGCTTTCCTGCGCTAACTAGACTTCGAGTGGTGAGTAGTTCTAGAACGCTCTTAACCACTTTAAAGTGTATCGCTCTTCATTACGACTGGTTGATCACTCGCCCCGGGCAGCACTTAGCGGTTCTTATCAATTAATGGAAACCTCCTCTCCCCCCTCTCCTCGTGCTAGCTCTTATCGGCCACATCTTGAACGATTTATAGCGCCGAATGTAGATCATTATTGCCAACTGTAGAATCTACCCTATGTGGGGCGCCAATATATTGCAAAACTTCGTTCGGACAAATACGTTTTTTCTTACAATTTACCTTCAGCAGATCATATTTAGTTTAAAATTATAAGTTTATATATATGTAACTTAGTTTGATATATCAATTGTTGAAATATAGTAAAATTGACACTGCGTTTTTTCTACTTCTTAGGTTAGATCGAATACCTGCTGTACATACACAAGGATGATTTAGGAACATATTTGGTTCTGAATTTAACGCGAATACTAGTCATTGAAATGAAAGATTTCTTCGGATTTATTTCGCACACATCTTATTGAAACTATATGCCTGACGTTTCGAATGCTTTACAGTATCCGTGGTTACAGGCAAGACTAAGGTGTTATTTATAATTATTATTTTGTTTTTATAGTGTTTTGACACTATACAAACTTAATAATATAAATAGCAAATTGCACTTGTAAAAAGCAACTTTGGCTGTTGTGACAGACGAGGAATCGAACCCCGTGTCTTACGCAATCCGGGCGTATGCCTATACTACTCGGCCACCGTCACATTAGCAAGCCTGTTGAATTTTGCAAGCGCTTTCTTTAACGCGTAGGCTGCGTGGCGTCATCAATGTTGCGAGATGGCTCTCACAATATCCGAAGGAAATATTTTTACAAATATTCAACAATCGGTTAAGATGAACGAAGCCAATTTATAATTATTATTTTGTTTTTATAGTGTTTTGTCACTATGCCCTGCTACGCGTCTATTCAGTCGCACACAGGTTTAGCGCAAGAAAGAGAAAGTAGAAAACCTCACTCCCTCCCACGCCTCACAGCACTGCCAGCCGCCTGTCGCTCATTCATTTCAGAGCAAGGAGACCGATGTATGAGATGTACAACATTGATTATACTTATGGTATGGGTGACGATTATTTTTGCATAAAAAACGTACACGGGAATTGGGAGGGGTGGGACCTTAAATCTCTTCGTCGAAGTCAGGACAATTTGGATCGAACTTCACTTAAGGTAAGTTCGTTTGATCATCCAATTGTCCTGCCTTCGACTCTGAGATTTAATTGACCATGTTCGGACAAAAATCTATGTTGTTACAACAGAGTAAGTTGACATCTCTGTTAGTGTTTGATCATTAGAACGATCATATTAGAAAACAATTTATTGTTCACGTCACCATCTTTGACATTTAGATGTATTACTATTAGTAAAAAAGAATGGATGTATGATAACTATGATAAGTTATAACTTTCTACTATAAACAAATATTATTACTAGGAAGAAAGAAGATATTTGTAAGTTTTTTTTAAGGATTAACTAAAAATATATAATTTATTTATTTTAGGAATCTGAAACTGAAATAGTTTTGTTTCTTATTTTTATTGTGGCGTGTGTTACACGATGATTCCCGATCCTAGTCTGCCCCACATATTTACTTAGTTCTGTAATAGTAGACTTGTGCACTAAACCTCATACTCACTGTGTGTGACTTATGTAGCCCCACTGTATTCACTAAATTACACATTCTCTTCGTCATATTATGTTCAATACATCATAATTTATACACCTATCTAGGTGTCAAACCTATTTAACGTTTGTTATGGAAATGCCGGAAGTGTCCACCATGTTGAATATAACTCGGCTATGATATAAGAATATTTTGGATTAATCTTTAGATTATCTTATTATTATTATAATATTTTATTAATTGTAAATTGATTATTTAAAGATTATTGGAACACTTATTAGATATTTGTTTGCCGTATAACAAATGTTCATTTTGCCGCCAAAAGGAAGTTGCCTCTGATTGGTTGGTGGAGGTTAGATTTATTTTAAATATTGTAACTATTAAAATAATAATCTAAAAGGCTTACTAAAATTGGTACGATGAATAACTAAATAATTAATGAATTTGTATATTTAATTAGCAGATTGTTTATCCCTACAAATAAATATTATAGTAAATGTTCATATATGGAAACGGATGTCGTACCCACTGTTTTCCTACCGTTGTTCAGGGTTTTGATTTGTATAAAAGCGAGCTGCATGCCAAAATATGGCCTCTATTTGTACTTTCTCTGACTTTGTGCCTTATCTCTGTGCTATTTTGTTAAAATAAATCTATTGGCGAAGAACCTGAAGATTTATACTACGTGTTTATTATTCAAGCACCCCACACACGGTCACACCTCAGAAGTGGGATGTGCGAAAATCACGGGCCTTACGCTGCCGTCTGACCAAGGAAGATTCAAGGACCAAGAAGACTGCTAAGATTTGAAAGACATGAGAGAAGGGCATCGTCGAGTGACACGTGCTTACGCGGAAGACATCCCCAAATTTCATCGAGAAGGAAGTACGTGTAACATCACAAATTGACTGCTCAAAATCAACTAGCTGCGTGAACTCTGTGGATACTAATCTATTAATCATTGTTTGAAAATCTACAAGTAGAAGCCACGACGGCATTGCGAAAATCAACTTGGAGAAGAGGCAACATCACAAATTGACTGCTCAAAATCAACCAGCTGCGTGAACTTTCCTATTTATCGTTGTTTGAAAACTACGAGTAGAAGCCACGACGGCATTGTGAAAATCAACTTGGAGAAGAGGAAACTCCGAAGAAAGAACCAGTGCAACATGACCTACGGCAACGATACTGCAGCAACCAGGAGTGAGGCGGTGCTAGATCTGTCGGCGGGTCAGTCAGAGATGAGAGTCTGCAGTACTCAACGACGCGACACCAACCAGCGCAGCGTCGCAGCGGCCACATATGCACCGCTTGATGATTCGCAGCACTCGGTTCAACGCATTAGCCGCTCCAGCCACCTCAAGGTGAGTCGCATTATGTTTACTCCTAAGTGACGATAGTATTTAGACAAAATTAACAAACTATTAAATACTACAAATTTGCCATCGACCAGTGCAATGCGAAGCTTTCGAAATGCTTACACGCAGTCGCTAGATGGATCACACATAGTTCTACACATAGATAACATTTGCTCGAGTGATTGTTTCATAATAACGCATACATTACGATTACGCTGATAAAGATCTCATTGTTCGGTAACCTATAACCAAATTATTTTGGTGAAAACTTAGTGACGGGAGGTAGACACGAGATAATCCAATCAATCTAGACGAAAGTTAATCGAGTAACTTAGTAAGGTTATTATTTTGAACGGTGATTATACTTTTGTTCGTGCGTGAAAAGTTACTGATGAATTATTAAACCTAATAACTTTGTTCTGAGTGAAACAATAACTATGTGTACTGTATATTTTATGAGTACCGTTTACAACAGATTTGATTTAATTGTAAGTAAAACCACGCATACAATATATTTTTATTGCAGTATGAAAAGTAAACAACATTATGCAATAAATAAATAGTTGTTTAATGAGGAATCGACGGTTCGGGTTTCTTTTTTCCACCGTTGAGTTTTTCTTTCTTCAACCTTAAACAAAAGAACATTGATATTAGGGTATAAACATTTATATCAGAGCAGTAGTAACAGAAGTTTAATTTATCGGAGTATATTTGTATTAGCTATAGTATTTCAAATATTCCGGAATAAATCATCGGCTATGTTACCTACGTAAACTCTGTGTGATCTAAATCAACTGATTTCTGTGTCACATACGGATAATGATTGTCTGTGTGAGCAGCAGTGTCTATGTGACCTATGCAGCTACGTGAAGTAATGTATGTGTGAATGACGTAAAGCAATGCTGTATGACCTACAAAAATTATGTCTGTGTGAGTAGCAGTATCTGTGTGGCCTACGTAAGTACTGTGTGAACCACGTAGACCAATGCTGTGTGAGCTACGTAAATTGTCTGTGTGAGTAGCAGTATCTGTGTGGCCTACGTGAAGTACTGTGTGAACTACGTAGAGCAATGCTGTGTGAGATACGTAAATTGACTGTGTGAGAAGCAGTATCTGTGTGGCCTACGTAAAGTACTGTGTGAACTACGTTGAGCAATGCTGTGTGAGCTACGTAAATTGTCTGTGTGAGAAGCAGTGTCTGTGTGGCCTACGTGAAGTAGTATCTGTGTGAACTACGTAGAGCAATGCTGTGTGAGCAACATAAATTATTATTTATGTGATCTACGTGAAGTATTGTCTGTGTGACTTACGTTATGTCTGTGTAACTTGTGTCGGCTAATGCCTCTTCAGAATCTATTACACATGCTGAAATTTCCTTACTTGAAATTTTTCTTTGTGATGCAAAGTAGCAGAATATTACCGTGTCCATCAAAAGAAATTATTACCGTGTCCATCAAACAAATTTCTTGCAAGTTTCCAGTGTATTTGTTGATTCTGCTTCTTCTCATTTTCAGCACACCAACAACGCAGACTTCAAAACACCACCAGAGCACCGTGGGACACGGTGGTTGCAGGATGGCAGAGTGTTACACGATGATTCCCGATCCTAGTCTGCCCCACATATTTACTTAGTTCTGTAATAGTAGACTTGTGCACTAAACCTCATACTCACTGTGTGTGACTTATGTAGCCCCACTGTATTCACTAAATTACACATTCTCTTCGTCATATTATGTTCAATACATCATAATTTATACACCTATCTAGGTGTCAAACCTATTTAACGTTTGTTATGGAAATGCCGGAAGTGACCACCATGTTGAATATAACTCGGCTATGATATAAGAATATTTTGGATTAATCTTTAGATTATCTTATTATTATTATAATATTTTATTAATTGTAAATTGATTATTTAAAGATTATTGGGACACTTATTAGATTTTTGTTTGCCGTATAACAAATGTTCATTTTGCCGCCAAAAGGAAGTTGCCTCTGATTGGTTGGTGGAGGTTAGATTTATTTTAAATATTGTAACTATTAAAATAATAATCTAAAAGGCTTACTAAATTTAGTACGATGAATAACTAAATAATTAATGAATTTGTTTATTTAATTAGCAGATTGTTTATCCCTACAAATAAATATTATAGTAAATGTTCATATAAGGAAACGGATGTCGTACCCACTGTTTTCCTACCGTTGTTCAGGGTTTTGATTTGTATAAAAGCGAGCTGCATGCCAGAATATGGCCTCTATTTGTACTTTCTCTGACTTTGTGCCTTATCTCTGTGCTATTTTGTTAAAATAAATCTATTGGCGAAGAACCTGAAAATTTATACTACGTGTTTATTATTCAAGCACCCCACACACGGTCACACGTGTTATATAAATAACAAACAATACGGAATACGTATTGTTGAGCTGAGACGGTTTGCGAATTTTATAGTTTTACACACTGAATTTGGCACGTAAAACAAATGATAATTTTATTACGAGGAAAGCTACATACAGAAAACACTTTTTAGTAAGCGTATTATCTTTTGCGTAAGACACGGGGTTCGATTCTTCGTCTGTCACAACAGCCAAAGTTGCTTTTTACAAGTGCAATTTGCTATTTATAAGGTGTTATTTGTCATTAAATAGTTATGAAAAATGAAACTACCATTACTCATTAATGTTAATTGACGTCCCTATCCACGCAGAAAGAGCTTACTATGTCTCGTGATCTTGCAGTATGTGATGTTGCTCGGGTCTTCGAAAGAATAGCATCCCAAGCTGGTAGAACTTTCCAACCATCTTCTCTGTTCAAATTTTCTTATTTTAATGGCCTCACTTAGCATGCGAGGAATGAAACGCCGTTCTTCAGCGAGTAATTTAGGTGGGTCAAAACATAAAATCAAAATCAAAAGGTTGGTAAAAATGTGCGTGAAATAAATGTGTAAAGTCTTCAATGATTTAGGAACCTGCGGTGTTACTGTTAATGTTAATATTTTCAAAACACAATGTTCAGGCCATTATTTTATGCAAGAAAATTTAAAGCATTGATTGTATAAATAAACGTGATTTAGATTTGCTCTACTTTAAAGAAAGAATTCCAAACAATTTATTTAACTTCAATGTATGTACAATTATAAGGTTATCTTTCTAGCAAACATCTCGGAATGGAGAAGGGAGGAAGACAGATAGCCTATATTATTAGAATAGGACCCTGATTATCCTTACACGGTGATTTAAACGCTCCGGCCAATATGGCACCCTTAGGCTTAGTTCTCATAGGGTTCACAAAAAATAAACAGTTTTTGTCAAAAAAAAAAACCAACCCAAGAATTAACCCTCTAACAAACATTTCATGGTCAAGTCGCTAGTTTCTGTAACTACTTTTATTGTAAATACGAGTTCAGTAATTGAAGTCCTAGTACGGATGTACTTGGTGAGCATTTTTCATAAACAACTCATCTTTTTCAAAAGTAAACGGCGGAAACATTCACAAGATTCGTTTCTGCTGATTTGTAAATCTGGTTTGTACACTTAGGTACATTGACAAATAAGATGGATATTCGAATGGATGTGTTCAACAAGTATCACATGTAATTATTGTACTAGCGGTACCTATGTAACTAAGCAGTTGTCCTTATCGAGAACGCTATAAAACTAGCCGAGTGTTATATAAACCCATACTGCGCATCTCGAGATTCCTTCAGTGACACAAAGCGGCGTAAACGTACGTTTGCGGCAACGTCCTATTACTTCACAATCTGTGCCAATAGACAGAGTATTGCAGAATCTTCGATTATCTATCATAAGATATTACAGATCATTTAACAACTAGCATAAACTGACATACCACGCTCTTTCATTACACATCACGAGCAACCTGCAAGCGAATTTGCGTGTTAATAATTTTTTGGTACGGTAGTTATAATATTGTGTATGTGTGTTAGCCCGCAATATTCTAAAGGTCCGTATTACATTTTTGATTCACTACCTGATGTTAGAAATAAATATAGAAATTGTAAATTAACAACCGTCGAAAGTAAATATTGGTCAAGTTTTAACCGGGTTTTATAAATAACCCAAAAACGGAACGAAGATTCGTCAATTCTGTCTGTCTGTCTGTCTGTAAGTCATAGCCACTTTATTCTGAAACTATTAGCGTGACATAGATGAAACTTGGTAGGTAGGTGTATCCTGATAATCGCTTTACGATTCCT
Source organism: Pyrausta purpuralis (assembly GCA_963924145.1). Lineage (NCBI taxonomy): Eukaryota > Metazoa > Arthropoda > Insecta > Lepidoptera > Crambidae > Pyrausta > Pyrausta purpuralis. The sequence continues at coordinate 1,500,457 of OZ001655.1, forward strand.
ATACAAAAATATAAAATAATGACATTTGAGGGGGACTCCCCTACATGGAATTAAAATAAAATGAAAAAATGCTCAAAACTATGCATTTGGGGTGTCTGTGGATGGGTCTCTTAAAATGACATCGAGGTTGTAAAAAACATTTTCTCTGAAACTCAAAGGTTTGTAAGATAGACGCTTTCAAAATGGTAAAATAGGCGTCCCTCTAACTTTTGAACTTAGGTAGTGCATTTAAAAAAAAAAACACGATGTAGATCGTTACAAATAATTTCAACGAAAAGTTGGGTTTGAATGAGATCTATCTATACTTTTGGAGATATAACACATTTTCAACAACCGCAAATATAACTTTGTCCTTCATACCAATTCTATAAAAAACAAAGTTACATTTACTGTCAACAAAATATCACAATATTCTAAGTAGTACTAGTAAAAATAAGTAGAAGTCAGTGGACCCCTAATTAGTTAAAGTTGGCACGGAACCCTCAGTCCAGAAAGCACTCAGAGCACTATGTGCTATAACATTGAGCCTTACCATAAGGAAAGTTTACTTAATTTTTCCGATTGATACCACCTAATTATTACATTTGTTTTTCAACAATATCTTCTGTGTAGAAACAAAGGTCAAGAGCATTTATTTCTGTATGTAAACAGTCGGGAAACAATAGTGAGCAGGCGGCCTTAGCGCGCAGAGCGAGCGGGTGCGTTTTACGGCGACCTCTCAGCGACTGATGAGTCGTCTCGGCCGCATTGTCCCTTTGTAAGGCTTGATAGGAAGAATAGCTATTTATTGTCACTGGGTAAAAGTAATACTTGTCACTATACTCTGATTTTAATTAACAGACCAAAATGACATTTGGTGGGTGGCCACTTTTTCACTATTAAAAAAATGCTGTTCCTAAATAATCGTTTTTTTTTTGTTCAGTTGATAATTTTAATTTATTTTTGTACTGGATAAATACTTTATTAATAACAAATAAATAAAAAATATATTACATGTAACATGAACAAATAACTTAAAATCTACCTATTCAAAAAAGAAACCATTTCCTTGCGGCAATGACGCTATGATGCTGACTGCGTTGACGCATTGGATAGCTATGCTAGGCTTTTTGTACTTATAATTTGATAGTTGTAGTTTTAATTTGTGTTACAATTATCATCATTATTTCTAGGAATAATTTATTAATAAAAAGTAATTAAGAGTCAAATAGGTAAAAATCATAGCAGAATATTGCTAATGCAAAGGAAAGGGCTTAGATTCTTTACTTATTAAAAAACGGTTTTATATATTACGTCTGCTAACATCTCTATGCAACGTTTCACGTGTAGTATTTATATAATGGTAGTAATATCACTTTAATGAAAAATTTTACCAGTTCGATAAATCGCATACAATAGAATTATTACAACACTATTGCACTCCGCTTGCAACATTAAAAAAGAAAAAGTGCAATTAAAGCTGACATTCATATTATTTAAAATCATAGTATAGGAAATTTATTTATTATTTATTAATAATCAAGCTACAAATAATTACCTAAAAGTAAGGCCCATAGACTATAGGTAATACAATTTATTGTACACCACAAAATAATAACTTTGTGTGGAAAGATATACAGATAAGCCGTTTAATTATTGTAAGCTTAGGTGTCATGCCCATACTTGGAATTTATAATAACTAGCAAACCCGCGGCTTCACTCGCGTCATGTGAGATTTGCCTTAAAAACCATCACACTGCTTAGATCTGCACATAACCAACATACATTCAAAATTCATTTTCTTTTTCGTTATTATTCGTACGTAAGTAAGGTTAGGGTTATACATTTATGACTAGATTACATTTATATAAATAATAAATAAATATTGGATACCAATCGCATACATTACTCTGATCCCAAAGTAAGTAGCCAATGTACTTGTATTATGGATATCAGACACAACGGTGGTACCATAACACCCAGGCCCGAGACAATATAGAAAATATCGTTTTCTACATTGACCCGACCGGGAATCGAACCCGGAACCTCACGAGATGGCGACGCTTGAAACCAGTGTGCTAGACACTCGACCAAGGAGGTCGTCAATTTATCAAAGGTCGTCATATTAGTAAAAGTAAACTCATAATCTCCAGTAAAGTCTTGCAATAGGCACTCATCGACCTCAGCGCCGGCGTTTTATTATGTTCATACAATGGCTCGTGCTTTATTGTGATATAAGACTAGATTCATTGGAAGTCTTGCCCACCTAATGCACAGTTCAGTAAGCAGTCCCTTAGTTGGGCCGTAGTCCGGGCCGGATGGGACGAGGCTATCGGGCCCTCAGGTGGGCAGCCTCGGCGCCGCCCGCCCGCCCTTCGATGCCTCACTAACCACAGCGGCAGGGCTATTACGTACCTATCTTAATCGATGTTAACTCGACTTATACCGCATTGCAATTGCAAGAGGTGTCATTTGTTCTGAAACCTCGTTCACTGATATTTAGTCCATATAATAGTCCCCCTAGCCGATTTCGACTACGGTGGCCAGTCACAACGACTAACCGACTGCGCGGGAAATATTATAGTGCACAAGTGTGTGCGCAAACACAGGTGCACTCTCTATTCCTTTTACTCTCATAGCCCGATGGGACAGCATTCTGACACGACCGGAGAGAGTTCAGGCGCAGGACCAACGGCTTTACGTGCTTTTCCGAGGCACGCGGGTGAAACACCGCCAACTTCCAAACTCCGGGCTACCCTAAGAATTTCTGAACAGAAAAACTCAGGTATATATTTTTGTCCCGACCCGGGAATCGAACCCGGGACCTCTGGCGCAGCCGTCGCTTTAAAGTGCGACCCTCCTACCGCTGCGCCACAGAGACAGTCAATATAAATATTCATAGATGGCGTAAGCATTTGCTTTCATCGAAGTGATTTTTCTTCTTTGTTTCAAAAATTTTAAAAATGGTACATCATATTTCATATAGTTTCCGCACTTTTCTAATGCTAACAGCTAAGAAGTCACTGCCTGCTGACGTAGTTCTAAAGCAATAAATGACTTAGGCGTGTCATATGACTTGTTAAATACAACAACAAAAAACTAGTCGAATTGATAACCTCCTCCTTTTGAAGAAGGTTGATTATATTAACAATACCCGCGTGTAGTATTTAACAGCGCTGACATAAAATTTCCCATTATCAATGCTAAGCTTGAATTGTAGTTTTATGGCAATTGCTTTCAAGTTATGCAATCATTCTATAGGTAGTCTTCTTAGCTACATAATGATAGGGTATATTTGATGTGCGGGTCATTAGCTTTGCGATTTATAAAAACTAGCTAGTGTATTATTCTTTGGTATTATTATAATTTTTTCGGGTTCTTTTGTATTTTATATAACTTCTAATATTTACCGGCGTACTAACTAAAGGCTAGTAGGCTAGGCGATCGATCGATGTTATGTAATGAATTTAATGATGTTTTGTCAAATATATGTAAGAACCTTAAGAGTATTGCTCGATCAACGATACAGGTGCCTTGAGACACTTGACTTGTCGTTTTATTCGCGCGCTGTTTCCTGACGCCTTACTACGTCCGACGTTGTTTACCCTAGATATTACCTTGTTGTTTTTCTTGCTTACATTGTAAAGTGGTTTTGAGTGAATAGAATGATCACTTATGAACAGACTCGAAGTACATTATCATCATCATTCATCATTATCCGCCAAAGGACGTCCACTGCTGAACATAGTCCTCCCCCACGGTTTCCACATCAAGCAATCACAAGCGGTCTGTGTCAGTTTGATCCTGCGGTCTTCACAATGTTGTCGGTCCATTTTGGTCCTACGCTGCGTCTCTAATCGAAGGGTCTCAAAATTAGAACGGCCATCAGTTCTTCGTGCTAATATGTGCCCTGCTCATTGCCACATACCTTACACTTACACCTTAGTTCTTCTACTTATCTTCCCATTTCCGATTGAATCTCGTAGAAAAACACCGAACATAGCCGTCTCCATCGCTCGCTGTGAGATTTTGAGCTTCCTTATAAGGCCTATAGCAAGAGACCATGTTTCGGATCCGTATGTCATCACGGGTAAAACACACTGGTTGAAGACTTACACTGAGGTAATTGAGACTGATTTCGAAAATAGTCAATTTGTCAGTTTGTCTTTCCCTCTTACACTGTAAAGTGGACTCAAGTTAGTAGAACGGGAGGAGAACAAAATAGAGCATCGTCCTACTCGTACATGGTACGTCCCCTGACCTCCGTGATTTCCCCGCGGGCCGCGATTCAATAAGCCGACAAATAGCCGATACACTACAACGAGATTCATTTTATATCCAATTTATCAAGTCTACTTAACAGGCCCACGAAAGCCGACTACGGTTTTAACAACTAAAACCAACCGACATTGTTTTATGACGACTCGTAAAAAACTTTCATTTTTACTGAAGTGGTGTTTCTAAGGACGTTAAATTATGAATTTAATAACCATCAAAAATTATCGAAGAGGACACTTTTGGTTACTAAAAGTTGGCATCGTTTCTTCACAAAACTCTTATCTTTTTATCATGCGGCATTATTTAAATTCATGCACTATGGATCCTTGTCAGTTTTAAGATGTGTCTTACGATTTAAATAAGTAAATAAAAGACAAGACAAGACAAGCCAATAGAGTGTACTGTAATAGATATTAGTTGTACAATACCATATCTAAATTTACTTTAAACCATGATTAAGTTATTTGTTACATTAATTCCAAGAGTCAAAGACATAGCTAGAAGTCAGTCAGTCTGAGAATGCGGTCAGAGTGTGGCGGAGGATGCCTGGGGTAGGTACTGAAATATCATCAACCTCGATTACTTGACAAACAATTTCACTTGGGTGGAATGTGTGCTACAACTTGGCAAGATTTGACAAACAGTGATGTCATAATTTAACAGTGAAATAAATGATTGCATTGTTAATGTTGGTAAAATTTACAATCAATCTTATTAACATAATAAAGGAAACTTTATACTCAGAATGTCAAAATGGCATAGCGCCTGCTACAAAAAAATAGTGCGAATAGTTAATAGTACATAAGCCTGATGCCAAATCACTGCCGCAGTGCCGGTGCCAGTCTCACGTATTTAATAAGTTCCTAAATATTAATAAACTCTAGACGTATGTACGCTGTAGATGCCGGAAATCATATATCGCCTGTAGCTAGTGCGAAACACTTGGTCTATTAATATAGAACCACCCCTTTTACTCTGAAGGCCTTAATGGTATGTGCGATAAAGACGGCTAGATTTTAACATATTGAGATCGTGTTACATTGTAAGATCTTAGGACAGGTGATCTCTTTGAATATTCATACAAGCGCGTGACGCGAATCACACCGAGGCCGCTGCGATCGATAGAATATTAGTCCCAGAATCAAACTGATAAGATTATGAAAATTAACTCTCAGCAATGGCTGGCTGAACCTTGTAATTTCAATAGGTAAATGTTTACCCGAGTTAGCTTTCAATAGAATATGACGACAGAGAGCGCGTGGGCGGATTGTAAAATCAAAAATGCAGCACCTGTGTAAACAAAATCAGCACGATTGTACGGAGGCAAATATTACTAATTCAAATAACAGTTCAGATTGAATTTGAATTCTAGATAGAATCATAATTAGCAGTTCAATATTCATAGTACATGCATACTTAATTTCGCGGTAAATTGAACAGCAATAGAAGCAGCGATGCACTTAAACGCAAGTGTTCCTGAATATGCATATGGCGCAGGGGCACGCGGGGGCTCGGGGCCGGGACGGGGGGGACACGTGACGGGAATACACAGGATCTGCATTCGCGGGACGTGTCGCAGCGCATGCATCTACCGCTTATCTCGTCCATCAATAAAGAGAATGCTATATTTACTCGAAACCGGCTAAGCCCGAAACTTGGTAATTAACTTTGTTTTTCTCAAAAGAAAGTAATACAATATTCAATTATTAAAGCGGTGTTCGTGAAAAGCTAATGAAATGCCTTGAGTCAGGTTAATAAATAATATTGCCAACTACGCAAACTTTGAAAATTAACAGGGCTGAATTTATTTTACCCAAAAATACTAAGTCAAATTTAAATTTAAATTAGTTCCACTTCACCGAAAGTAACTATTTATACTAATTTTATATGTAAACACATATAAAATGAACGCGCTAATCTCAGAAACTACTTGACCAAAAATTAATTTCATAATTTTTTCTATAGCCTCACGGCTCTGTAGGAGTTTACGCGGTCGTATAAACAAAAAAAAAATACAAAAGAATGTAGAAAAACGCCGGTATTAAGAAAATATACACAGTCAAACTTTATTTCCAAGAAGGGATATTCGATTGAGGCCCTGTTTAAAAATGAAAACAACCCAATAAATAACACCTTTTGAAAATTCAGAAATCATTTTATGTGTAAAAATGGCAGTCAAACTACTAGACACTTTTTCTTACTGTAAACAAACCCCTAATGTATTATGTAATGGACGTGTACTTATATAATGTCTTACAGAGCGCACATATACAACACAAAAGAATTTGACATAATAGGTACTCGTATTTGCATTTCGCACGAACTCTTTTTCCATGTTGTCATAGTAAAATGTTGTTTCGACTCTAGTTGTAAAACTGAACACGACAGTGTTCGCAAATAATGTGCGATACGTGGACGATTTTCGGCCATTTGCGACTCTCATTGTATTGTTCTCTACACTATGAACAAAACCGACTTCTCGTTTCAGTCCTCGTGGTCTTTCAAAGATACGACACTTTTTAAATCTATACTAATCTATACTAATATTATAAAGCTGAAGAGTTTGTTTGTTTGTTTGTTTGTTTGAACGCGCTAATCTCAAAAACTACGGGCCCGATTTGAAAAAATATTTTTACGTTGGATAGTCCATTTATCGAGGAAGGCTTTAGGCTATATAACATAAAGATACGACTCATAAGACCACAGCAGAAATGAAAAATGTTTCGAAAACGGGAGAAAGATATTCCTTTTGAGAGCTTCCGCTGCATACGCTGCGGAAACCGCTTAAGTTACACAAAAATCATGTATGACAGGATTGTTCAGCATTAAGAGTTCTATAATAAAGTCCGCGACAGCATATGTCTATCTTTTATGGTTGACTTACTACAACCTTTTTTATGTTAATAAATTTGTAAAAAAATAATGCATTATTTTTAGAGGTGTATTATACACACAGGTATTTATTCTTATCAAAATAAATACACTCATCATCACGAGCATTTCATTTAGAACCAAGGTGTCCTTTACATCATTTGATTTCAATAAATATCTTATAGCTATCACAATTTTAACATAACTCCGCACCAAAATAATGTTCGCAGCTTAAGTACAACGTGCGCTTGCGCTAATATATTATAAAGCTGAAGAGTTTGTTTGTTAGAACGCGCTTATCACAGGAACTGCTGAACCGACTTGAAAAAATATTTCTCTGTTGGATAGCTTATTTATCGAGAAAGGCTTTAGGATACAAAACATGACGCTGCGACGGGAAGGGAGGGAGCAAACTCAAAACGCGCGGACGAAGTCGCGGGGGACCGCTAGTCGTCATATATTTCTTGAAACTGTTTTTCACTGAATAAACTGAAAGGCTTTACGGATTTATTTCGCGCACATTTTATTAAAACTATATGCCTGATCTTTCAAATTCTTAAAAGCATCCGTGTTCACAGGCAAGTCTGAGGTGTTATTTGTCATAACATAGTTATAAAAATAAAACTACCATAACTTATTAATATTAATTGACGTTCCTATCCATGCAGAAAGAGCTTACTATGTCTTGAGATCTTGCAAATGTGATGTTGCTTGGGTCTTCCAAAGAATAGGATCCCATGCAGGTGGAACTTTCCAACCATCTTCTCTGTTTTTTTTTTTAATATTTTCTTATTTCCATAGCCTCACGTAGCATGCGAGGAACGAAACGCTTAGTGCAACGGTGTCCAACGGTGCCAGCAAGTTGGTCCCGACTAATATCGGTTGATATTAGTCGTTAAGTCGATATTAGCCTTATTGATAACATCTGACAGCAGGGTTAGTCTAGCAATTATGTCAGGCAAGTAACATACAGCTCTCAAGCTTGCTAAGATTTTGTGTAACCCAAGAGTCAGTGACTTTATTTTTATGTTATATCCTGAGACCTGAGACAGATAAGAAGTCATCGTAGTACGAGCTAATCGAGTCTGTATCATCATCACACAGTTCTTAATAAGAATCCGTATTAGTTGAATGGGGGCAGAGCATTTTGCCCATTAATGCAAAATAATTGTGATAGGTCCATAGTTGCACTCTATATGATTACTTGTACCCGATTTAATTACCTTACCAAGCACGTCTACACAACTTTTTGTAAAGAAATACATACTTTTTACTTTTGTTATTATTATGCTGTGTTCTATTTTCGGGACGATGGGGTCCCAGACCTTTGGAAGGCGTTCATGGGGCCGAAGCCAACACGCGGAGGCCGTTTAGACAACATTAATTTAAAAGCTGCGTGACACAAACCGACGATTTTTCCTGTATGCGGTATACAAGTGCACCCAAGGACAATCCCCGGTTTGTGCAGGGAGGGCTATTGCAGGGTATAGACACCAAGGACTACCCGGGCTATTGCAAGATAATACGAGGGTCAAACTGAAAGTTCTTAGAACTGGCCACTTATAAACAATATAATAAAAAAAAAAATCTAAAATTTGAAAATAGAACTCTTTGCCAATATTACTGAGTATATATTTCATTCATTTGTCATTTGTTTTACGATTTGGCGGCAAATTGAAAATTGTCTGTGTCACGTCAACATGAATTTAACACGAGGAAATTTTCGTGCAATGATTTTTTATGACTTTCGATGTCATTTAAGTCAACAAGAAAGCCTTTCACGATGAAGCCCCATCTCGTGCGACTATTTACAACTGGTTTAATGAGTTTAAACGTGGTCGCACTAATCTCACTGATGATGTACGTGAGGGACGGCCTTCTACGGCGACGACTGAAAATAACATCTGTGTTGTGCGGCGTATGATAGAGACTGACAAAAGAGTGACCTATCAGCAGATTCGGACAAGCTTAGGCATCGGTATGAGTCAAGTGCACAAAATCCTCCACGAACATTTAGCGGTCAGGAAGCTTTGCGCCCGGTGGATACCTCATAATTTGACTAAGGCTCAAAAACTCCATCGTGTGGATTGGTGCCGTAAAATGATTGAAAGATTTAACGGAGGTGACTCAAATGCTGTGTTCGACATACTAACAGGTGACGAAAGCTGGATTTACTGTTATGATCCTGAAACCAAAAGACAATCTGCTCAGTGGGTGTTTCCTTTCGAGGAGTTGCCAACTAAAGTGAAGAGAGATCGAAGTGCGGGAAAAAAAATGGTGGCCTCGTTCTTTGGAAGGATAGGTCATTTCGCAAAAATTGTGTTAGAGGATCAAAAAACAGTTTCTGCAGAATGGTACACTACCAATTGTTTGCCACTTGTCTTGGAAAAAGTTCGAGAGAAACGACCTCGCAGTAGGATCCTCCTTCACCACGACAACGCCTCGTCGCACACCGCCAAGCGAACGATCGACTATTTGGCGACATCAAACGTTGAATTACTGGGTCACCCGCCGTATAGCCCCGACCTCGCGCCTTGTGATTTTTATTTATTTCCAAAAATTAAAGAAAAACTTAAAGGAAAGCGGTTTATGAATGCTGAAGAAGCGGTGGCTGCGTATCGCGATGCCATTGAAGAGACCCCTAAGGACGAGTGGGCAAAGTGCTTTTCCCAGTGGTTCCATCGCATGCAGCGGTGTATTGACGTCAATGGACAATATTTTGAAAAGATATAATAAAACTAATAACTGGCTAATGTAATCAGTTTTTGATTTTCTAAGAACTTTCAGTTTGACCCTCGTATGACACAAAGATTACTGACTTGCATTCTCAGTCGATGGGCCCCCCCAATTAGTTGCGGCAACACCAGATGAGGTGCTTGGGGAGTGGAAAGGTGTACCACAGCTCTCAAGACAATTCCGGTAATCGTTCAAGATCCCTACAAGCATCTAACTGGCACACTTCCTTCCCCCGAGCATCTCTGCTCTAGCGAGTCTCCACTCAAGCCAGCCAATGAAGGCAAGCAAGAGGCGGGAAATCCTGTCCCTCTTCAGCGTTCACTCTGCCTGGCCAGTGAAGGCAAGACAGAGATGAAGAACAGGGGTTCTCCCAGGAGCAATCAGGTACGTGGGGTCGCTACTGCCCAACAGCTCGCCACAAGCTGCCCTGCGTATTTATTATTATTATTATGACCTTAAAGATACTTTTTACATTGATAAATGACGTTCGTAATCTACATGATTAAACAATATCATTGAATCATACGTACTGGGGTATGACTGTAAAAGTATTGTATAAACTCGCAAGCAGTAAACTGTTAAAATAGTGCTTCCTTATAAAGTTCAATTGTGTTCTCAACACCCTACGCCGGCTATAAACAGAAGTTCTTATTGTTATAGATACGAGTATGACTTGTGTAGTGTAGAATGGTTTTCTGAAGAGATTACAGTTACTGCGATATTGGTTTCCAAGGCGCAACGGGTTTCACCGTGGCCTGGTGATTGTTACGGCCTATTTGTTATTAAAAGATCGTGCCGATTTCTCCCACTTTTCTATCCCGCGTGGGTGCTTACAGTATTCGATAGTTGTAAGGAAACTCGGAATGTTAGCATTATAGTAGTAATATATCATTCTTATTTTGTGGGAAACTTATTAGAACCTAGGTAATTACGAAATATGAATTTCATAAATGTATTTTAATGACTACCACTTGAATAAAATACCAAAAATTAGTTCGCTTGTAATAAAGTAAGTAGGTAATTAAATTAATTGCTTGAGATGGTACACGAAAAACTTGTAATTAAAATTGTACAAGTATTAAATTAAACGTTAAGCACTTGTATTTGTCATATGATTAGAGACAGAAGAAAATGTTAAACAAAGAGAAATTCAAATAATTAATTTGATTCTTTGAATTAATTAGTCAGATCTGAAGGACTTGCTTCATAAATATTTACAGTGAAAAGCGGAAGCGGTTTTGAAGCGGCCAAAAACAAATCTTAATAATCCCAGTTACAGACAATACAAACAGAAGGCTATCAGCTTGGCCTGGTTTATAGTTTAACCACCAGTTACTTAGCTTAGCTCCATAGTATTAAGTATGTTTGAGCTAGCCATCTAACATCACTCAATACACTCGGCAGTTACCTAAAACATTATCCGCCAGTTTTTTAAATATTTTAATTGATGATTCTCTCCTATTGGTCATATCGTGCTTTATTAAATCATTTTTAGATAAGTGAACAAAAATGAACTATCCTTTTACCAGACGCTTCTGAAATAGTGATTTAAGTCAATACAAACATACAAACAAACTCTTCAACTTTATTATATCAGTTTAGAACATATTTATTAATTATCTCTACACAATATTTATACGGCAGCACCATGCTCTTACAACACTTGTAGTGCTAATGTATTACCTCTCTAAGGAAATATTACATAGAAGTAAAAAAATGTGGGAAGCACTCCCAAATATAAATTTGTACACTTAGGGGAACCTATTTCTCAGCAACGTAATGTTTGCTTTCACTACGTAGATTCTTTGTTCATCCTTCTCTTTTCATATTTCTAATCTCCATGTTATAGTAGAAAGTGCCTTTCAGTACTTAATTATTTAAAATGCGTACTGTGATAGGTATGCAAGTGCTCAAATACAACAAGGTTTTGTATGAGTTTAAAAAAATAATTGAGTAAGTTTGCATTATTTTTACCAGTTTGTTTGAAGCTACAAGTTGTTTAATGTTTTTCACTAATTTCTGTATTGTTTTCGTTTTCAAAGAAGTAAGCAAGTTGTTCGAGCCCTAAAAATTTACTTAACGAACCAAATACTGAGTTCGCCTTTACTTCTAGTTAGATTATTAATTATAGAAATCAAATACTGTTTTTGGTCATCAAACAACATTTTTTTTAAAAACTTATGGTAAGCCTTTTATTGCCCAATATCTGTTAAATGCTCTTTGTTAATACTCATGTAAACGCTGTTGGTTTTCATATAAATAAAGTACTTTATTAAAGTACACTGACTGAAAGACCCTTTACACACTGCGACTTTTAGGATCGATGCAGTCGCGCGTTAGCATCAATTCAGTCGCGATGCAGAGGCTGGAAATTGACAAATTTCCTGAATTTTGGCTTCTGCATCGATGCTAACACGCGACTGCATTGATGCTATATTACACCTGTTCATTGCGGGAGTCGCGATGCTGAAGCGCGTTTCCAAAACGTGCGACTGCATCGATGCTAAAAGTTGCAGTGTGTAAGGTCAAAGGGTTTTCCTAGGCTTTTACCATTATAAGGGGAATTCAGGTATTACAATTACCTTTGGTTTAAAGTTCGTTCGTATCACGTGCTCAGGTAACGAGGAGCTAATATAAATTCCAGCGAGGGTCAAAGGCAAGACAAGGGGCAGTGCTCGCGCATGTATTAGGCTCTTTGAGTCTCAGGAGCCACAATACATTAACTTTGTTTGCCTGAACCGCACGCTTGGGTAACTAAGGTAGAATGCAACTTGCAAAACTTGGTCATGATTGAATTAAAACTATGACCAAAATACCTTCCTAGTGAAAGGGATTCCTGAACAAAAAACCTTAATTTGCTGCTCTTGATTACTTTGCGTAATTAGTAACAACTTTACATACCTCAGTAACAACAATTTTAATTTTTAAAAAAAATGCGCATATGATACGTTATTAAAGGTCCCTAGTTTAACTTTTGAGTCTGTTATTTTGTCCTACTGGCAAGCCTTGCCTAGCTATACTTGTCATGGGTAAGGAAGATAGTCGTTAGGCGTAGATATCACAACATTTGACATTGAATCTCTTATTGAAGTTACGCTCTTAGAGTTAAAATAGCTTTGTTTAACACACATAGGGGCTTGGTATCTCGACTCTAATTTGATTAGAAAAGTTTGTATCCTACTCTGATGGTAATTAAATGTCGCGTTCATTGTATCAAATAATTACTTGGTTGTATGCCAGAATAAAATTACCTATGATCATCATGACATGTCACATCCAGATAACATATATAACAAACTTCAATATTGTTAACTGGTAACTCGCCTTGCTTACCTTAAAAAGACTTATGAGATGAAATAAGAAACCGAAAATTGCGCACGGGTGGGACTCAAATCCGCAACCTGTGGCTTACCAGGCCAATGCCCTTTTCAATCGAGCTAACGTGTAGTCAGTCAGTGTAACACTGTGAATGTAAAAACATTCTTTACCAAGAAAAATACTTACCGTTCCGTATGCATTTTTAAAATTTTGAAAATTGTTCAACAAAACAAATATTTTTTAGGCAAGCAAAGGAGGTTTATATGCGCAGCACCAGTATTAGCAATATTTCCATTATATGATAGACTATGTAATAGACTGGTGATTTAAAATGTTTTTAACTCACAGTGAGTTATTTGATTTTTAAGAATAGACTGGTGGCGAATATAACTCCATAAAGTGCCAGATCCGGAAAAAAATGCTACAGTAGCACATCCAGTAACTGGATGTGTACGCTCATGTATAACAACCACCTAAACATAGCAAAAGACCTTTTAAAAGATTTAAAAGTGAATTGTACAGATTTAAAAGATCATTTTGAAATTATTAAATGATCATTGTTTTTAAAGTAGATAAGTGGCATATTGTGTCCTAAATTGAATAAATATTTTTTTGATTTTGATTTTTGATTTTGAATTTGAAATTTGATGGCATGATGTTAAACCTGCTTCATTATTAATTAATCAATTATCATTTTGTTTTAAATAAAGTATTGTCAAATATTCGTCAGAGCGCCGCCCGACGCGACGCGTTTGCTTGCGCGATTGATAATTCCATTATTTATTTATATATTTTGTATGTATTCTTTAAATCCTTTAAATCCTTTAAATATCTGATCTAATTCTATCATTTTGTTTGATATTATTTGTATTTCTGACTTTGGCCTGATTCGTTGAAATTTGAATAATTATTATGATAGAATTTTATTGCATACAAATCATATTGTATTTGTAATTGAAGCTTTAAAGTGTGTCGAATATCTCTGGTAACTTGCAAGTGTTTTGATTTAAAGTTACAGCGCTACCTAACTGAATTTTATCGTCCCTTTTGAAAATGTCGTCATTTGACAACATTTCAACATTTTTATATGCACATTTTTATTTTTTCCTTAAAAAAGAACTTCGAAAATTAAGTCAACCATATTTTTTCATTTTCATTTCTTTTCAATATTTTGTCTAATAATAATTGTTTAAAAAATCTCCATTCTAAACGAGCGTAAGTACATGAGATTGGATATTATGAGGTCACGTGTTTGCTGTATTCGTTAGAAAAATATATTTGACGTTTCTAGTGTTGTGGTCTGTAGCAATTGTAGAATTAAGATGTCGATATCAATGGTAAATCAGGTAATATTATGTAATATTACCTGATTTTAGTTATGCAAACAGTACCAAACAAAGCTAACGTAGCATCCTTTCTTATTCAATATTATTATTGTGTCTGAAAATTACTCAAATATTTTCTCATAACTAAAATGTCAAACATATTTCGAATGAGGAATTTTGATGATTATTTCGTATCTGCTCCAAAAGAATATTTGAATGCAAAATGTTTTTTTTTTTAATAATCTTCAATTAAGCATATCGTAATTTATCGAAAATGTCTAATACAACACCGGAAACAACAAAACTAAATGTCAAAGTGACAGCTGACAGCAAGCTCAAAGTTCAAAAGCATTATAATCTTTTTCACTCATTTTTTTTAAAAAAAGCGCGAAATAATCTGAATAAACGTTTAACGTGAGTAGAATTGGTAAGTCTTGAAATGGTTTTCGAATTTTAATACCTGTACGAAAGTGAAATGTTGTCAATTCTAACACGCTCGCGCTTACGTAATTATAGGTATATTGTGTGTATATTATAATAGTTTTGTTCACTTTATTGCCGATTTGTGCAGATGCAAAAACTAATATTGGGTGAATAATAGGTATTGGGGCTACTTTATCTGCTCTTCTTCTTCTTTACTTATCAGGGATTATACCCAATTGAACGGTGAACTTTCGGAATGCAGTATGTCTAGCTTTCTTCTTACCGAAAGTGAATCAGCGGTATGTTACAATGTCTGAGTAGAGAAAATAATTTTCTTAAACAACATAACTTTAAGCAATACTCTTTGCGAACGCTCAAAATCAAAAAACATTGTCTTTGAAGCACCTGCCCATAATGTGTTACAGACCGTTGCAAGTGAAATGTAAATATTTTTAACAGCTTTATTCTGCAACATTACAAAGTTATCAATTTCGAGGCATAAGACGTATGTTGCATTGTACAGTAAATTATATATTTATAAAGTTAAAAACTAAAACATTTAATGCCAAAATAAATCATGACATATATCGGAAACCATTAATAATCAAACTTGTTTTGCTCGCTTTTCAAAGCCCGAGTCAAAACCACGCGAGGCTATAATTCAAACTCACATCTGCCAACACTATTAAATCAATACTTAACATACATACAACATTCTAATACATACACAATGAACACTGGTAATATTTCATATTATTATTGGATACGAATAACTATCTTATACACGTGGGTCATCCACTATCAACGTCATTTCTAGTGCAGCGTTTACATGTGGGTGATCATTTTTTTTAAATTATTTTCGTCTTTTTCACTATTGTTTTCATTTTACATTATAAATAACAAACACTATTGTTTTAACATCTTAGCTTAACATACGTCCATAAATTAATCTGTATGCTGATATGTTTAATAATTATTATAGAAATTGTTTTCTTGTATGTCAATTTATTATTACAGACTGCTTGTAATCGGTCACTGTGTAAAACCGCTGGGAAGGCTTATCTATGTTCAACAATTCACGCCATTTGGCTGAAAATGATGATAATTCAAATCATCTCTACATTTAGTGTAACAAATCGCAGTAATACACTAAGGATGGATCCTTGCAATGGATTGCAATGCACCGATTCTATTTGATTTCTCCGATAGTTCCTCGGAGGCGATATGTCTCGCGTGTGAGCCATCCGACACATTGCCATTGTAAATCGAGAGCTACTTTTCATACACAGTTTTATGCGGAATTTGCAATTCATCACTATTGAATTATTCATGGCGCAAAGTGATAGTAATTTAAAACGACTTTTTGTGCATTATGATTTTAATATTTTACTTTACATAATGTTCAGTGGTAATATACATAATGGAATTGCTAGAAAGTCTTTGTTTTATTTTATTAAAAAGGTACACCAACAGATTACATATTGTACACACTTAACTAAAGCGACATTGACCGTGTTTTCCATCTTATATGTAGACCTATTAATGTTTCAACACCCGAGCGGTTGCAGGCAACCGCATATATAACAATAGAATTTGCATTGTGTCTCGTTCACATACGCTTGAGGGATTAAAGGCGTACACAGCATTGTTGTAAACAGAACAACAAACAACAAGTTAAGTCAATTAGACTTAAGGGCAATCAAGAAGTTATGGTTTAAGAAAGGTTTTAAAATAAGTGAGTCAAACAAGTTTATAGAACAACCTTTATCTGGAATTAAAGACAATAACTTTGCAAAGTGAAACCACACTGAAAACAATAGTATTAAAACGCATTACTCATTCAGCAGCTCATAAAACTTCTTCTTAAACTTGGGCAAGGTATCGTGGAAAATATCTAGATATCTAGAATTTGTACTCGTCGTTAATAAAGTTATTATAAATGTATATATTTTTGCGTGTAGATAAAAAGCAAAATACACCTCCGGACTTCTTTTCGTTTTGGGACACTTGTACTTAACTATAACCACTTCATTATTTTGGATAAAAAAAGTTTCAATCAGTTCAAATCAAGTTTATTTCACATTACAAATACACCATTAAATTGTCACAATTTCAATTCGTATTGTTTGTGCACAACATGCTTTTATTTGCTATTAAAAAAAATTGGTTTGGATATTTTACTATTTGGTTACGATTAAAACGCCTTTCTTTTTTGACCTGACCTATCTATGGGTAACCTCATAAGACCTTTTATCACGAGCAACAGTAAAGAATAAACGTTTACAGCCCATAATTTTGGAACTAGAGAAGTTGCGCCGCTTACACCCGCCGTAAAGGGATATCGTTAGCGAGTCGCGAGTTATTTGTAAGTATGCTAATGATATGCCTCATACTCGCAGCGGTGACAGACAAACTGGCAAACTCCGTAAAGTTGGCACGTGTGAAGCGCGGCTTGTCGTATCGATAATTAAGATAAAATGTAATAATTACAAAGATAGCAATCCTAAGTTATTTTTATCCTGCTCTTCGTTTAGTCTCTATTATTAACTCTTTAATGAAAATTTTTGCTAGTATATTTAAAGTGAGAAAAAAAGTTCTTTATTAACGGAATTTTATACCTGTAGTGTCCGATAACAAAGTCAACTACGAACATGAAAGATAGTTTCCTATAAGTAAAATCATAAGACTAACATTTATATACTCATAGAAAAAATTGAACAACATCGCGAAGCAACTAGGTGAAGCGCCATCTATGATTGAAAGTTGGAATTAATCTCTTTACATAACTACGTGCAATGTTATTGTATAGGATAAGCTATTACAAGATTAAACAATACCATAATTAAGCGTCACGCAATGACGTATCCATAAGAAACTACAAATTTCGCAGGGTTGGACTAACAGCACGGCAGCTCAATTGGTAAGAGCGGTTGGCCCGGTCAGCCACAAGGTTGCTGGTTCAAGCCCCGCCCGTGCGCAAATTTTTGGTTTCTTATTTCATCTTTATTTATTTATTTATACTTTATTACACAATAATAAAATTTTGTACAAAAGGTGGACTTAACGCCATATGGCGTTCTCTACCAGTCATGCCTTTGGGCTCAGCAGAAATGATTGTGGACTGTGCGACAAAGAAACAAAATTAATTATATACAAAAAAAAGTCCCAAATAAATACAATTAATACTTACATAATATTACGCATACATAACATAATCTTTATGAATACAATAATTAATAATTATTATATTTTTTACTCCCACTATAATAGATCAACGTTTAACGTCTTGACATACTCGTACATTAAAATGCTTACTACCACTACTACTTTGCCTCGCGTTATCTCACGTATTTCTATTAATAAAGATACTTTTACTTCCTCTAGCGTATTTTGAAACTATACCTCGCGTATTTTGAAAAGTAATTAACTCTCGAGCGTTCTATTTAGTAGTTCACGTCACTAACCGTAGCCACAACCGAGACAGCCGCAGCCGCCGCGCTACGGCCTCGCGCGCTTGTGACTACGACGTAGCGAAACATAATGAGCTGTAGTTTAGAGGGTTTTGTTTGATGCGTAAACAGAAGTTGACACTTTTTATGATCGAATCATTTTGAGTATTGTGATAAGACTACAATGTTGCTAAGAAACGCACAAAGCATGATGCAGCTGTTAGACATATATTTTATCTACTGGCTCTACTGTATTTTATAGCTCAAAGTGCAAACCGGTTGCGGATTGTAGTAGTGAACGTGTTTTAAAATTAGTAGTTAACTATGTGACCCTGTGTGTCATAGGTGCATTATTGGGTTAACCGTCATCAAGCCGAATTATTTCAGCGCAAGTTATGATGATTGCGTAACCAGCGAACCCTGATATTAATATGAGAGCGCGCATCCGTCACTTGGCACTCGTAATACGCGTCGGAATCACTTACGAGCGCATCCCTGTTCGGTGCCATTAGTATCTGTCAGGCGTACTAGCTCATAATGCTAGAGTGGAAGGCAAAATTTACAGTTCGACTCTTTCTTGTTATTCTGCTTTCGCTTGGGGTCTCCTTGTAGCTAGCGATCTCTCATTCAGATTTTATAGACGGAATTCTATGCGTGTCATGGGTGCAATGTCTTAACTGCCTCGTTGGCGCAGCGGTAGGAGGGTCGCACTTTAAAGCCACGGCTGCGCCAGAGGGCCCGGGTTCGATCCCCGGGTCGGGCCAAAAATATGTACCTGGGATTTTCTGTTCAGAAATTCTCAGGGTAGCCCAGAGTCTGGAAGTTGGCGGTGTTTCACCCCCGTGCCTCGGAAAGCACGTAAAGCCGTTGGTCCTGCGCCTGATTTATCTCCGGTCGTGTCAGATTGCTAACCCATCGGGCTATGAGAGTGAAAGAAATAGAGAGTGCACCTGTGTTTGCGCACACACTTGTGCACTATAATATGTCCCGCGCAGTCGGTTAGTCGTTTGTGACTGGCCACCGTAGTCGAAATCGGCTAGGGGGACTACTACTACTACTACTTAAGGCTTATAACTATTTAAAAGTTTACTTAAAAAACATGGCGCAAACAACACATAAGACAAAGTAATATTTACGTAAGAGCAAGATAATAATCTTTGCACGCATCCAGCGTCGCCGACGGTTTAGAAACACAAACAACGCCACAAAGCGCAACTTGTGGACTAAATTCATTAGAAGTTTCTCCAAACCTCGGATTCATGTGTCGAGTCGCCACTCACACCGCCTCGCTTTCAGTGTGTCAGTGTGGCTACGCTCTCTGGGTCGCATGAGGCGGAGTTGTAAGTATTAGACCCGTTGCACACTGTGACTTTTAGCAGCGATGCAGTCGCGATGCAGCATCGATGCAATCGCAAAATATCAACCATTACATATTGCGCTAACTTTAGCATCAATGAAGTCGCGATGCTAACGCGCGTTAGTATCGGTGCAGTCGTCTATTATTTATTTAATGTCCAGCTTCTGCAAGCGACTTCATTGCTGCTAAAAGTCTCAGTGTGCAAAGGGTTTTAGTGTTTCCTAGCACACACATCCTATAATATTTGGGTAGGCGCTAAGACATTATTTTCTATTGTCGGTAGATCACTCACTTATGATCATCACTGTCACATCGGCACTGTGGATTTTATTTGCTAAAATGTATGTCAGGAGTATACTGGAATATGCCTGTACCATCTGGTCCCCACAATATGATTTATATAAGGATAGACTGGAAAGAATACAAAAAAAAAACATAAACCACCTTAATTATCGTTATCGTAAAAATTTCGAGACGTACGAATTAAGTCGCATAGAACATGGCCTACTTCCTCTTGATCTTAGGCGTATCTCACTCGACATGTCATTCCTTTTTGATATTGTTAATAATAATATAGTTGTCCGGAGCTGGTTTCTAGAGTATTTTACAGCACTCCTAAGTACCGCACACGCCACACGTCTTTGTTCAGTCCACCTAAACATCACACTAAATACATGAAAAGTGTTGTCATGCTTCGACTACCAAGAACGTATTATTCAGTACGAGTATTTAGTGAAATTGATCCTTTTTGCACGAAACGAAGTAAGTTCAAGAGTGATGTGTATGACATTCTCAAAGAGCGTATTCGTTAAATAATTAAAATAATGGAATCTTATCTTGAAGTACACTTTCATATTATCTAAATTGACACTAATTATTTTGAACTATCCATCTATTAGAGAATTAATAATAATTCTTATTTATAAATTTAACAGAGTAAGCAACGAGCCTTAACAATTTACCTGACGATTACCTAATACTGTGTTCGCCTTTACCTTTGTGTAACTAGGTACCTAGTTACTTAATTATAGAAATCAAACACTATTTTTTTGATCTTCCAACAACATTTGTTTTTATAACTTATGGAAAGCCTTTTATTGTTGACCTTAATATGTGTAAAATTATTTTTGTTAATACTTATGTAAACGCTGTTGGTTTTAAAATAAATAGAAAATAAAAAAAATAAAACTATGAAACTAAATTCTAACACTTAAGTATGACGTGACAGGTACCCATGCAACTAAGTTTGTAAAATATCTTAAAATACATTTTCACTGTGTCCTTATTAATTCAATAAGTTGCATAAAAGATTTCATACCTACAAGGCTTTGAAAAGTTTCATAGAAATAAGTGAATTAGAAAGAGAATTCAGGTGTATAAGTCCTTGGGTTTGCAAAATTCAACAGGCATGGCTATGTGTCGGTAGCCGAATGGTAAAGGCATGCGCTCGGATAGCGTAAGACACAAGGTTCGATTCCTTGTCTGTGTAGTGTGTGACGCACCTCTCTTAGGTTAGGTTTATATATTAGGCTTTAGTGTAAGAATAGTAGTAATAAACGGACGTTCGACCAAACAACACGTTTTATTCTCACTCCTGGGTTCCGCCTATTGCATGGCGATCCTGCCAGTGCTGCCTTCGGGCAGTTCTGTGCAATTATAAATTAAATAAATGAATTTGTGTTTTAAAAAATAAAATATAATTGTTATTCGGACTGAAAAAAACATAGTAAAATATAAAAGTAAGTGGACCTAAAATAGTGACGTAAAATAGTTTAAAAGGAATAATACAAGTATATCGAAGGTGCCATTTAAATAAAAGAAGAAGGAAAGTGATCTGCTGGGCGCCGGGCGATACCATGGTGACAGATGTCGGATGGTGATTTGCTGGGTGCCGGGCGTAGATGGTGTCAGAGGTGATGGTTATGTTGGTCCTGGGCGCTGGGAGATGTTCGTGTCGAGATGAGGAGGCGCCGGGAGTATCATGCGTGTCAATTGGAAGGATAATATCAGAAGGAAAAGGAAAGCGTTGTAATAGCAGAAGTAGATTAGTTTTGTTTTTTCTCTTAATCATGTAAAATTCAATAATATAATATGTGTACCATGGCCATGAGTAATTAGGATGACATGAGTAGGTATCCTTAGTTAAAACCATGTTTAACCAAATTTATAATATTGTGTATTTTAAAATGTTTATACTATTTTAGTATTTAATGATTATTACTTGCACACGTAAGTAGACGAGTCAAATCAAGTTCGTTCATAAACCTTTAAATTACCCATTATTATTCCGAAATTGAAGAATCTTTAAAATCTAACTTACCTTCATAAACGTTGTATCTTAATTACCAAATCCAATTAAATATATAAAAATATTTTTGTAAAAAAATATGTTAACTATTTAGAAATACGAATTAAATGCCATTTCCGAGTTACATTTCCCAAATGTTCTATTAGTAACCTGTGCACCATTTATTAAAGTTCAATGGAATATTTTTATGAAAAAAAAAATGTAATGACGTGAGTTTAGAATGAAGTACGTATAAAAATATCAGAAATATACTATGAAATTGACTTGAACGGTACGTTACGAAATTAAATAAGTTGTTCTGTTATTATAACTTTCGTTTACTGTTAGTTACCTCTGAAGAACTGAAATAACACTTATCATCAAAAAACAATATTATAAAACACAATAGATATTATGGGTTGAACTGTACCTAGACTAAAGACGGGTAACCATATTTTTTGTAATGTTTATAACATAAAATTGTTATTCTTAAATAAGAATGTATGAAAGTAATTATTATTGTCTAAGTGTTTGTTTACCCATAGAAACTTAATTTGAAAATACTGTACCTTTCTAAATATACTATATATTTAGCAGAAAATATAACTTACTATTTAAAAAAAAGCACTGTCAATAAGTTTATGAGAAAATCAAAATTACTTTAAAATATTGCAAAGTTAAATTTAATGAGATGACCTAAATTACTCAACATACGCGGGTGCGCCAATGCTGTCTTGAAAAATGATGACCGCTACATTCCTAGCAGATAATATTACTGTTTGCAGCTTACTACAAGATACTCGCTCTCGGTTAGAAAAATAAAAGCAATAAATTAGAAATATAGCTTGTCAGTTATAACATCTTTGTATCGAGATTCTTCATTCTCACTCCTGGGTCTCCACCTATTGTATCTGTCACAGTTGCTTCTTACAAGTGCAATTTATAAAATCCTTGAGCTATCAATTTTGTGCTAACTATAAGGGGCTTTGCTTATTTCACATCGTTTTTAAAATAACTTAGCTTCATTTTAGTAATTTTTAATACTGAGTACACAAATTATCTTCTACTTTTTAGTATTATGCCAGGGACACTGTCGCACGTTTTCACGAATTGTGCCCGCGCCCTGACGGGGTGTCGTGACCGCAAATGTATTTTACACGAAGACAACTATCTGCTTAAGTCAGCTTTTATTGTTAGCAGCGGTTGCCGGGAACTTTGTCAACATAATAATACAATATGAATATACAATAAGTATTGTAACACAAACCACTATCTGTTTGTGTTACAATACTTATTGTACACTGTCATTATTGAATCAGGTTTAATCGTTTTTATTTACTAAATGCCTAAACCCTTTACCAAAACCATTTCAAAATAAAAATAGACCAATACACTATTGTAGAACATTATACTTTTATCTAACAAAAGATGTATAGTTATAACAAAAGTTTTATTTTTATAGGATACCTAAAAAGCAAATAAATAAGTTTGAATTTTAGGCCAAACGCTCGGAAGAGTAAATGTAAAAGTTGATGCCGGTCTCGGTCGATCATTTCAGGAACGAAAACAGGTTCATTAGGCTATAAAGTCTAGCTCGTTCGTTTATCCGATAGTTGAGGTAAACTTCAGCACCAATTAAAATATATTTGAAAGTTTGATTTATGGAGCTAAAGATTAATTACTAAAATTATTACAACCGTGCAAAGCCACTAACTAGTATTTGATATTTTGGACTTGCTGCTGAAGAGCATTTATGAAGATAAATGCTCATTGCAGCTTGTACTTACTAGAAAAAACTTGCATCTTTTTTCTAGATGAGTTCACATTGAATTTCGTTTTTACAATAATTCGCCACAGAATTGTCGCTGCCGGTAAAATTCTGACGAGACTGACGGATGCAATAAGAAAACAATCGTTGAGTGAGGCTGGTTCTAAATGGTACTGTTGTACAAGTCAAAATCCACGTCCCTGAATTGTCAAGTCTCCGCTCCGTCACCACTCCGCTTATCGTCAATTGTAACACTTTGAACCGTTCCTTATGGGTTTGGTACAATAAAACAAAAAAATGTAGAAACATCATCTTTCTTTGGTACTTTCATCATTTAAATATAATATTCGCTAAGGTATTAAGTACTCGTATTTAAGAAGATACACAACATAAATTGTTTTGTTTCTAATAAACAGAACAATTATCTTTCTTTTTTTATCACAGCTTTCGTTAGCACGCCAGCAGGCAAGTGATTGTAAATGACTGTTGCGATCATACTTACAAGTTATCCATAAAGGTTGACATTTTGCGACTACCTCGATGCTGCATCGCGACTGGATCGCTGCTAAAAGTCGCAGTGTGTAAATAGTCTTAGGTCCCAGGCTACAGCTTTTTTTTTACCCGATCGAAATAAAAATACTTCTGAAAATCTAGGTTGAAATTGGATCTGAGTTAGGCGATTACAACAATGTGTTACGCATTGACCTCCTTCTATCAGTCGGCTAATGTGATCGTCCACTGTTATCGGCTGTTGATGCCAGCGCTAGGGGCCGTACTGTGTGTGTGTCTGGATTTTTACCTCACGGTCTACATGCTTGTTGCTCGATGTAGGTACTTTAACCTAGTAACCGAAATATTACCGTATAATTAAAATTGCGTAACACTATTTCTATTGCTATAAAGTCAGGCAAATCTTTAAGGAATCTTCTCTAAACACATATATAAATCTTTTGAACAAAAACTTAAATATTAATGAAAAGTTTGAAATCGAATTTATTTCTGTTAAACCCTAACCAGTAAGGTCATAAACAACCGTATACACACATCATGAAAAGTTTGTGATCACTAGCATACGCTGATTTAATTTTTAAATGTAACTGTATCAAGGAAACCTTTATGTTGTGTCTTTTCTAAAAAATTAAAACTCTGTAATAATTTGCTTACAAAATTTGCTTTTCCAATGTGATCGCAAACTTTTATGATGTGTGTACTTTATTAATTTGTTTCCGATATTTCGGCATTGCTGCATTTTAGTCATCGTGATCACAATAATTTAAATTCTTAAAGAGGAAATGAAACTAATATTTTCTTTTATAATGTTCGAAAATATTGACGTAGAGTCGCATCCCAGATGTTCCGAGCACCATTCAGCGGTATTGGCCGTTCGGCGCACACCACGCGCCCTAACACTACGCGGTATTACCTGTTCGACTATATTCAATATTACAGGCACATATTTTAGGCGAGGCATTCAATTTTTACGCATATTGCAAGTTGAGGTCGTACGCGAGAGTAATATTATTTTGTTCTGTTATATGATTGACGAAGTTGCCGTAGTAGCCTAATATCACATTTAGCTTATTTGTAATATGACAAATTCCGTTTAAAGAAATACGAGTAACTACTGACTTATTGCATCAATTCGATAAAACACGCTCGAAATTCGACGAACTTGACAGACATGAACGTGAAACGTGATTTTCTCTCATGTAGGTTCTGTCTATTTGGTTCGAGCCCTGGAGTCTATTGAATTATTTTACAATTCTTCTATGTTTATCTGCCAGTGGCATCATTCAGAAATATGGACAGAAAATGCATTAGTCCGTCCTCTATTTTCGATCGCCGTGCAGTGTTCACAATAACGAAATTAGCAAAATTGACAGAAATGGAACGCGATCGATGCACTGGCCACCGCACAGTGGTTCGCAGTGGTCGCAAAGAAGTATTATGTAACCTGCGACAGACTGCAATAAATAAATATTTTAAATATTGGACACCAATCACATACTTTGCTCTGATCCCAAAGTAAGTAGCCAATGCACTTGTGTTATGGAAATCAGACACAACGGTGGTACCACAACACCCAGACCCGAGACAATATAGAAAATTTTGATTTCTATATTGACCCGACCGGGAATCGAACCCGAGACCTCGGAGCGGCGACGCCAAAACCGAGTATATTATTTACCAGCGCTATCAACACTCAATCTGCTCATGCTTCTTTTGTCAGTTTTTTTTTATTTCTGCCACTACGCACATAGTTTCGCAACGTTCTACCACAAGTTACGTAATCAACCTATGTGGCCCGATTGGCCCAGACAAATGCCGTTTGTCCGGCACATGACGGAAATATCCGGACAAACGTGCATTAACCGGACAGCGCTACACGCTGAAGCGGGTCAATCATTTGCAGCGTGCGCATGGAATTAAAATGAATTCCGATAATACCCTTAATACCCTTTGGACATTCCCACACATCGCCATCTAGTCCCAAAGTAAACTACTCAAAGCTTGTGTTATGGGTGCCAGACAACGGATATAATACTTAAATACTTTTTGTTTGTAAATACATACATGATATACATAGAAAACACCCAGACCAATACAAACAGACATATTTATGCACACAAAATGTTTGTATTGTGCGGGGATCGAACCCGCAACCCGCTGCGTAGTAGGCGATTTCTCGACCACTACACCAGACGGGTCGTCAAACTACGATAGCTTTACGATTTTTAATTGACTACATTTACATGAACTTTTTTTTCTATAAGTTATATGTTTTGGTTTGGATTTGATAACCCAATATTGCCTTTCTCTTGAAGTTTATCATTAGTGGCGATGCCTGCGGCGAAGGTGACTCGTCTCAACAGAAGTAATCAGACTCACAATTTCCCACGTGTATTACGGAGTGTTTCACTTTTTAAATCTATTTATTAAGATACATTTACCAGAAATTACACAAGGACTCTTTAGCTTTACTGCAGTTGCCTATATCCTGGATTCCCATCGAACGATTTGGCTTATATCAAAGGTTATCTTAATTAATCGAGTCCTTGAGTATCGACGGAATGCTCAAGCGGCGAGACACTCGATCCGTTAATTAACGTTTGAGTGTGTCTTCGGTTAGGAGTACTCAGATGTAGCCGTTTGGTTGCTCTTCAAACACGAATGCATTATCTACTTAAACAGGGTCTTATGCACCGAGGTATGGGAAAAACGTTATATTACTAGTTATAAATTAGTTAACAGGTTTATAACTGAATCAGTTACGACATAAAAATACAATTTTCGAATAATATCGCTAAAACTAACCGAAAATCTCTATTAGTGTGTTGCTGTACGCTTCATGATTAATGATTATAATCTTCAGTCCCGATAAATTATATCACTACGATAAATAAATTTGGTCAGATAACTTATAAAAATAAATCGTTTTGTAAAATAATTCTAAACTACCCAAATACATAATACTTAGTTACCTAAGTAACTAGTATGTTTACATACGACCAGAACACGCTTCTTTGTGTAAAACATAATCACACCACCTACGTAAGAGATGTGTGAAACCTTTTTTGAATAATCCTTGCGGATGGGAGCAGCTTTATTCCTGAGGCGGGTATTATTTTTCTTTGTCAGGCTATTAGCGTCCTATTCCAGGCGCCTTCTCTAGACATCTTGGAAATTGGATCATTTCCTAAAATAATAATGACATTAATAAAGAGAAAATTAACATTTACATAATTTTATTTGACTAGGCTAACACAGATTTTGGGTTTTTGTATGGGTTTTTGTTGTGTATACTACCATCAAGGTAATTAACGTAATCTTTACAAAAGCTTAGGATAATAACGCTTATTATGCCATACTACTGACGCATGCTTCAAAGCTATCTTCTATCTCGACTTTTGTTCCAATACGTATCTTTGATAGTTTTACTCGTGTGTAAGAGTCAGAAGTTGCAGGTATCATAACTAGGAGAAGTAATAAGTGAGACACCGCACTCTGCCATTTCAGCAATTAGTGTTGTGAAGAGTATCGCCTGACTTGACTACTCAGGGCTGATTAGGATTTTATTAGTCCGGGTTCATTCTGGTTTTACTGGAAAGCAGTCGAATCTTTGTGAATTTATTGGTGCATCTTATATCGAATGTTCTTGTTTCATTTTAGTTAAAACAATTTTTCCACAACTTAATAGCAAGTAAGTAGCGTCGAGGTGCTCGTAGCGCAGTGGTGGCAGTGCACTTTGGTGCAACCTGCGGCACGCCCGTGTTTTGATGGTTGACTATTCCGACCATTTAACACGCTCACTGCGATAGGAGGCCTAAAGACCTCCTATGCGTACGTTCGTACGGTGCGGGGGAAAAATACTTTGATCTCCCTCTGGTGCGAAGGCCACAGCTTGTAGATTTTTTAATGTGTGACAAAGATAAATATAAGATTATGTTTGTATTTTTATCTGGAACTCGAAAACCCCAAAAAATACGTGAGAGGTCTATAGGCCCCTTTTCGCACTAGAATAGGAAAATCATCATTCAGTGCGGATAAGGGGCCTATAGACCTCTTATGCTGTGAGAGGTTTTTCGATCCCCTCCCGCACCTGTTCCTATATATGATGATCCTAGTGTTGCACGTGCGTTGCTCATGATGTTATAAATGGAGTGTGATAATTAATTACGATTGCAGGAAAAATGTCTCGCGGAAATAAAAGATGTCGGAAAATGCTTAATTTAGCTATTAGTCAAAATTCAAGCGGTACCGCGGAGAACACGTCTCTTCCAAAGTATCGCCGTGTGTATCAAAGAATAAACGCTAAGAATCAGGCATCTAATAAAATTAAAATTTTAGAAAATGTGCAACAGTTGGATGGTTTTCAATTAGGAGAAAGCTAATAAAATATCGAAGAAGAATTTTTGTGAAGCGATTATAGAAGGATTTACTAATATACCGATGTCGGCGGCAGTTTCAGGTGGTACGTGGTATTCATTATTATATTTAGTGTGTTTGTGTGTGTGTGTGTGTGTGTGTGTGTGTGTGTGTGTGTGTGTGTGTGTGTGTGTGTGTGTGTGTGTGTGTGTGCGCATCGTGTGTGCGCGTGTGTGTGTGTGTGTGTGCGTGCGTGCGTGCGTGCGTGCGTGCGTGTGTATGTGTGCGTGTGTGTATGCGTGGTGTGTGCGTGTGTGTGTGTGTGTTTTAACTAGTAGTTATTAATCTAATTTTGTAGTATTGCAGGTAATCTACGTGTTGCTACGCTAAAGAAGAACCAAACATATCAGAAAAATGGAGACAAAAGGAGAAAATGTTTGGGTTGCTACGAAATTCTGCGTACCACTATGAACAGCCGGGAAGCGAATAAAAAAGTTAAAAAAATTAAATCTTATTGTGTTGACTGCAAACAACCAATGTGTTTAAAGTGTTTTTATGACAGACATGTTTAACTGAATTTGTTTATTAAAGTGTATTTAGAATATTTAGAGTTTATTTTTCCTATGTCACATCACTAGCTTAACAAAATTTTAACATCTAATTCAGTGCGATAGGAGGTTGATGTGCCTCCTAAATATTTTCCTTATTTTCAGGCTTTTCCAACGTCAGATCTTCGGGCGAACGCAGAATAAGACAGCATGATTCTTCAGCTTCATGACGATCTAATTTTTATTTTCTTATTATTTGATTTTCAATATAAATATTGAATTTTAAGTATTTAAGTCGGTAAGAGGTCAATAGGCCTTAATCGCACCAGCAAAAAGATACATTTAAGGCATATGGGCCTCCTATCGCACTGCGGGAAAGTTTGCGAAATTGATCCCCGCAGTGAGCGTGTTAAGTGATATATGACACAAGCATCTCCGTACTTCGGAAGGCACGTTAAGTCGTTGATCCTTGCTAATTTCGGTTGATATTAGTCGTAAAGCCTAGTCGGAGGTCTTATGGCTTGACAACATCTGACAGCAAGGCTTAGTCGCTTGCCTTGCAAACACTCCTCCAACAATCCGCAACAGCTTGCGAGGTGGAGTATGGCTTAAACTACCTCATACTTGCGGTAAGGCCTTTTCAGAGTAGAGGGACGTTCCAGGCTAATTTTACTTTTTTTAGAGGGCGTCGATGTTTTTCAACAAACTCATCTCATCGCGTCACTAGAGCCAACTGTTGTTACCACAGGGTGCAAAAGCAGATGTTGCTTTAATCTAAGTTTGTTTCTTTTGTGTGGGACCAGTAATTGCATATTATATGACGCCGTTCGGCCAACTTGCGGGCCGAACTTCGCTTCAATATTAACTGGCCGCGTTTCGCCGCTTTTTCGCTTAGCGCTGCGGTTGCTGTGTTTAGACGGGCCTTTGAAAAGTTTTGCTCATCGTTTTTTTGGATATCTCTTACAGCATGTGAATAAAATAAACGTTGCCCATCCGTTCACAGTTCATTGACCTTATGAAAATTTTTGAAGTGAAAACCTCTTTAGCGGCGTTGAGCACTTTTGTGGGATGGGGGAAAAATGTGAAACTCGCGTCAGGACACGTGGGCTGATCGAAAAACCGTAAGACGATTGGCGAAATTATGGATGTAAGTTGATTTTTCTGAGAGATAAACTTTTTAATGTAATTTAATATAATATAAATTGTAATGTTTGTGTACGATAGCGCAATAAATAAATATTGTATTCTATAAAAATATTGTATTATTATTATTATTATTATTATTATTGTATTATTATTATTATTATTATCATTATTATTATTATCATTGTATTCTATCACAAAAATAATAGTACTTTTATATTGATAATAAGAGCAATTCATTCAAAATTATTCCATAACTATTCCAAAAAATCAAAAATGCACAACGTTGATATTCAAGTTTTCACTTCTGCCGGCACTCCCGGAGTGCAATTTTTTTTTGTTTATTTGTTTCTTGTAAGTGACAACCAAAATACTTAATAATTGCTAAGGGCCAATTTTGTGATGTTTAGTAGTACTTAAGTACTGGTTCAAGGCGTTACCAGCGCTTTAATATTATAAATTCTGCGTGTTTGGAATAAAAATATCCTACCCAATGGTCATTAAAAGAGCCTTTCTGCCTTTTGGTTAAGGTAGTTTTACTTTAATACACGCACAATCGTAAATATTTAACCGCTGGTAACGACATTTAATCAATTAGTTCAGTTATCATGTTGATCACGAAAACGGGCCTTAGTTACTCTAATTACAACTTAGTACCACTTGTTACAGTCCAGAGTAAGATAATATCTTCTAATTAGTTTTAAAACTTTAATCTGAATAAAAAAAACAATGAGAATAAAAGTTAAGAACACTTCCAATAAGTCTCTAAAGGCATGTATAAAGGTTTGGCAAAGAGTGTCATGACAGTGACAAAAAATTGAATGAAATTTGCCGATTCTTTGACGGGATATCCAGTAAAAAGCTCGTCAACGGGTCGCAGAGCGATGACACGTGCAACTATCCCGACGTGGCCAATTTCGATTTGCGTTAAGGTGACTCTACACTAGAGTGATGTTACGTTCTCAATTCTCATAAATTTACTGCGAGACCAAATCATTTAATGAAATTTATTAACTTTTTTTTAATAGACATTATTAACCCATCCGGCTTGGTATGACTTCTCCTTATTCTCTTTTTATCTGGTATTGTTCTCCAAACTTATTTAAGTGCCCGATTATGTCTTCAATACAAACAATAGAGATACACATTAGTGTACGATACGATCTATAAGTGAAGACTGCTTAGGCATATTATATGTTTATATCTCCCGATAACATTATACATGTATTATATTGCTATTTGTTATATAATAGATAAAATAAAATGGTACAATACAGACCAATATTCACTGTCTTTGTTGAAATTCACTCATTCACTTGGTAAAGTGTCACATCTCAGCGCTAGCTTGTTCAAAAATTAATGTCTAATATAAGACATTTGAGAAATTAGTTTAAAGAAATAAAATAAATAGTTGACTCAAAAGTTAAACACTCCAGTTTATATACTCGGATACAGCGTCAAACATTCGCAAGAACATTGCACTACATGGAAATACTTTAGATAACTGAGCATGTATTGTTCCATTCTTAAAAACGTAATGGTATTGTGACATTTTGCGCCAATGCAAACGCCGCTAACGGACCAGCCAATAAACCTTTCAATTCGGACACAATTTTCAGCGAGAAACGAGCACGAATGGGTACCAAAATCCGCAGTAGCACGTTGTAGCTTTTTCTATCCTATGTGACTGATATTTTACCGCTATAACTAGATAGGTATCCATACTAATATTATAAAGCTGAAGAGTTTGTTTGTTTGGTTGAACGCGATAATCTCAGGAACTACTGGAACGATTTAAAACATTTTTTGTGTTGGATAGCTTATTTATCGAAGAGGCTTAAAGCTATAAAAGAAGAAGTTTATAAAACTAAAACCCGACTACATAAAACACGCTCTAGAAAGTACAAAAAAAAATTTAAAAGATAGCCGTGGTGCCACTTTGATTTGTGAGTTATAATGAATCTGTATTACTACAGTGGGTGGCATGCGACCACGGCTATCCTTTAAGATTATTTTCTTGCTTCGTACTTTTTAGTGCCTGTTTTAAGTAGACGGATTTTTAGTAGTTATGAGGGAACAGATGAACATCCATACCCACATACATACATACAGGTCAAAATCATAACCCTCCTTTTTGCTTCGCCGTAGTCGGGTAAAAAAATCACGCTCAAAACGCGCGGATAAATTCGCGAGGGACCGCTAGTGTTATATAAAAGTTCGTTACATTACAAAGTTGTTGTTGTGTTATTAAGAAATGAAAAAAATCTACTGCCAAAAACTCTTTCGTAAAGCATTTAGAAAAACTAACTTATTGAGTTTCTCACGTCATGCAGACATTAAATTCTTACAGTTTCTATTTTCAGCACTGAAACATTTTTCGTATGTTTGGGATTGCAAAAGAATTAACCCTCTCAACCTCGAGTTCAATAAAGCCACACAATATGAACGCGCGAAATCCTTCTGTAGTTTTTTGCTCGTCAAGATTACGACTATCAACCCCTTGAAATATACATTTCTGTATTTCTCTTACGACTTGAAACCGAATTAACCTCAGCTCGAGATGTATATCAGAGTTACATCGCAAAATACGATTTTCTACAACCTGTGCCGTATCTTATAAAATGATTGTTAACTTATTTATATAGATATTGTACTAATTTTAGTTAGCAGGACCAATAATTTATCAACTTCATTATCTTAATGCTGTGTTAACTTAGAGTTAACTATTTAAATTTCAATGAATTTTTACCTTGAAATTTTCAAAGTCAGATTGAACAGGCTTCTTCGCTCCATCGTCGTCTCTGGCTATGCCACGTTTGGTCTAGTCCAGAGATAAGAACGAACCCATTTCAAATAAAAAAATACTTACGATTTTACATCAAGAAAGAAATACATAATTTTTTACTTTTAGTAATACGGTTGGCAGGTCGATAACATACAAATCTGTTGATACATTATAGCTCCAATGATAAAAATTACGTCTTATCTTACTACATATTTAATCAGCCAACTGTGCAGTAGTGTCACCAAACTGGTATGCACAGATACCATTCACATCACTCACAATAGGTGATATTAACCCCATACTCGCCCGGTCGTATTAAACTGTGCGGGTGGAACGCACGGAATGCGACACGTCCACGGTGCCACTGTCCTATTTGAAAATATCAGCCCTTAACTCGTTATCAAGTGGTGTCACAATCGGCATTTGTAATTTTTGAATGCCGCACTCCTGTGGCATTCAAAAATCAGTATCATTTAAAAATGTGACAAAACAGTATCATTTAAAAAAATATGTGCTCAAAGTTTTTGTTGAACTAGTAAGAGACATACATGTCAATTATCCTTAGTGATTATCAAAATATACATTCAACAGCTTCAGTGTGTTAGGTGCATTAAATTGATCGATACAACATTTGTGTTAAACTATATATTTTTGCATTTAGTTTGTCATGCACTTATGTGCGTTAAAATGTCTTCAATCCTTAATATTAAGCTAATAAGTGTCAACAAATACGTCCAAACAAAGTCCGTTTAAACAAAAGTATTCAGGTTGATGACACAGCTCCGTGCAAGCCTTAGCGTTCCTGTTGAGCATTTGGGTTTTAAAGTTTCATCTCAAGAACAACAGGCACACGGTACCGCTCGTATTCAAAGAGACTGGGGAAAGAGAAAGAATAGAATGTCCTATAATTGACGCCCTTCGTGGTGTAGTGGCTAAGCACGCTGGGTTTCAAGGTGTCGCCGCTCCGAGGTCCCGGGTTCGAACCCCGGTCGAAGTCGGTCCCGGTCTCGGGTCTGGGTCTTGTGGTACCACCGATATGTCCGATTTCCATTACAAAAGTGCATTAGTTACTTACTTTGGGATCAGAGCAATGTATGTGATTTGTGTATAATATTTATGTAAAATTAAATTAATAGAATAATACGTATCCATACTTAGCAATTAAGTAAAATTTTATATCTCGTAGCAGACACGGTTTGACATGGTGACGTTTTACAGTTTTTTTGTAAACATACTAACATAACTGGTCATCAATGGCTGCATGCTGTCAATACCTGCAAAGTAAAATAACCTATGCATTATTAATACATAAAGTTTAATAACGTAACGATATCTATGAACCATTGTTTTCGGCCTGAAAGCAAGTGGTAAAATAATTTCTGGCAGATACTACTGTATTTATGAGGAAGAATCAATGTATCATGCATGAACTATTGGATTTTGACCAAACGTCAAAACATTACATTTCGAAATAGTGATTGGTAAATTGCCACCACAATATTAAAAACAAAGACATTTGGGTAAATGCAGATAATTAATATTCCTATCGGAAAGGATACTAATTTTATTGTAAAAAGCTTCTTTTACGTTTATTACGTGAACCGCGCAAGGTAATCCGCGCATTGTCTCGCCTCGTAAATCATCCACTATGTGGTAAGTGTTGCTCTTTATAATTTATTACTCTACCGGAAATTAATTATTCGGACGTCCCGAGGGCTGGCAACTTTCGCTTTCCCATCTTAATGGTTCTTGTGACTAATTTTTAAAGTTACACAGCCAACGTTTACCTTAAATTAAAATCAAAGACAATTTGTCAAGAGTTTTATGAAGAACCATTGATCAATGTGATTCTTATTGTATTGTATTCAATTTTAAAGTAAAAGTATTACAAAGTTGTATGACAAAAGATTCAATTATTCACTTGTAGTTTTTCAAACCAATTTTGTGTTGAATGCAAAACCAGATAATAGTTCAAAGCAGTATCACAATATGCTACATATAATATACATTTTACAGTTTATGCGAGCGATTACTTACAGAAGATAGCAGCTAACTAAGCAGCTAACTTACATACAGTTTCTATAGCAAGATAAAGTTAACTTAACATTTTCCTATGCCTGAGATCTTGCTAAGATTTTTAACGTTACTCTTCATTATGGCAGTTTAGAAATTTAGCTGTAATGAATAACTGAAAGTGTTTGAAAATGTTAAGCGTGCCGCAATCCAAAGTAACTCACATGCTAAAAGAATGTTTCTTGAGGTAAAATGTACCTCGTTGGCTCTGACCGCGCGCTCTAGAACGCATATGTGGGAATAACAGCTCAATTCTGGATAAGATATCATTTCCGTAATAGGTTATGTGACGTTACGTTTTCGTAATACATACTTTTTCTAATTTTGCAGTTTCTTATTTTCTGAAACTGCAGTGCGAGATAAGAATATAGTTTGACCAGTAGGGCATAATATGTTTATATCAAAATTCATAATTACCATGATGTAGAAAATAAACGTTGAGCCAAAAGTATAACAATACTATCCGACGTACGAAATCTTGGGTCAGATCTGTGATTGTGGAGTTCATTTTCATTGACTGCGTCCCGTAATTGTGCCGCATCGTCGTAAAATATTTAATCGGCCATACGCGACTTAATTTTCGGCACTTACCGAAATAGGGAGGTACTCGCCTCTGTTCAGCCGATGTGTCGTTAATGCGGCGGTCATGTCCAACTTTCGGGTGCACTTGATAGCCAATAAAACTGCCTCCGTTTGGCACTGTTATGCGAATCTGATACTCTTATAAAGGCAACGAATTCCATTCAACGAGCAATATTATAAAAGGATTTCATTTCATAGAATTGGTATTGCGTACTTAATGGCAGGATTCGACGATACACGACGTTTAT
The DNA here is from genome assembly GCA_963924145.1 of Pyrausta purpuralis. Taxonomy (NCBI): domain Eukaryota; kingdom Metazoa; phylum Arthropoda; class Insecta; order Lepidoptera; family Crambidae; genus Pyrausta; species Pyrausta purpuralis. Next base: position 1,536,493 of record OZ001655.1, read on the forward strand.
AATAAGGATATTATGTTAAACCGATAACAGAGCTAACAAGATTGTTTGACCGTATTTTTGTACGTAAACACGATTCTATTTTGCAAATACAAGCTGAATGCCCATAATCGGTTGCATCGGCGCAAGCGGCGATCGTTATGATTTTTGGCTTCGATTCTGCTCGACAAGACGCCATGAATAAATGCATTGATACAGACCACAATACACTAGGTTTCTTTTTGCGAATCCTAGGAAACGGAGCGCAACGGATTTTGCATGAGGCATAACATTTGTTTGCGTGATAGATGTAAGTAATAAAAAAATAGAAATTGCACTAATATTAGAACCTGTTGTGACCCATTTGGCAGGAAAGCTATAATAGCCATCCAATTGTTTGAAAAGAAAATAGCTATCGTCATGTCTCTTAAATAAGTTTTCAGACAATATTAACCTCATAATAAAATTATGATGACTGGTTTTTAACCAATTTTAAAAGGACTGCATTGTGCGTACAAGGTTTTTTCTCTCTTACTTGACTGATTTGTCAATTTAAAATAATGATTTTTGTTTATATTTACTGACTTTTAACCTATTAATATTATATATGTGAAAGTATGTACCCTACCCTTCACGCTTCAACTGAGTTTTGATAAATCTATAGGTATACATTCAAATAGCACATAGCAATGATTATTTTGTGTCATTCGATATTAAAGCGGGTTAAGCCGCAAGCAAATGCTAGTATTTAAAATTAATATTACATTTCGCTTAATGCAATGCAATTAATAAATTAAGCAGAGAACACAGCTAGTACTGTTATATTCTGTACCTAAACATACAAACATCAGGTTGTTATGTTGACAAGTGTGTATATACAGGCTTAATTAGTTACTTATGACAACTAAGATGAATCACTTGGAAGCCTGCGGGTAGTCGTAAACAATTTCAGTTGTTATAGCAGATGATCTCGATGATTTAATGGAGATTACTCGCCCCATTTCTCATCAGATGATCCTGTTTGATTGGACTGTCGAAATGGCAACTTCTCTAATCACAGAAGTTGCATCTCATTGGTAATAGGTATACAGTTTTCTATAAACTTTGACCAAAAACTGTTCTGATTATCATATTTTTTAAACAGTGGTTAGTAATTGTTATAATAAGAGAGACTAGCCACGAGAAATCACTTTAGTTAGCATAGGTTGTTTTTTGTAGCGATATATTCAAAACTAGCGCACCCAGCGAAATTTGCTTAGCCCTCAGCCCCGTCCCGTCTAGCCCTGTAATTTTGAAAGTTAAGCGGTCACAGCCAACATTGTTTCACCCCGGTCCTGTTGCGCCTTAGTCCCAGCCGCATCGACAGCACGGTAGCTCAAATGGTAGAGCGTTTGGCCCGGTTAGCCATGAATTTGCTGGTTCGAGTCCCGCCAGTGCGCAAATTTTTGGTTTCTATTTAATCTTCCTGAATATAAAATATGACACTGTAACTATTAAAAACATTCTAACCCATCGAACGCGTTAAAAAGTATTTTATGTCCTTCTCTTGGTTCCAAGCTACGTCCCAACCAATTTTAGCCAAATGGTTCAGCCGTTCTTAAGTTATAAATAGTGTAACTAACACGACTTTCTTTTAAAATAGATGTAGAGTAATCTAAGGTTGTTTGTCTTCACACAGCTGTAGTTGGTCGTTCGCCCGCGGACCCATATTTACAAACAGCCAGTTATTTTTACGAGAGCCCGCGACTCCGAGCTAAGCCTCGCCTTATGACGTCACCGTAGAATTATTGTACCGTCTGCTCCCAGCTTGAGTATGAATAATAAATTCACCATTTTCTTATTGCTTTACGAACACGATTGAAGACGCTTGGTTGCCAGTAAATTAAATTTGTTTTCTTTGCTTCAGCTGAGGATCAGGACTGCTTTATCAAATCCATTCATATTTTAACCTATATTGGTTGCAATGTGTTTGCACAGTATTTCAACTGGTGTAAAAGTGTCCTAAATAGGCCTATTTGCATAAATAAGTGACTTTTATGTTGTTTTCATTCGACTTGGGCAACCCTGCAACTTATTGAGTGATATTTAGATTATACAGCAAGTCAATCTCACATTTTGTAAAGGGTACCTAGATAGGGGTTCAGTATTTACCTACTTGTCTAATTAATATAAACAATCTTGAATTTTTCCTTGAAAAAAAAAAACTATTCATGTATTAAGTCTGTAACCATTATCGTCATCATCATCATCATCATCATCATTATCAGCCAATGACCGTCCATTCCTGAACATAGGCCTCCTCAACGGTTTTCCACAACGACTGGATGAGAGCGGTCTGCATTCAGTGTGATCCTGCAATCTTTGCAAGTTCGTCTGTCCATCTTGTCGGTGGACGTCTTACGTCGGTCTTTAATCAAACGGTCTCCGATCTGAAACTTTTCTGCCCCAACAGCCATTACTTTTTCGCGCTATGTGCCATGCCCATTACTACTTTAGCTTAATGATTCTCAGAGCAGGTCTGAATGTCGAGTTTCACCTGTTGTTTCTGATTTGTGTTTTGATTACCTACTTTTGAATTAGAGCAGCGTGAGTGATTATATCCAATATTTATGATTACTTTTACCCGTTCGTTGTTCGTCTTATCTTGAAAGTAGGCACTCCGCACGCCGTAACACTGTAAAAATCACCAGTTTGCCTTGTTACGCCTACTTAGCGATGGGAATATCTATAAATCGATAAGCTTTGGGTGCTCAAGTAGAAAAATATTCTATCCGCTCTGAATAACAAGGAAAAAGAGTATCAAAACAAGCGTTGTTAAACTGTTGTTGTCAATAATACGAGAACATTGCGCTCGCTAATCGACTTACATACTTACGAGGGAGGAGAACAAATTGAGTAGAAGTTAGGCCCGTCCTCCGAGCTGCGGAGTTATGTATAACGGTTTATTAAAACTGAGGCCACGGAACTTTGAAACCCAGAAGTTTTAATGAATGAATGTAGGTATTAAAATTACACTTTATAGAATTTTCTGATATCTTTTGTGATTGATATATCGATAGATTATTCAAGCTGTAGTTACTACTAACTGTTAGTAGTTATATGTAGATTATGCGAAATAAAATGTTGTTACAGACTTATATTTGTCATCCTTGGTCAATATTGCGTCACTATTGTGTATATCTATGAAATAGATTTGACATAGCTACTAGTATTGTTTGACAAGAATGCAGTAGTAGAGGCCGTAGTCAGGACCGGGCTTTTACATAACTCGATCGTGATCGCAATTCGGAAGGTGAAGTAATATAAGCGCTTACCAGCATTTAATTGCGTGATATGTGATATGCGCTAATAAATTATATTCTCGGGGGCACAAACGCAGACTCAGAGTGGCAGTGCGCTATGTCACTTGTAAGCGCTTTTAGCTTTTACCGGGAATCATAATAACCATCGCTTTCAGGTATGTTTTATTCCTGTCGATTTGTTTATTTTGCGACCTCCTCCGCTTCCGCACTCAGTATTGTTGTTTGGATGCAGCCGTACGAATATCTGGAAAGACCGTCACTGAGGTGGATGGGAGCAATTCATGTTTAGCTACTGTGAACTTGTGTACCTTTTGAATGCAGTATTTTAGCTTAAATTAGTGAACTAGTTATTTGGCGTTTTATATTGTCAATGATACCAAGCATATTTTTATGCAATAGCTGGTTTGCTTGGATACGTGACGTGATCAACACCGATTTTGAAAATGCTGAAAAAAAATTGTTCTTCAAACGTTTTAAATGACTATTTTCAAGAAGTATATATTTGTAACACAAAATGAAGTTTTTGCAAAAGTTTTTCGTGAAATCCCATAGATAAATCAACTACCCAATAACAATAATACCTATTTACATGTAAAAAAATGATTACCGCAAATAATAAGTAGTACTGGTCCATAAGTGGGTCTTCTACGCTTAGATCGAATATGCTTTGTAAAGCTGACGGCAAACATTCGATTCCCGATTACAGCACAGCAGGGACCGCCGCGCTAATCGAAAACCCTTCATGCATATCAACATCTCATGCATACGTTTTTACTTCTGTCAACATTACTCATTGTGATTCGCAATCAAAACTGATGGTTTTCATCGCATTTCGTTGTAGCGCGTAACAGCGCACATGCATATTGTAAAAGCTATCAAACTGGTTGAAGGGAAGAGCATACAGAACGAAATGTAGAACATCTAGTCTCTCTTATCTAATCCTTTAATAGTGAGACCGTCAAAATACTCATGTCACGTTTAATTTGATAAACGTTTTTATTTTGGATTCCTGTTATTAGGTTAATTCGACAATCATATGAGTAGAAGATAGGTTCCACTTTATATTTTGAGAGATTGAGAATTTATTTTTCCGAGAAAAGTTATCTAACTGAATTATGAAATAAAATGAAATTCAGCTTGAATGTTATTTACTAGGTACTAGCAACTCAAACAAGCGTTAAATATTCGCTTTCAAGTAGTGACAAAGATTGTACCTCCCAAAGAGTTAAATACGTTGAAGTCCGTTGAATTTGAATTTATTCAAATAGCTTTGCGCAAATTTGGTTGCAGCGAAAACGTTTATTCCAGGGAGCTAGTTTCAAATGAGCGAAGCAGTTAGTTTCGGACCAGCTAGGTACAGTTGCCAGCATGTCAGATTGAAAAAAAAAACGAATTAAAAAAAGGAGTGAAACAATGTATGTGATATTTTTAGAATTTGATAATATTTAAGAATGTTGATCTATTAAGGGTTCTTCAAACACATGTGCAAAATTTCATAAGTGTATATGTTTGTATATTTGTATGTTTGTCCACGAACTTCTCGGAAAGGAGAAGTCATAGCAAAATGATTTTTTTTAGTTCAATTAGATATATTTCATCTTTGGGTACAGAGTAAGTTTCATTAAAATCGATCTAGCAGTTTCTGAGATATGGATAAATAACAATGGACTTGGACATGCAGCAAAGTCATGAAAAAAAAAGGTAAATTAAACCACCTTCAAAAACTGACTTAAAAACTTAAAATAACGCATTTGCCCTCTACATAGGAGAAACAAATTCATTTGGAGTCGATGCATGATGTCACGCTTTGCTTACCTATAGCAACAGTCTACGCTCATCACGCACCGACACCTAATAAATTTGTTTCTCCCAAGTAGAAGGCAAATTTTAAGCTTTTAGTCAGTTTTTATTAAATAACCCTTAAAATATTGAAAACGTTCCGGCCGGCTTAGTTTGACGTACGGTTCAACATCAAAGTTGAGTTGACCATTAGCCTGAAAATATCAAGGTACTTATAAAAACAATCACACTTTCTGCGTATAATGATTTTAATTAAACTAATTTTCATACACGACTACGTTGCACGTCCGCATTATGAGATGTGAATCTTGAAAGCGTATAAATATTAAATGTTCAGAGTGTAATAAGCCAGGTAAGAGTGTGGACAATGGACTTGGCTTTGTCCAAGTTTTTGTGCATTGCTTTGTGCGCAGAAACAATGACAGCCGCCATTGGTGAGCTACACTTTGGATGTTGCACATTGTTTTGATATTTTGTTTATTTGATAGTTACTGCTATGGTTTCTGCAACGCTACAGAGGTCGTTTTTTGGTAGCTGTGTGCATTTCGCATACATGAATTTTCAGGACCAAATCAATGTATAAGTTACTTTCTATCATTGTTGATATTTATTTTTTGTTGTTGAATAACGGAGGTTTCCTATATGCAAACTGACATCCACGGTCCAGACATAGGATTTCGTACTAACGAAGAAAAGAAAAAGTTTTATTATTAGTAATCGAGTAGTCGACGAGCACGTCTACCTGGCACAAGTGATCCATTGGGTAGGTCCAACATTGAGAAAGAGGTCAATCGACGAATTCAACTCGGCTGGGCAGCGTTCAGGAAATTGCGCAAGAGTGTCTTCTCATCTCATTTACCTCAGTGTCTGAAGAGAAAAGTCTTCAACCAGTGTGTGTTAACAGTGTTTACATACGAATTTTGGCTTTGGCTTACCGAAACATAGTCTCTTTACTATGGGCTTTATAAAAAAGCTCAAAATCACACAACGAGCGATGGAGAGGGCTATGCTGGGTGTTTCTTTACGGGATCGAATCAGAAATGAGGAGATACGTAGGAGAACTAAGGTAACTGACATGGCCTTGAGAATTAGTAAGCTCAAATTACAATGGGCAGGGCACTTAGCGCGAAGAACTGATGGCTGTTGGGGCAGAAAAGTTCTAGATTGGAGGCCCTTCAACCAAAGACGCAGCGGAGGACGTCGACCGACAAGATGGACAGACGACCTTGTAAAGATCGCAGGATCAAACTGGATGCAGACCGCGTGTGATCAGTTGTTGTGGAAAGCCGTGAGGGAGGCCTATGTTTAGCAGCAGGACGTCCTTTGGCTGATGATGATGATGAGAAGTTTTATAGGGACAAAAATATAATTATAGTATTCTATTTTTGCTGGACAAAACCAGGCAGAATGTATATAAGGAATGGTCGTTAGACTGGTCGAGATTAGTCATTGTATGGCGTGCTGTATCTTCGTGTAGATGATCTAAGACTTCCGTCGGCATTTTCTAAGCGAGCGGCTTTATTGCGATACAAGTTCTAACAATGTGTGTTTATCTTACAGGCGTCATTAGATTTGTTCAAGTGCGCTGAATAAACAACAAAAGTAATTACCACCGCTGTATTAGCATCCGCGATGTATGCCGACATGTTGATTGTGTAACTGTGACAATATTATACGACAAAAGTATCAAATAAAACACATTAGTTTGCTAGAAATTGAAGTATTGTTTATAAAGAGGTATTAAACTGATAAGTTAAAAAACAAAGTAAAAAACAGTTAACTAGTCATCATACACAAAAATATCTTTATTATAAATATTTGACAAAATGTAACACTCTTTAATTTAACTAAAATGTTTGTTATTTAAATATAGGTACCTAACAACCTGCGTCAGTAATAAACTGTAAAGTTACCCAGCATAACGCGGAAGGTGCCAAAATTACACGTACTACGATTCGTAGCACCGTAGCAAAAATTACACGTACAAGGCGTAGCATTGTAGTATGGGCGCTACGGAGCTACGGCGTAGCGCATAAAGGCGGGGCCATACGCGCGGCGTTGACAGTAATTGGACGGTTGTCGCGTAATTTGCGAGTAAAGAGAGAGCTGTCCCGTGTACCAAACGTTTTGCGCTAAGTATGGGCGATGTTTTGTGTTGTGAATGTTCTTATTAAGCGACATGAGAGGAGGAAAAGTGTGCTGGGATTTTTGAGCTAAAAGGTTTCCTTAGAATTATATTTTATTTGTAAATATTCTCTATAAACCTTGTTGTGTAATATCAAAAAGTAGGATTTGCTGCCAGGTTACTCACAGTTTTGTTTAAATATCAAGCACAAAGCATATTTAACAATGATTTAAGAAATTAAATGAGAATTTAGTGCAAATATCGTATTTGATATCGTATTAAGCCATACATTTATCAATCGGATGCAGGATAAGCTCGAAAAATTCAATGCCGGACCAACTTGGTTCAAGAACGCGATTAGGTAGGTACCTCTATGACCACAGCCAAGTGTCGAACATCAAACTTGTACCTTTAAGTATGTTGTAGCTATTCGTGTGTGTTAATTATTTAATGATTTAACAATTCCATAGTTCATAATTTTGTATTGAGTTTTCAATGTTATTTTATTGCGTAATTTATTAATAAAATTAAATAAAAGTTTATTTCAGGACAAAGATTATACTACTTATAGCTAGTTGTTTTAAATAAGCAAATGTAAGCCTATCAACCAGTCATAAGCACTGTTGCTGCGCTCGAGTTACGTCCGTTTAGTTATTTAACGGCGCTTAAAGCGTAAAGCACGTTTGCCTCCAATTGGCCCGCTGGAGGCTGTGGCGGGTGACGTCGTTTGCGGATGGGAAGAGCGGTGATCGTGTTGGGCTAGGTAAATAGCGATCTGCAACAAAAAATATTAATTTTGTTTACCTACTATTGATTCCCCGCGACTTTGTCCGCGCGTGATGATTTATAGCCTTAAATCATCCTAAATAAATATGCTAACCAATACAAAAACAATTTTTGAAATTGGTCTAGTAGTTCTTGAGATTAACGTGTTTAAAAACAAAAAAAAACTCTTTAAATTAAGGAAACAGCTTCATTAAATCATCTTCTTATTGGTTGTTAAGTTAAAATTTAAGTTGACCTGTAATTATCCCACTGCTGGGCAAAGGCACCTTAATTATACCTCATATTTAAAGTGCCTTTGCCCAGCAGTATAAGCCACAACCTACGAGTATAACGCGGGGTTTGTTTTTATTAATAGAGGGGTGTTGCTAGGCAAGCGATCAAACTTGCTGTCAGATTTTATCAAGCCACCCATAAGGCCCCTGACTAGGTTTAACGACTAATATCAACCGATATTAGCCGGGACCAACGGCTTAACGTGCTTTCCGATATATGAAGATGCTCGTGGTAAACCTAACTTTATGGCCAGAATGGTCAATCATCCAAACACGGACCGTTGCGTAACTTCGGTATCACTACCAAAGCACTACCACTACTGCGCTACGAGCGCCTTCTAGTTTTGGTTCATCATCATCATTATCAGCCAAAGGACGTCCACTTCTGAATATAGGCCTTCCCATAGCAACCAATCATAAGCGGTCTGTATCCATCATATCTTTGGCTTACCAAAACATAGTTGATATAGATAATGCATACAAATTTTTGGATACCTACTGTTTAATTATATCCAATCTATACATAAAAGAAAATCTTGTTAGTTACACTATTTTTAACTCAAAAAGGGATTATTTGATACTTGGTGGAAAGGTTGGTGGAAAGGTAACCAGAAAAGGACATAGGATAGTTCTTATCCTATTAGACGGGACCGTGGCTGCAGTAGGAGTAAAACGGTAGAGGGGTAGTTTAGAACTAGGGGAAGGACAGAAGATACTTTTCATCCCGATCGACGGGGCCGGGGCTGGGGCGGGACGGGGTCGGGGCGAAACAATGTTCGCTGGGACCGCCTAAGTTTTAAAATTACGGGGCTAGGCTGGACGGGACTGGGGGTGAAGCAAAGATGGCCGGGTCCGCTAGTTATTTAATAAATTTAGTCTCGCAAAACTAAGTCTCATAAAAATATTAAGCCGAATATTCAAAGCCGAAGGAAAATTACAGGGGTATTTTTTGTAGCCCCTATTTTATCATAGCAGCCCGTGAGTCGCGACCTCTATAAATAGTGGATAAAACAACGCGGCCAAATAATCATTTTACTTTTTCACACATCCACGTTTATAGAGGTACTAGCGGTCTCCCGCGACTTCGTCCGCGCGTTTTGAGTTTGCTCCCTCCCCTCCCGTCGCAGCGTCATGTTTTATATCCTAAAGCCTTTCTCGATAAATAAGCTATCCAACACAGAAATATTTTTTCAAATCGGTCCAGCAGTTCCTGAGGTAAGCGCGTTCAAACAAACAAACTCTTCAGCTCTCTAATATACTAGCGGTCCCCCGCGACTTCGTCCGCGCGTTTTGAGATTGCTCCCTACCCTCCCGTCGCAGCGTCATGTTTTAAATCCCAAAGGCTTTCTCAATAAATAAGCTATCCAACACAGAAATATTTTTTCAAATCGATCCAGCAGTTCCTGAAATAAGCGCGTTCAAACAAACAAACTCTTCAGCTTTATAATATATTAGCGCAAGCGCACGTTGTACTTAAGCTGCGAACATTATTTTGGTGCGGAGTTATGTTAAAACTGTGATAGCTCCTAAGATATTTATTGAAATCAAATGATATAAAGGACAACTTTGTTCTAAATGAAATGCTCGTGATGATAAATGTATTTATTTTGATAAGAATAAATACCTGTGTGTATAATACACCTCTAAAAATAATGCATTATTTTTTTACAAATTTATTAACATAAAAAAGGTTGTAGTAAGTCAACCATAAAAGATAGACATATGCTGTCGCGGAATTTATTATAGAACTCTTAATGCTGAACAATCCTGTCATACATGATTTTTGTGTAACTTAAGCGGTTTCCGCAGCGTATGCAGCGGAAGCTCTCAAAAGGAATATCTTTCTCCCGTTTTCACAACATTTTTCATTTCTGCTGTGGTCTTATGAGTCGTATCTTTATGTTATATAGCCTAAAGCCTTCCTCGATAAATGGACTATCCAACGTAAAAATAATTTTTCAAATCGGGCCAGTAGTTTTTGAGATTAGCGCGTTCAAACAAACAAACAAACAAACAAACAAACAAACTCTTCAGCTTTATAATATTAGTATAGAAGTATAGATTAGCGCAAGCGCACGTTGTACTTAAGCTGCGAACGATATTTTGGTGCGGAGTTATGTTAAAACTGTGATAGCTCCTAAGATATTTATTGAAATCATATGATATAAAGGGCAACTTGGTTCTAAATGAAATGCTCGTGATGATGAATGTATTTATTTTGATAAGAATAAATACCTGTGTGTATAATACACCTCTAAAAATAATGCATCATTTTTTTACAAATTTATTAACATAAAAAAGGTTGTAGTAAGTCAACCATAAAAGATAGACATATGCTGTCGCGGAATTTATTATAGAACTCTTAATGTTGAACAATCCTGTCATACATGATTTTTGTGTAACTTAAGCGGTTTCCGCAGCGTATGCAGCGGAAGCTCTCAAAAAGAATATCTTTCTCCCGTTTTCGCAACATTTTTCATTTCTGCTGTGGTCTTATGAGTTGTATCTTTATGTTATATAACCTAAAGCCTTCCTCGATAAATGAACTATCTAACGTAAAAAAAAAATTCAAATCGGGCCAGTAGTTTTTGATTAACCGTGCTCTATTAATACTCGTTATTCCATTCTGTAGTATATTGTTTTAGGATCCTCGGGCAAACAAATGCCTCGTTGCTGTTACAAGATAATTATTCTACTTGTTTTTTTTGATATTATCAATAGTTTGATGCTTACAGATGCTATATGCTAGATAGTTTCAACTTTGTTGTGTTTCGAATTAAGTCAAACCTTTGTTTTAAATAAATAAAATATTAGAGAAAAAATATTTTTTATTGAGTTGGATGTGGTAACTTCCTTTTTTTAAATGGTAAAAAATGGATTAAGTAATACATTAATACTTGTTATTTGTATCTGTGACCAAGTTAGACTATCATATTTAAATAACTCTCATTTTATAATACTACCGAAAAGACGTAAGATTTTTGTATTCACTATATATTTTTTCATTCTGCTCGGTGTGTCCCGCCCTGAGGCCGTATATTTATCGGACGGTTTATATGCGATCCGATATTTTACACATCGTTGCATTTCCCGGGAACTATTTTGTTTATCTTGGCTTTATTTATGTGCGTGCTGCGTGGCCTGAAATAATATGCTTACTTTCTCAGCAATTTTGTACAGAAAAAATATAGCAGGAAAATCTTAAAAACATAACTTTAATACGCTATTTTTTGAACCGTGCTTAAATCAAATCTTGACTGATAACATAGTTGATTTAACTGACTACGGAGCTTCTTGTTTTGTCAGCTGTATCAACATCTCAGTTGTAACTCAGCACTGTTTGTGGTTTTCGCCTTAGTCCACACAAACGACACTCAACTCAATATTTATTTATTTCTAAAGATTTCTTTAATTCAGCCTGTGGTGAGCTTTTTCTTTATGATCGTTAACTTTATAATTGAGAGTCATGATCATTACGCTCTTATCTATTTTACAGAATAAGGCAGTTAGAAATACATCAGGATTCATTCAAGTAAATATTCAACCGGGAGTCCAGTATAAGCTGCAAGTTATTAGCGCAAAAACGACCTACAGATTTACGGGAACGAACTGAACGCTTCTAATTTCCGATACGTCCGAGCCAGCCTCGTATTTTACAGAGGACTAAGTTTTATCAAATTAATTTCATATCCCATGTCCCAGAGACATTCTATCGGCTGATCTATACATTTTGAAGGGAGATTTAGAACGGGTATGAATCATGATTCAATTTTAATTTTATGTCTCCATTCGATGGGGGAATTTTCGATTTTGTGGAATTTGCTGTAATGTGTTGGATTTGCAAAATAAATACCGATCTAGTTAGTAACGAAACGTTTGTTTTATTTTACTACAAACAAATACAAATGCATATGCAATATGTAAATCGTAATTAATTTTGAGATGTTCATGCAAATAAATACATTTTTATATTACACTCGATGGCAAACTACGTTTTTACGCATACGTTAGCAACATAATTTATTATTTATTATTATTTATATAAGATGAACAGGTAAAAAAAAATTTAAACACAATTTACTCGTCCCTAACCAAGAAAAGGTTTTCAGAGTTATTTCATTGCGAGATATTTCGGGGCTTAAATATGGCCGACATCCGCGGAAGTCGCGGCGCTTTGTATAAATAGATTGGGTACAATGGAATGTGAATAGTCAGGTAAACCAGTTAACTGGAGATAAGAGAAGATAAATATTTTAAAGATAAAGTATTATTGGTTACACAAATCTAAGCTGAATGCCACTTATTTGGCTACGTATTATTCAAGAGTCCCTTATAAGATTTTACTTTTTTTATAAGACGTCTAAAGTCCCCCTAGCCGATTTCGACTACGGTGGCCAGTCACAACGACTAACCGACTGCGCGGGTCATATTGTAGTGCACAAATGTGTGCGCAAAAACAGGTACACTCTCTATTCCTCTTACTCTCATAGCCCGATGGTATAGCAATCTGACACGACCGCAGAGAGATCAGGCGCAGGACAAACGGCTTTTACGTGCTTTTCCGAGGCACTGGGGTGGAACACCGCCAACTTCTGAACTCCGGGCTACCCTTAGATTTTCTGATCAGAAAAACTCAGGTATATATTTTTGGCCCGACCCGGGGATGGAATCCGGGACCTCTGGCGCAGCCGTCGCTTTAAAGTGCGACCCTCTGACCGCTGCGCCACAGAGGCAGTTACTTTAAGACATTATTGCTGTGTTTTAAGTCTCAACAGTCTCGCAAAAATAAAACCTTATTAAATTTCCCACTTGTCTGCATCTCCAGACACACTCCACCACGTCGTAGTTTCCAATTACATCGACTCAAAATAGCGTGAATGGCGAAGAGGAGAGAATTTGCGCTGTAAGAGGTGTTCATTGCACGCTATGTACCTGACTATTTATTTGGCCCGCAGATTGATGCCGAGCGTTCCTGCATAGCGGCGCACATCCATTTCGGAAAGTAATTTAGCTGGTGTTTTGGCTGAAAATCGCATCTGTTTACTCAATCATGAAATATATCGTTATAAAGTACTAGGTTATAAGACCCCTTACACACTGCAACTTTTAGATCGATGCATAGAGACTCACGCAATGAACACATTTGATTCGGCATCAATGCAGAGTCATGACTGTATATTAGCGACTGTATCGCTACTAACGCGCCGTAGCGTCGATGCAGTCGCCAATATACGGTGATGTAATAAGGAGACTCGTAGTTAAACAGTGTATTCAACAGTATTGGGTTTTATATCAGAACTTCCATAAATTACAATCGATGGGTGGTTGATGATAGAGCGCTCCAACAACTTGAATGCCACTCTGTTGTATGGGCACCAAACGAGTGCTCAATAGCGTCTACAACTGGCAGACTTGCTTCGCCGCGCTGTCCACTCTCTATGGTTACTTCTATGAATCTATCTGCCTAACTAGTGCCGTGTAGGGTGTTGCAATAGCTTGAATGCCACCTTCTAGGTCACTATTGGGTCTCTAAGGCGAGACTATGGATAGAAACTGGTTGTAGACTATGTTTGAGACACCAACACAAAGTTTTAGTCGAGTTTATGAGGATCAGTACCGCTATCACGAATAATTTGCGTCAAAGTATTCGTATGGTATCGTAATCACTTGTATGAGAATCTGAAAGCGCCTCTATCGGACGTAAAGCAAACTAAATTTGGCAGCTCAAATGCCTGACATTTATTGAGCGTAAACATTTTCCATAGTGTTAAACTGGATTTGGGAACACGAACGTTTTTTTGAAGTATAGTATCGTGAGTTGCAACAAGATTACTTGAGATTCTGAGTGGTAACAATGAGTGAAGAGTAACTAGGTAAGTCTATAACTTTTAAATTGTTTTTTTTTTCGAAAATTATCATACGGCTGCATTTGAAGACGGATTCAAGCTCCTGGAATGGGAAAGATTCGGCATCAACTTCAAAAGCAAATACATCTCTCACCTTCGGTTTACTGGTAGTATATTCGTGCAGGAAAAGATGCTGGAAGATTTTGGAACTACGGTCGAAAGCCTTGACCGAGCCTTACAAGCAACAAAGTGGGTCTAAGAAAGAGGTCTATCGACGAATCCAATGCGGATGGCTAGGCAGAGTCCGAGAAACTGCGCAAGAGTCTTGTCTTCTCGTCTCATTAACCTCAGTGTTTGAAGACGAAAGTCGTGTGTGTACTAGTGAGAACGTACGGATCCGACACATAGTTTCCTTCTATACTGTGCTCAAAATCTCACATTTAACAACAGACAGGGCTCTGGCTTTTGGCGAGAAATACAAAAACGTGTGAAATAAAGAATACGTTTGTAGTCATATTTATAATTCTAAAATTAAAACATTGCAGTAAAAATATGAAACTTATTACAATATTTTATATCTTATGCTCTTTATTTTTGTCTTGAAAAGAAATCAGGAACAGGGACGCTTGTAACCTGTTCATTTTGATATTGTTGGGTTCATCTTTTCTCTGATTATGACATATGGGAATAACGAAGACCGCCGGGACTGCTAGACTCACTTTATTTCTTCTAGCTGGTTTGGCGTATTTCCATACATTGTTTTTTGGTCTTTCTTCATTCTGAAAAATTATATATGTATATTTTTTATGTTGATGTTAATGTTGTCCATTCCATTTGTTGGAAACAGCGTTCTTTTGGAAAGCTGAGGGCTTGGATAAATCACAATTTCTTTAGAAATAAAATCGAGCTAGAGTTTATCTTGCTATTAAAGCCAATGAATAAAAACACTTTAATCACAAATCCTTGTATTACTTTTACGCACTTACTTTTTCAAAAACTCAAATATTGTTTTTTCTACTGCAATGTCCTCGTTATTTTAAATATTTTTTATCATTTTTAACTCACGGACGTAAAAAAATACGGACGTAACATTACACTCAAAAATGTGAAGCATGCAAGCTACTACAATTTTGTTTAGTATTACATGCTCTACACTCACACATACACACTAGGTACGACAACCCGCTGCCATTTCGTCTTGAGTGACAGCGCCGGTGACACGTAGTAGTGCGTTCGTTGCGTCCACGATTTATTTTGCAAAAATGCCGTCTTGTGTTTTGAAATCATGTTAAAACTACATGAGTAAACGTAAAAAGTTACATGGAATCACCTATCTCACATAAGTTTTTACGATTATTGATATTTTTTAAAATAATGTTTTTAAAACTTTGACGAGAATTCCAGACGTAAAATGCAACAGTGTTGTCACTTTATTGACGGGAAAAAATCCCTAAAAATAGGAAAATGTATATAATATGCACTTTATTGTATGCAACAAACTATGTGACTCTATAAAACCAGAATTCGTCAGTTGTTGGATGCCGTTTTTCAAAAGTAAAATAAAAGATCCCATACTTCTAATATAATAGTACATTATGATACAAGTGTGCTAAGTTGACCATTATATACAAGGCGATATTGTGTGCGCACGAGCGAAAGCGAGTGCGCCATAAGAAAGCCGCGTATATAATGGTCACAGGCATACGTGTTTCATACGACGTTTTTCAACACACTTGCGAGGAAAAAAGAAGACTCTTCATTTACTAAGTTTTTAATTATTAAAACAGTAAAATTACATTTCACTCGATTTTGATGGCGAAGACTTTCGCACGCGTTTTTCGCCTAGTTACGTATGTCCGGCGGAGTTAATAATAGGTTTTCTTCATTTTCTTAACTTGAAGTAGACATTTTCATTAATATTAAACTTCATAATGAATCCAAACTTCGTCACAGCCGACAATTATTATTTACGAAAAATGGCGCGTTGTTTTTTTTTCTTGCCGCGATACCGATGCGCGCGCAAGGCTTACGCGCGAACTAGATCGGCCAAAAGCCAAGATTAAAAATGTAATAATTCGTATTTAAAACACAATTCACAGAAAATGTTAAATGAATTTGAGCTATTTTTTAGTAATAAATCTGGATTTACCATTTATTAAAATAAATATGTAGATACTGTTATTTTTCGCATAAATACTGTTTGTGGCTAAAATAAAAGCATTGTATAACCCGACTAAATTATATCGCTTCTTCTTCTTACTAAGGACTTGGTACTAGGGTACAAATCTAAATTGGTCGGGTTAATAAACTAGTAGCACTAGTGCAATAATATAATAAAAAAGCACGCGTGTTTAATATCTATGATTATGAGCCAAAAATCGGTGGAATAAAAACGTCGTTTTGAGCAAGTGTGTTGAAATAGTACATTATGATACAAGTGTGCTAAGTTGACCATTATATACAAGGCAATATTGTGTGCGCACGAGCGAAAGCGAGTGCGCCATAAGAAGCCGCGTATATAATAGGTCACGGCACACGTGTTTCATACGACGTTTTTCAACACACTTGCCATTAATCAAAACTTCATCACACCACAGCCGAAAATTATTTACGAAAAATGCACTTACTAATCTGTGGAGAAATGGCGCGTTGCTTTTTTTCTTGCCGCGAAACAGATGGCGCGCATCTAGATCGGCCAACAGCCAAGATTAAAAATGTAACAATTCGTTTTTAAAACACAAATTACAGAAAATTTTAAATGAATTTAAGTTATTTTTAGTAATAAAGCTGTATTTACCATTTCTTGAAATAAATATATACATACTGTAATTTTTCGAATATATGTACATTTTGTTCCTAAAATAAAAGTTATAACCCGACTAAATTATATCGCTTCATCTTCGTACTTACTACTTGGTACTAGGGTACAAATGTAAATTGGTTGGGTTAATAAACAAAAGGCACTAGTGCAATAATGTACAGAAAAAGCACGCGTGTTTAATATCTATGATTATGTGCCAAAAATCGGTGGAATAAAAACGTCATTTTCAGCAAGTGTGTTGAAAAATATATTTACCATCGTTTTCATAGTTTTCCTTAAGACAAGTGTACAAAAAGTTGACACAACATAGAGGATTTTAGCGCGTCTTTATAAATTTTAATAATAATATACGTTCTAAACATTACTATTATAGCATGTGATACGTGATGTAAACGAAATTGCGATTTTTAAGAGGTTTATTTTATAGATAGTAGAAGTCCCCCTAGCCGATTTCGGCTACGGTGGCCAGTCACAACGACTAACCGACTGCGCGGGACATATTATAGTGCACAAGTGTGTGCGCAAACACAGGTAAACACAAACTAAATCTTTTGTGAAAGTTTTGAATTTGTCACTATATGATGGCATAACGTCAATATGTCAATTGACAGTATAGTAAACAGTTCAAAAATCTAAAGATTTGAGAAAAACATATCATATGAATATTAACATATATCTTAAATTTTAATGGACCAAAATTTTACATTTACTAACCCTGCCAAACATATTGATCGTAATTTTGTTCCGTCATTGATTTTTCTTAGATTTTACTGGAATATCATGATATATTTCAATATTTTTTATAAAAAAATCGCTTAACTTGTTTCTGAACGTGTCATTCAACGGCCATATTTACGTTAGTATGACGTCATCTCCGTCAATACTATCGAGCTTACTACACGACACGAGAGTGCTTCGTGATGCCGTAGCGAGTTTACGCAGTACTACGTTAGCCGTAGTACTGCGTAAACTCGCTACGCTTACGTGACGAATACGTCGAAAGTTCGTGATTGGGGTACAGGAGACATCGGTAGTTGCCGTTAGACAATGTACAGACAACTGTATCTAGTGGTGCGAAGTGGTACTATACACGGTCTCAGGACATACGTGGGAAAAACTGGTAGTAGCCGCGTGTTAACCATAAAATTATTATCTCTTTGGAATATAACGACAAAAGCGAGATGTCACTAGCAGCAAACTGTGTGATAAAAAGAGATGGGTAGCAGAACCATTTTTGGCAGATGTCAAACAGTTGACCGCCCCGCAGAAGCTCGCTGAAAATTACGTGCATTTGATTTTTTATATTTAAAAGTGAAATTGTGTATATTTTGGAGAAATAATGCGTCTGAAACATGGTGACTTGATCGGTGAATGATTGTTAAGCATTACAGCGGCATAACCCCAACAAATAATCATTTAACAGGTAGATTAGTCCAAATCGAAGCCTCTTAATATACGACTTATATTTACCAATGCGCTTCAAATTTTAAGTACGTAGTTTGATTATTCTATTCTACGTACGTTTATTTACGTAAAATAAACTTAAAAAAAAAAAACACCGACTTCAAAACCAAAATGCACTAAAAAGTCTTAAATAAACCCTTCACCATTGAAACGAAAGGAATCCGTTTTAGGCAAACAATTTCTTTTTGGAGTCGGTGCCATCACTTTGACCATCAAGCATCAACTACCACAGCACCGACTCCAAAAAGAAATTGTTTGCCTAAAACGGATTCCTTTCGTTTCAATGGTGAAGGGTTTATTTAAGACTTTTTAGTGCATTTTGGTTTTGAAGTCGGTGTTTACTTTTTTTAAAAGATTATTTTATTTCTTCATTTTTAGTGATTACATAAGAAGGGGGCGGGGAGGGAAGAGTTGCACCTTATGATTCTATTTTTTTAAGAAGCTACAAATTACCTATCATAAGTTCCGTCATTATAATTACTGAACTCCTAAGCGCTAAGGAGTTCCACCATCAGCTCAGCCCCACAAAATGTTGACTATCAGACGTAACAACACGTCAACATTAAGATTCTAGTAAAGAAACACTGTACGTGCCTTTAAAATTTGAGGGTTTCCCTCGATTACACCAAGGTCCCATCATCAGATCCCAAAAAGGGAAAAATGGGACCAACTAGAAAGTATACCCTCTAATTAGGCGAAAAATTTTTCCGATTCGGTCGACAAACGACTGAGATATGAGGTAACAAACATAGATAAAAAAACATACAGTCGAATTGATAACCTCCTCCTTTTTTGAAGTCGGTTAAAAATAAAGACAGAATAACACAGGGAATGTATATCAACGAATATTTTGTATAATGAAATAACATTTAGTTTAACACTAGAGCTGCATGTTCAATATTTTGTGTCGACTGTTTATCATGCAGTAAACTACTATATTTAACTTAGGAACATTGTTATAAATCACCTGATCGAAAGGTTATCTCATTTAAAGCTACAAATGTTACTTACTTATGTTAGTTACTGACATCTTAAATCGGTTTCGTTTGACAGCTTTAACTTGTCCTTCTATTCCGATAGGAATATTATTTTTATGGTGTTAACTAACAGGTAGCGCCATCTAGTGGTGAGTAGTGGTACTAAATAATTGCGCGTCTTACAGTACATAATTTGTCAAAATCCAGCTTCTGCATCGCGACTACATCGATACTAACGCGCATGAGCATCGCGACTGTATCATTGCTAATAATTGCGCAAGTGTTTAAAGGTTGACATTTTGCGACTGTATCGATGCTGCATCTCGACTGCAGCTGATAAAAGTCGCATTGTGAAAAGGGTCCTTAATTTTATTAATATTATTTGTTTTTGATTTTCTGCAAGAAACCGTTTGTCTTGGTACCGACTACTTATCAGAGCCGACCTCACTTAAAGTCGAAAAAGGCTTAGACAAACAAATAACTTTGAAGTACAAACAATTGTCGATCTGTTTTTTTTAAACGTCTTTCGAACAGATTTAGATAGATGTACCTTTTGCCGTCAGTAGTAGTCACGTATTTCTCGTTATCCTTTTTCAGAACACATGTTCAGATCAAACGCCGAATCTTCGGTATAACTCATATGAGAGATCCGTCATGTGTCTTATGTTATTCCGAAGGTCGTCTCTGACTGAGCGCGTGTAAAAATAATCTAGTGAACATCTGAAGTCAAGAGTTTGGGAGGGTCGTGGATATTCACAGTCGGAATCAATTGCAAATGGGTTCGGCAATGACGGCGCGCGCCCGGCGTGACACAGTGACGAGAGAACAGACAGGTAGATAGATAAATCAACCATCGAGTCCTTAACATGCTTCTATACAGATTTGGTTATGACTACACGTACTGTTACAAAGTTGGACGTTAAAGTAAAATTGAAAAATAAATGCTTTTAGTTTATTTTTATTCGACTCAAAAAGAAAGATCTCAGTTCGACATGTCTGTGAATTTCTCGCGTCTGACTGGACCGATTTTGATGCGGTTTTCACTGAAGTATTTTACACCGAGGAAAAAGTTTTAGTAACTATTCAGATCAGTTCCACCAAGTACATTGTAACTTAAACAATAACTAAAAACATCCAAGAAAACACTAAAGGGACTAAAATAGCGCTAATATGTGAAACAAACTCGTTTGAATTTGGTACATGATGTCAACTTTAACGGACAGCAGCAGTCTACGTACGCACATCATGCACCGACTTCAAGTGACCTTGTTTCTTCCATTAGCGTTATTTTAGTCCTTTTTGTGATTTTTTAAAAGGCGGTTCATGATTTAAGAAAAGAAACTGCCGATGGAGTCATAAATAGGTGTTGATATTAAACCTTTAGGTTATTCTGTCAACTTAAATTTACCAACAAGTGAATACAATTGAAATAAAATTTAATTAATTTGGTTTTTCGATTAATCTCGCGTACAATTATTTGAACTATGCGTCTGAAGTTTCGAATGTTTTACTGTATCCGTAGTCACAGGCAATATTTCAACGAGTAGTATTTGCGTAAACTCCAGAACCAAACAAGAATACTTAACATCATATTTTGTGGTATAGAATCACTAACTTATAAGGACTATCCTTTAATTATCCTATCTCCCCGGGCTGTGTCGGCAATTACCCGTCCCCGATCGGCGGCGAGTGTACACGCCACAAATGAAGTGTTAAGCAAATGTCTTGTGTGAACGCGACCTTATTGTGAGCGGCCAAAGAGCTCTTAAGACCCAATATCAGGTGCGTGAATGTAAAAGTTTGTGTTATTTGAACAGGAAGGTTTAAATAGCGATTAAACTTTTTGATTTTCTGTTCAAAAGTCATTTAATCTGTAACAAAGTAGTAACTTGTAAATAAGTTGTCATAATATCAAACTTTACTGTTTCCACTGCCTAAATTTGCTTAATAATAATATTTTTTGTAGCTTTAAGGCAGACATTTGGCCACAATCTCACCGGAATATAAGCAATGACGTCGCCTAAGATATAACTTAAAATTCCATACTTGCGTAGCCATCAAGAGGCTGATATTTTAAATGTGTGATATAATTTAGTTACTTATAAATCTTCTAGTCTTTTGTCATGTGTATAAATATAACTGTCGTTATAAAAGTAGTATAATATTATTTATTACTTTTGTTAGCCAGGCAAAACAGCATGAATCGCCAAAGTTGATAGTTTGTATCCACTATATTTATACGAGTAGAACAATTTAATTGACCCAGTGATATGCCCTACCTTTACCGTGTGTAACCACCCTAATCATCAAAGTGTCCGCAACTTAGAACGAGCCTAAAGTACAGTTAGCGTCAAAATTGTACCTTTACTGTAACGTTGACACTAAAGGTCTGGGCCCACTACACTACACCATAGAGGAGCGTATCAGATATAAAAAGCAACACGATACGCTCTACTTTTCCCACTGAATGAATCTAAAACCCCTTACACAGTGTGACTTAAAGCATCGATGCAGTCGCGCGTTTTAAAACGCGCTTCAGCAACATGAATCACACAATGGACCGATTTAATTTAGCATCATTGCAGTCGCTCGTTAGTATCGATTCAGTCGCCAAAATTCAGTACATAATTTTTCAATTTACAGCTTCAGCATCGCGACTGTATCAATACTAACGCGTGTTAGCATCGCGATTGTATTGATGCTAAAAGTAGCGCTGTGTAAAGGTTGTCATTGTGCGACTACATCCATGCTAACGCGCGTTAGCATCGCCACTGCATTTCTGCTTAAAGTCACAGTGTGTAAAGGGTCTAAAGCGTTTAGTCTCACCGTTATATGGAGCGTATTTTGCCGGTGCTGACACGCTCCGTGCATGACATGACATGCTGGTCAGTGACGAAACGGTCCGGTGGGAAAAGTGACAAAATTTTGAACAGTTTTTTGCCTGATGCGGTCATGCTATGATACATTGTAGTGGGCAGAAACCTTAACAAAAGGCTATACGGCCGATGGAATTACATGTGTTTATGGTTGTTTCTGAGACCGAGTGTGCTGTACCGCACGTAGAACACAAACGAGCGATAAACGTAACTCCGTGTCGCGTTACACTACGAGTAGAACTATGTTGTTTGAGCGCTGAACGTCAGTTTGCTCAAGTTATTAGGGACATTAATTTTGAAATGTTATCCCCTCGGTGTACTTTCATATATCGCTGCTTCTGCTTTTAGAATTTAAAATATAAGATTTGATTTTGAGATAGAACATTGTGTAGTATATTCAGGCTGCACTGAACTATTAATCATTTTTTCTGACAATAGTGGTTTTCTCTTCTAAAAATTTATGTATGTTTCCTCTAAACTATCTTTATAATTAAATTCAAAGTCAGAAATTTAAAACCGATCTGCCTCTGTCAACCTTACGTAAGTAAAAACTTACTTACTTACTTGTGTAGGTTATCAAAAACCACACTATTTAAATTCAAAACATCAACTTGTGAACGTAAATATGTAATTTGGAATATATGAAATCTTCATATCATACCTACCTGAGAATATATGAAAAGTTTTAAACACCAACAGCGCATTTTATTACAAGAGTCAAAACGCGCGCTGCTTATCATAGATTCCTAGTTCGTTCGTTTCAGTGCAATCTAGCGATTGCCGGTAAAAATCTCAATCGTTTCAAGGATCCAGGTAATCCTTTGTCGGAGCTCGTAACATTCCACCATCCAATAGACCAGCTGATTGTGAGCTGCAGGGGTATAACATAACGCAAGCGATTGCACATTGCAATCCGTGTGTAGCATTAGCGAAGTATAAATCTTACACACGAGCAGCATTTTCAATTCAATTCAAAATCATTTATTTCGGACAACAAAAAATCCATGGGTTAGTAATAGGTACAATAGCGCTTAAAAATTAGGTGTTAGTACTTACATACATTTTATTGTCGAGATCAAATAACGGAAGCCGCAGTCGTTATCAGTAACGTGTCGGTCGTAAAAGTGTTTTTTCGATGGCTTTACTTGATTACGAGTACTGGCCGTCGATATGAAAGTTAAGTAAGTACAGTGACCAGCACATCAGGTTACCCACTTTTATTGCAAACTGGCCTTTATCACAAGTGCATTAGATACCGCAGTGTTTACCTTGACGTGCTGTTGTCCGTACCTTGTATAAGAGACCGAGAAAGTACAAACGGTACTTTGTTGAAAGTATGTATATTTTCAGCGCTTAGAAGTCAAATGGAGCCAGCGTTGCAGCGTTGCCAGACTGTGCTGCCAGAATTACCGTAAAATGAAACTTAAAATTACCGTACACAATTTTGTAGGAAAAATCACTTGAAGTCACTGTAATGTATTTGATTTAGCGATTGGTCATGTTATGTCACTTCAGTCATTCATTTCAGTTCGTAAATTTTTTCGGCTGTGCGTTTAATAATGCGTCAAAAAACAATAAAAAAGAATGGCAAAAATGTATGTATCATTTAAAGTCCGATAGAGAAAAAATTGCACTCAATTCTCGGCAAATCCACCAAGTTTACCGTGTTTTAGTACACTATTTAGGCAACATTTTTTGATTTTTTGCTTATTTAACAAAAATACCGTACCGTTTTGGGACTGCGATGGATTACCTTACGAAATTAACTTACGAATATGGTAATTATATACGTCTGGCATCACTGAATGGAGCAGTGCTTTGCTTGGGAGCTTTCAGTTCAATGCTATCATGACGTTTATAACTATTGTAATGTGAAAACGATTGGAGTACGTAATCGGTCTGCCAATATTAAGCGCGACGCGATTCGCCGGCAGTTAATTGAAAACGTATCCGGCTCCGGAGACGGCAGGGCTGCCTGACAGCCGTAAGGTCGGATAGACGGGAAGAAATGGATTTACCATTCGCGAGTAACTTCTAGAGTAGTAGACACTCCATCTTTATTGAAGACACCGATCTTTGCGTAGCTTTGAGTAGCTTTGAGTAGCCTGCAGAGAATATCGCCATTTGATATCATTTTATTTACTTTTTGTCTGTGCTGAATTAATATCAATATTTGTGATTGGTTATCATAAACCGTTACTGTAAACGTGCGTTATTAGTAGTTGTTTAAAGAAGGCAGTCGTAACAACATTTGAGATTGCAATTATTTATTTATTTGAAGACTTTTTGCACCAATCATAGTGTACAAAGGTGGACTTAATGCTTAAAGCTTTTTCTGTCAGACAAACCTTTAGGTAAAACAGATATTAATATCAATTGTTGCGGTAGATCTGAATTGCATTTGGATATGTTTGGATCCATCTGGACAATATTTACCCAGGTTTTCAGCTCTCCAAAATATAGGCACTGCAAAAACACCTTTTTTTGTATTGTGCAAAAAAAAAAGAATATTATAGCCTCTGAGGCTAAAGACAATAATGTTTCTAAAGATCCCAAAATTTGTTATCGTTCCCAAACAATATACCAAAAATGCAGCTTTGCTTCAATTATTGCAAGGGTATTTCAATATGACTGGGCTAAAATTCAAGTTTACTTGAAATACAATTTGCAAATATGCTGAATGATTGCAAAGTACTTTTCAAATAGCTTTTTAAATTTTCTTAAATACCTAATAATAGATTTTTTAAACATGCAGTATAATACTTACCTTAAATTTTTAAGCTGCTTTCAAAGTGCTATGCCTTCTGGGTAACTAGGGTTTAAGTACAGTTTATGATTACACCTATTTAAGTAAGTAAAAGCATACTATGCATGGATGAATAAATGAAATAAATAAATCCCTACTTTTTAAAAATCACCAATAAATCAACGTATTGTTATTAAAATCAAAATGTTTTGTTAAAAAATCCCTAATGAATGATGTCATAAATAAGATAGCCAAGAGCAAAGCTTTAAACAAGCTTGCGCAATTACTACAAAGCAGAAACTGTTCTACACCTTCAACATCTGGTGCCTTTTAGTTCTGAAGTTGTTCAGTCCGCAACAAACTGTCTTGGAAAAGAAAATCATAATGTTAATTAACTTTGCATGTATAGGGGTTCATTAAATTTAAATTGTTCGCGTTGAAATATATAATGCGTATATACTTTATTAATTCTTTCTAAAGTGACTTTCTTAACTAGTTGATCAACATTTTGATACGCGTTAAAACAAATACATGAAATAATTTCATATACGATAGGTGTTTCAGGCACTTTAGAGAAGCTTTGATATTTTACCTACTTCAAAAAAAAAGTGAAGGCTTCCTAACACGCGTAAAAAATTTCATAAGTATATGTATGTTTGTATATTTTTTCAGAATTTCAACTGAAAAACACTAATTGCGTTAAAATAAAATGTTTTCATTCAATTACAGACGCACGACCGAATTCAAATTTTAGGGATTTTAAATCTAACGTTATTGGGGACACCACTGAATTAGACCTAACGAAAGCTATTGATTTAATATCGCTATGTAAAATAGTATTTTGGAATAGCCCTTATTGTATCGACTCAAACTTGTCCAACAGCATGCTCTCAATTCGACGAAATAAAAAGTGAGCAGCCTCACGCGAGCGGAGGCTGATCCAATGAGAGAGGATCGAGATTACAACTACCTTGGATATTTCACAAGTTTCAGTGTACCCTAATTCTTCTTCCTTCTCCTTCTTTACATAGCAGATGTTTGAAATAAGTATGTTTTGTAAACATGCATATTAATTAAACCAAACTGCTCTGATTCTAATGAGATATGTATCATAATTCTCGCTAGTTAATTTTCCTCACTTTGATGTTGAGATAAAAACAATGTACCTTAGAATTTATTATGTTCTAGTTTTTACTTACTTATCTAAAAAAATCCAATGTCATTTTTTTAATTGCTTTACAAATACCTTTTCAGCTGTTGCAATACTTATATACAAACACGTATATACACATTTTAGAACAACCTATCAATGTTTACGTTTAATAAACTTTTTCATTCATAGTCAAATGTAATCATCCATTAGCTCGGAAGAGTCACCTCAGTGCCACTGTAAACCTTATTAATGTGGTCGTTACAAAATATTGTTTTTGATATAACTGCGAGTCAGTACGACAGGTGGGTGAGGACACAATGCACTCTTAGCTACCGACCACTCACTAAAGTTAGTTGCCAGCGATTGGAAAATTCTGAGTTCAGTGACAACCCATTTGATTCGCTTTTTTATCGCTTCAACAAACTCAATAAAAACAACCTTCTTGGCTCCACTCATTTGGGAATCGTTGGTGAACACCGGAGAATCTTCGTGGCTGAACATTTATCACCATCAATGAAACTCTTATATGCAGACAGCAGAAAATTTGCGAAGGAATTTAATTACAAGTTTGTTTGGGTACGGTATGGTAAGATTTTTGTGCGTCGTGATGAAAATAGTAACCCATTTCATATAAAAACGTCTGAATCTCTTAATAAATTGAAAAATGGGTCCTGATGCTAAACTTTTGCTGTTTTTTTTTCTGAATTTTTGTAACTGGTTTATTTGTAAGTAGTTGTTTTTTTTTATTATTATTTTATGAGTTTAAAAATATTTTATCAAAATGTTAATAGGATGCGTTCCAAAACTAATGAAGTTTATATAAACATATTAAACAATAATTACGATGTAGTCTGCTTTACGGAAACTAATCTCAACAGCTCTGTGTTTGACTCTGAATTTATGGATGACCGATATAATATTTTTCGGAGAGATCGAGCTACGACATGCATTGAGAAAATTGATGGCGGTGGTGTACTTGTAGGTATTAAGAAAGAATTTAATGTTACACGTCGCAATGCATGGGATAGTCCAGTCGAGGATCTATGGCTTAGTATCAGTGCTATGAACGGTAGTAAACTTGTTCGGTCCTTCCATTTATGTGTTTGCTATCTTCCGCCGGACATATCGACTGGCAATTTAAATAGTTTTTATGACTCTTGTATTGAAACAATGCTGGTAAAGGCGGCATCTGATGATGGGTTTATCTTGATAGGCGATTTTAACACGCCCAATGTAACATGGTCCTCTTTTTATAACGATTCACCATTCCTCTCACCCATCACAAATTCACCAGATGTAAAATCGAACTGCTTGCTGGAATTTATCACTCTATGCAACTTAAAACAATATAATGGAATTCGTAATCAAGGTGGTCGTAATCTGGATCTGGTGCTGTCTTCTTTAAGCTGTAGTGTCAGTGTGACTGATTCTGTCTGTCTCGAGGATCGTCATCATCCGCCATTATCAATTGATTTAATCCTCCCTGTTCCATTTAAACGCCTTTAACGCAAACGAGATCAGTATGTAAATTTCAAAAAATGTAATTATCAGGACTTGAGTAAAGACATTGAGCGGACTGACTGGCATCTATTGCTTTCTAGTGATAATATTGACTGTGACGTTAATCGCTTTTATGGTAGGCTGAAAGAGTTAGCAATAAAACATACTCCGGTGACTAGGGTTAATTCATCATCATTCCCACCTTGGTTCAGTAAAGGCTTAAAACTCTGCTTAAAGGAAAAAAAAAAGTTTCACAAATTATACAAGAAATATAAAAATCCGCGTGACTATGATACATTTTCTATGTTGCGTGCTCGGAGCAAAAAGCTAATTGATGCTTGTTATAAAACTTATGTGCAAACGGTGGAGGAGTCACTTAAGGACAATATTAAGTCTTTCTGGAGTTTTGTACAGAACAAAAAAACTTCATCCAATGGCATTCCCAATACAATGAAATTTGGTAATCAAACTACATCAGATCGGAAAGAAATTTGTGACATTTTTGCTAATTATTTCAGCTCTGCTTATGGGGACTCTTCGGATGACTTACCCGGTCTTCATGCCTCATTCCCGGGTTTTATACACGATCTTCAAATTAGTTCCATCCATCTGTCTGTTGGGAATATCGAATCTAAGCTTAAGAATCTTGATGAGAATAAGGGTTCTGGTCCAGATGGTATACCTCCTCTGCTATTAAGGCGTTGCGCTGAGACTATATGTGTCCCGTTACAGATTTTGTATAATAAATCCCTATCGTCAGGGGGGTTTCCCTCACAATGGAAACTAGCTCATATTGTCCCAGTTTTTAAGTCTGGTGATAGATCTGTATGTGAAAACTATCGCCCAATCAGTATTTTATCTTGCTGTGCAAAGCTTTTTGAGAAGTGCGTCTATGATGCTCTTTACTTTCACTTTAAACCTTTCTTATCACCATGTCAGCATGGATTTGTGAGAAACAAGTCTTCTACCAGTAATCTCCTCGAATATAAACATTATTTGTGTGGTGCATTTGCTAGAAGAGGGCAGGTGGACTCGATTTATACTGACTTCTCGAAGGCATTTGATAGGGTGAACCACGCGCTTTTGTGCCAGAAGCTGGAAGCATATGGAATCCATGGAGACCTGCTGCGATGGGTCAAATCTTACTTACATAAAAGGAATCAATTAGTAGCCCTGAAAGGGAATCTTTCCTCAGCTTTTGTTGTACCCTCCGGTGTACCGCAGGGATCTCATCTTGGACCTCTATTCTTCATAATTTTTATTAACGACCTTGTAAGTAAGCTCTCATGCCCTTGCCTCTTATACGCAGACGATCTCAAGATTTTTAACTCCATTACCAGCCTCAACGATGCTATGCAGCTTTAAAGGGACCTGGACCTGGTTTTTGAGTGGTGTCAGTCGAATGGCATGACACTTAATATTAACAAATGCTTCGTCATAACATTCACTGGTAAGTCTAATGCCATTAATTTCAATTATTCTATGGATGACCATACCCTCGTCCGCAAGACTGAGGCTAGAGATTTGGGGATAGTTTTTGATTCTGAATTATCTTTCCGGCCACACTATGAGCACATTGTTAAGAGAGCGTCGTGCATGTTAGGATTCATTTATAGGATATCTAAGCCATTTAAAAATGTTTCGTCATATCTTTCTCTTTTTTATGCTTTAGTGCGTAGCTTGCTTGAATATAACTCGGTAATATGGTCGCCATTCTATAAAGTTCATATTGAGAAGATCGAGAGGATTCAGCAAAGATTTTTACGAATGCTATGCTTTAGGATGCATCTCCATCGTAATTTAAATTGTTATGAGGATAGACTCGAGAGGTTTCGAATGACGACACTGTCCACTCGGAGAAACAGACCGAACAAATGATTTTGTATAATATTATACACTCTCAAATTGATTCCCCTAATTTACTGTCCCTGTTAAATTTTAACACCTTCTGTCGGGTTCGGAAGCCCAAATTGTTCACTTTGAATGTATATGTTAATAACACCTCCTATTTTAACCCTGTCACTAGAATGTGCCGTCAACACAACGAGCTGATTGATGATTATCCAAACATTGATATTTTTAATAGCAGTCGATATAAATTCAGGAGAGATATTGCCAGGGTTATAATTCAGAGATATATAGATTAAAAATTATTTTATTGTTTTTAAATTTACTTTTTTATTTTATTATAAGCTTTAACGATTAGATTTTACTCCAATAATTATTGTATTTTTAGTTTTACTTTTTGTATCATGTTATATTTAGTTAGCGTCTAGTTTGCTTAAATTATATAGTATGTACACACTAAGGGTTGTAAACTTGTTACTTAGTATGTTCCACATTTGGTTTTTAAAAATATTGTTTGTAACCTGTTTTGTACATCGTTTCTATAAAAATAAAAAAAAATAAAAGATTATTTACTTTGGGATATAGGAAGGAACAAATACAAAGCTCATTGTTATTGTTATGTGGGTCATAAAGTTGCCACTGAATCCAGAGCCAGACATTGTTTTTGTATAGGAATGATCTAATTAGGTGCAAAATGACATGTAGACGCTCACAGATCAAAAGGCCGCCGGCGGTCGCATAAAAAAAGCATAACAAAAGACTGTTGATAAACCGTGAGGAATTAAATGATATTTTTTTCTTATTAGAAACTAAAAAGTTGCATTTTTATTTATTTATTTTAGATAACGTGTATGGACATCTGTCCAAGGCCGTCGCGTTTTTTTTATCAAGTGTGACAACTGCTTGTCATTTTGAGTAATACAGTCGTTGAAATAATAAAGTGATTAAATAAGAAACTATTTCTTAATGCTTAACTACATAATATCAGATAACTATTACTCTCAACCTAATGTAATAGCCGTTGATGTAGTTTCTCAAATAATGACCTTTTGAACAAATTACTGTCTCGATTTTGTATTGGTAAGAAAATGCAGCGGGTGAAAAAGATGCAATCTTCGCGTTACCTCATAAAAGTAGTGAAATGGACGATTTATTTATGGAGAATTTACTACACAATAATGACAGCGTATTCGCGAGGTTCGTTGAGTTCAAACGAGCAGCTCTGAACAGCAGTCTTCCTTCTTTGTACCATGAAACTGATTAGATTTCATTGTGTCCAATCTACAGCTTCATAATCTATTTCGAAGGTGAACCAAATCATTGGCAAATCATCGAGCTGGTCATTATTGTTAAATCCTTTTACTCGAATTCGTCGAAATATATGATTTAAAAGCTTATCGTTTTTGAGATAAGGATGTCATAACACCACTGGTGTATCCACACCGTCCGGTGGCATGTTCCGGCGGGCAAAGACACTTCGGGCGCAGTGGCTGCCGCTGATGCCACAGCAGCATTTTCCATAGTATTTGACAGTTATATGACGTTTACGATTGGCAAAGACACTGGGTGGTGTAATATACCAATATCAATCTAATAGTCTGTAGAGTCATGAATATGCGTCTAGTGCGCTTGTGTGCGTCGTGCTAGTTAGCGCCGGCGATGCGACAATAACTTATCGTTAGATAAGATGCCCGCTGTAATGAGATTCAGCTTGTAGGTGGGGCTGAACACTAATACCGTTTACACACTGCGCTTCTTTTAGCATCGATGCAGTCAGATGACAGTTTGCGACAACATCGATGTTAAAAGTTGCAGTGTGTAAGAAGATATGTCCCGTTATAATTACAGTGCCAGTAGAGATTAGAGAAAGATTTGACCTTCTCTAATTAATCAGCGTCTAAGCGCGTAGAGGGCATTAATTAATACATAGTGAGCTGGTTAAGTTCTACGTTAGAAGTTTTTTATATTTTTGGAGGTTTCATTCTATGTGAATAAATAAATATGCGCCAGATAACACACCAATTCACCAA
Organism: Pyrausta purpuralis; assembly: GCA_963924145.1. Taxonomy (NCBI): domain Eukaryota; kingdom Metazoa; phylum Arthropoda; class Insecta; order Lepidoptera; family Crambidae; genus Pyrausta; species Pyrausta purpuralis. Next base: position 1,568,015 of record OZ001655.1, read on the forward strand.
TTGTCTTGGTGTCGAAGTAAGGAATTCTTCATTGTGTTACGTATACCAGACAACGATACTCAATAAACTCTAGATTACGCTCATATCAAAATGGAATATTACTTGGTCGGTAAAAGCGAGTTTGCCTGGCAGGAAACTTACCCGTTCTTTGAATTCTGCATTTATCATGTCTTTTTGAACAATCATAATATTTTTGAGTGACTAAAACCACTGAAAAGAAGAACACCAAGAAAAACGTATTGAAGGAAAAATTTAACGTCGAGTCGTACTAAGAGATCCAGGAGATGGCTCGAAATGGCGATAAATGGAGAAAACTCCACCTACAAGAGCAATGCTCTAAACTGAAGACAATGAAAACAGCTGCCGTCGAATATGCCGTCCTTCAGAATTGGGCCTCAAGCTAGAAGAATAGTTAAGTAAGCGGATTAAACGGTCTACGACCTACGCCACGCCTGCCCAAAGCTAAGTCACCTCAGACTTACATACGACATTAGCATTATCCGAGATCAAATACTCAGGATCCAAATTCCCGTGCTCACTTTTATTACGACTGATTATCTAGCTAGACTATCATTGCTATTGAAAAAAGTGCCTCTTTTTTTTCATACGAAAGCGCTTTCAATTTTTTTGCTTTTCGTTCTGGTATAAATAAATGTCGTCAGTCGTAGATGAGTTGCCTACCGAATTACCTACTATTTGGTCTTTGACTATGTGACGTCATCGCAATTATTGTGTCATTATCAGCTCCATGATAAATAAAATAGCCTCATGCATTTAGATTTAAGTGCTCTCCTGTATTGCCTCGGTCTCGTAGATAGACAAGCGACACTAAACGGAGCAATAAAGACCTCCGTGGTGTTATTAAATAACAGGCAAGCGATTGCTATGTGCTTACAATTTTTGCCATAGTCGGAATAGAAGCGTTTGCAGCACTTGCAACGTCGTCATAAGGGTGTCCCAGCAGATTATATCTTATCGCTGTCAAATTCTATTAAGAGCTTACTTACTTTTAAGCTTATGAAAAGTCCCATAAATGGCACAGGCAGTAAGCATTTTTCATTCATAGTATCTTAAATCTATCACTAGATGGCGCTCATTCAACATTTTTTGCTAACGTTGGTCATCAAACGCTTAATAATCTGCATCCTCAAAGGTACGACAGCATCAACTCTTGTCAATAAAAGTCATCTTATGAACAAGAAAACTTTTCATTGCGATGCGACTACGGTAGAGTTACGTAACAACCCCGCGGCGGTGTTTCCTCGAGGTGCTTCGGTTTGACGACGGCTCGTAAAGACCAATCAATTCTGAGGGTAGAAGAAACTGAGTGCGCCTCTTCAATGGTGAAATCTTCATTTGCTGAGTCACTTAGCCTTTTTGTCGAAAGTTTTGGAACTAGGTCAAGAATGTACTACTTTATTAAATAAATATTAATCTTAGAATAAATGGCTAGTTATCCGAGAGTATATAATAAGACATTGTTTAGTTGACATGATTCTAACTTTCACACCATACTGCTTTGGTTCAGCATTTATTTGCATTAAACAGTTCAATCATTCGTTATGTTATGCGAGTTTTGTAATTCTAGTCTTGTTACATTTTTACTTCGAGTTGTTTGAGTGTAAAATTAAGAAAAAAGCTCCGTATAGTTACGCGCATGTTAGTCTATGTTTAGTCGAATCCAACCTAAATGGTATAAATTTTACTCATCATCATCATCATCATTATCAGCCAAAGGACGTCCACTGCTGAACACAGGCCTCCCCCACGGCTTTCCACAGCGACTGATCACTAGCGGTCTGCATCCAGTTTGATCCTGAGATCTTATAAGGTTTATAAATTTTACTCGGTCGTAAAAAATAGTTGTTGATCCTGTTAGATCCACTTATCCGTCTGTCGGCGGAGATTTGAAGAACAATCTTAGAAACACAAAGAAATGAAATTTGTAAAGCTAATTTTAAAACTCTACAAGCAGCAACACTACCTATGATTGAAAGAGTTCTATAAACCAATTTTCTCTCTTCGCGGATGCAACTCGCAAATCTTCAAGTTGTTACGAGTTACAATGCACTCGGCACACGCTTCTCATATTGGAAGCTATTGATCGTTGACAGTTTTGAGATATTCTCAGTTCAGCCTTTAGATAGTATTGTATTTTAAACCATCGTATCATTTCCGAACTTTTATTCCGACTTGAAAAAAGGAGGTTATAAATTCAATGCGTATGTTTTTTTTTAATATTTGAAATGGGTTTGCTCTTGACTCTAGTCAGATCTAATTGGGCTTAGACAGAGTCGACGATGGAGTGAGCTCATCCAGAAGATGCCTGTTCACTCTGCCTTTCGAAGTTTTCGGGTTATATTTCCTTGGGAACACTGATGCGGGCAAAGAGTTCCACTCTTTGATATATGAATATTTTATTCTATTTAGGCTTCCATACACGTGACCAAATTTTCGTAAGTGTATGTATGTTTGCAAATTTATATGTTTGTCCATAGATTTCCCGAAAATAAGAAGTCATAGCGAAATGATTCATTTAGTTCTATAGGTATATTTCAACTTAGGGTACAGTGTAAGTTTCATCAATTGAGATATAGGTAAATAATTAAATATCGTGATTTAAAAAAAAAGTAAAATAAGTTTTTTGAAAGCGGTTTAGTTTTATCATAATTTTACATAATAGTACATTATGATAGAAGTGTGCTAAGTTGACTATTATATACTAGGCGATATTGATAGAAATCGATTCGAAAAAGAAAGCCGCGTTAATATTATGATCACAGGCACACGTGCTTCATACGACGTTTTTCAACACACTTGCGAGGAAAAATCACAAATTACAGATTTTGTATAAATTTAATTTTTAGTTATAAAGCTGGATTTACCATTTATTGAAATAAATATGTAGATACTGTTATTTTTCGCATAAATACTAATTGTTGCTAAAATAAAAGTTATAACCCGACTAAATTATATCGCTTCTTCTTCTTCTTACTTATGACTTGGTATTAGGGTACAAATGTAAATTGGTCGGGTTCATAAACTAAAGGCACTCGTTTAATAATTTACTGAAAAAGCACGCGTGATTAATATTACGCATGCGTGATTAGGATTATGAGCCAAAAATCGGTGGAATAAAAACGTCGTTTCGAGCAAGTGTGTTGAAAGTATTTATTATTACGCCCTAGCAAGAGGCAGGACACGGCCAGTACCTTTAACTTGGTTCAACCTTTTTAACCCGTGTTCCACAGATTTTATGATTGTCATTGAACATATGAACATTTTAATTATCACACTTGTTACTAGCTTAAATAGAGAAAAAAACTCGGGTTCAACTGGTTGAGTGCTCTCTGATGTTATTGAATACTGGATATACGTTTTCAGTAGAGTGGTGGATAAAATTTCCTAAAACTGCCTTACGCAAAACGTGATTGGTTCGAGTGTTCAAGTTTACACATCTAAATTTGAATAGGTCTAGTCTAAAATGAAACCTAAATTAAGTACGGGTAATGTTGAATGCCCTAGGGCCAATTTAACCAACTTTAGATTAAACTTATCCGACTGAAAAAGTATAAAACAACCGATTTTAGAATGACATATACATAGATGAATTCCGACGAATAGGTGACGCTTTCTAATTCGGCGTATAATATCGTATTCGACGAATATTCCTTATCTGACGTTGGAAAAATCGGGCCTTATTACAGAATAAGGTCTCTCTCTTTGCCTAGTTTAAACAGTTAAACTAGGCAAAGAGAGTTTAACAACTCAACGATTAAGGCATTAATATTTCGAAGACAAAATTTGCTTAGTATTCTGGGTATCAAAAATATGTAAAAAAGAACTGCAACTAACATTTGTGCCCAAGATTAAACTGTTTTGAATTTACGTGAAAACTTTGGAACTATTTATAATATTTCATTACGAGTATGTCAGAAAATAAAATAGTTTTCCGTTTAAAAGAAAAAGTTAGTCTGTATTTATCTAAAAATTTCTATAATCATTATAATCATTTATTTCTCACCATAAAAAATACAATATCAAGAAAAACAATTTTTCGTACATAAAGATAATGGTGGGCTGATACCTGAACTAGGACGATTCCTGTATTTCAGAATCAAAATAGGCATACAGTAGCTTTATACTTAGTACTGTACATTATATTAGCTGTTCATTCGAATGTGTCGGTCAGTTCGCCGCAAAGGCGGTTACGCTAACGACCAAGAACGACTGTACTAGAAAACACTATTATGGCGTTCGGTAGATTAGATAGCCAGATGTGTGGTGGGATGAACGTCGCAGTCATTGCCAAACATTCGCATTTTGGCTTTGTTAGTAGCTCGAGAAAATGTTTGGATGTAGCGAGCAGTTCGGTTCTGTTTCGCCTGCTTTTATTAGTCAGTGTGGTTAAAAGAGCAATTTTTTTTTTAATTTATTTATTAAGGACACTCAGCAACTTTTTATACATAGATGAATTAGTGACAGATACAACTAAACTTAGAATATAGCCAATAAGAGAGTTCCGCGGCAAATATACAAGTATACAACCTACAGGAGATTAAGCTCTCAGAAAAAATAAGTACTAAGCAAGTTTTAAAACAAGATTTTAAATAAAAAAGTTGTTCCGGAATTTTACTAATGATGCATGAGTAATTATTATTTGCCATAATTTCAATATCAAGGAGAAGTTGTCAGGCCTTGGTTTGGGATTCTTTTGGGTTTGACTATGTGTTTGCGCTGTTTGGCGTTGAAACATTTGGACCTTCTGTTAAATTGCTGCTTAGAAAATTTACTCCAAAACGAAATTCTAGTATGGCCAATAATAAAGCTGGTTAACCAGCTAGCTCAAAGGATTAGCATAGCAATCCGACGCGACAATGCAGCCAGACTTACAGTCTTCTTGCCGCAAGGAAGTGGTTTCGTTTTCGAATGGTTCGGTTTTAAGTTTATTAGTGTGTTTCATGTCTAAGTGTTTTTTATATTGTTGTTTAATAAGTAATAGTCTCAAAAAGTTAAAAAAGGAGTATTAATACTTTATACAAATTAGTGACATCATACCGCAAAACCTCCACGACACGAATTCGCTCTTCATATCTTGCTTAAAATACAGTATTATTGTAACGGCACAGTTGATATCGTCACGTCCAAAAATATCTTAATACAATTACTAAGACTTTTTCGAACTTGTTACAAACTTTTCTTTTATCTTATCTATAAAGTGCTATCATGTGTATCAGTTATTGGGTGTCTTGTTCCGGCACCCAGCTGTTTCGAGGGTGGTTGAATACGTGAGCAGGCGAAAGTTGCGGGTCCTGCTCCAGTGACATAGTTCAGGGCTCTCGAGACGCATGCCTGTGTGAGGCAGTTAGCGAACACTAATACACGAGGGGCCATGAAACTAGAGCCTTATAAAGTACTGTAGTGGTGAGGTATTGACCTACTTCTACTAGGTACTACAAAAGAAATCTACAGCTTCATAATGATTAGTCCATACTAACCAAATCGAAAATCATAAATTAAAAACCAAAAACCAAAATCAAAACTGTTTATTTCTTTAGAGAACACGTAATGTACAAATATTATCAAACATGTTTGGGGATAACCAGTAAGTATAGACATATGCTTGTGGCAAGTAACCACGCTCCTTCAATATACTAATAAATAATTGGTACCTAAAATTGTGAGTGTAAGAACTTCACACAATTATACTTATGTTTTCGTCCTCGAGATTGGCATAAGACATTGTAATACCGCCCAGGTTTTCGCCACTTTTGAGAGGGTATCATTTTTTTTTTTTTTGCTGGTAGTAAAACAAAACTTACTTGTCACCGGCCGTTGAAACCGATCTTCATTCGCGTTCCAGTGCTTCGCCACTTTGTCACTCCGCTACCATTTATGTGTTCAAATTATTAATTGCGTTAATTGTTTGTTTTGAGTACAGTGATTTGTGCAGTGTAGTGGAAAAAACAATGCCAAAACGTAAAAACTGTGATAAGGATGACTACGATAACCTTGCGAAAAAACTACGGAAAATTGAACGCAAATTGAAAAAAGCACGGCGCAAGGAACGTCGTTTGTCTATTTCGTCGAAAAGTTCCCATGATGATTTTGTTCCGGATGAATTAAACAACAAGGGTATGTACATCTATGATGCCTACAATTTGCTATTCCTCTTGTTCGTGATATCGAAGATGCGGGCAGTTGCGGAAGGACTGTCACTCTGTCGATAATCATGATGACCTACTTTTTAACGAAGTAGCGTTTTTGCAACAGGCATAGGGACTGTTGACTTTAATTACAAAAGAGGTGTGTCATTTTTATAATGGCATTATTTTATGTACTATTTGGCATATTATGTAGGCAATAAACCTACACAGTCTGTTTCCCCTCTGGGGTAGGCAGTTAATTTAGATATGCAATATCTTATTTAATGTTAATATATAGTCATTTTTATAATTATGAATACCGACAACGAAGTGAATTTACGTTTGATAAATTCACATATACGGTATTTTCAGGATTCACATTAGCATCGGAAGGGAATAGCGACGATGAAATCCAATCATATCCATTACCAACAACTACCAAAGCGGTACCTGAAATCATGGCCGAACCGGTTCGCGAACCATCTCTGACACGAGTGCCTAGTCCGATGCCTGAGCCAGCGCCAGCCCTGACGTCAGAGCCAGCGCCGGATCCTGTTCCAGGGCCTTCTAATATAAACGTGCAATCATCAGAGTCACAACTCGATAGCGCTATTTTGGATATTCTTGGCCATCGCCAATCCGACTGCACCAAAGGTGACGGGTAAGGAAATATTACCGGCCCTGGCAGTAAGGTTAGAACATATTACAACTTCTGGGTTGACTAGCGAGTTAAGAAAGGACCTTTTATGTAAATATGCAGTGCCATTAAACTGCCCTCTTATTGGGGCACCGACTCTGAACCCTGAGGTGAAAGCGGCCATTACAGAATCCGTTTTAAAGAGAGATCAAAGTATTGAAGGTAAGCAAAAGCAACTAGCAACAGCTATCTCCTGTGTGATCGAGGCTATATCGCCTTTGATGTCTAACAACAATAACAACCCGAGCCAACTTCAGTTATTGATGGATGCTGCTCGCATGCTTTGCGATATACAATATAAACATACATCTATAAGAAGGGGCCTTTTACTGAATAATCTAAAAAAGGATTTGAAAGACCAAATACAAGGCACTAAATTGGATAGTTATCTGTTTGGACACAATTTCGCAGATAATTTAAAGACTGCTAAGGCAATTACTAAGTCAGGAGCCGAACTTAAACCTAGCGCACCAAAGACCGTATTACAACCTAAAAAGCCTGGACCATCTGGATCATCTGGACCACCTAGAAAGAATTTTTCATCAACATCCCAGCATTTAAACTGGAAGGCTCCTCCCCCGGGTCGCAGGTCAATGGGGACTCAGAGGACGAAGGAGCCTGCTACTCACAGGAGTCAGCCCGGCAGATCATCGAGGAAGTCGTCGCAGCAGAGCCAAGGTCGGAATTGGCGCTAGAAGAGGTAAAATATGCCGGTCGTCTTTCTGCTTTTTATTCTAAATGGCTTAAAATTACCAATGACGCACAAGTGCTGTCTTAGATTCATGGTTATAAGATTGGTTTTTCCGAACCTGTTGTCCAATCCTCTGTACCAAGTAATATTGTACTGTCTAGTACTGAAAGGTTGAGAATGACTGAGGCTATTAATAAACTAATTTCCATTGGGGCTGTATCAAAATGTATGCCTTGTAAAGGCCAATTTCTGTCTAGTTATTTTTTAGTCCCTAAGCCTAACGGTAAAGATCGTTTTGTGCTTAATTTAAAGAAATTAAATAAATTTATCGACACTGCTCATTTTAAGATTGAAGATCTAAGAACTGCTTTAAAATTGATTTCTACGAATTGTTATATGAGTACAGTTGATTTAAAAGACGCCTACTTTTTGGTTAAAGTACATTCCGAGTCAAAAAAATATTTACGATTTATGTACAATAATGAATTATATGAATTTAATGTATTGGCTTTTGGTTTATGTACGGCACCGTTTATTTTTACCAAAATTATGAGACCAGTCATTAAATTATTACGATGCAAGGGTCATTTATCAACTGTATATTTGGATGACTATTTTTTAGTCGGAATAGATTATAATTCATGTAAAGATAATATTTTTTATTCATAAAGATGAAATAAGAAACCAAAAATTTGCGCACGGGCGGGACTTGAACCAGCAACCTTTTGGCAAACCGGGCCAAACGCTCTTACCAATTGAGCTACCGTGCTGTTAGTCCGACCCTGCGAAATTTGTGGTTTCTTATGAAAACGTCAATTGCGTGACGCTTAGCGCCATCTAGCCGTCTGTTTATGAAACAGATGGCCCAAGCAGTTATTCTTTACAGAATAAATTCAACTTGGAAATTGATGTCGCTTCGCTATCTAATGCTTTAGAATGTTTTTAACACTCACAGTGTCATATTTTATATTCATAAAGATGAAATAAGAAACCAAAAATTTGCGCACGGGCGGGACTTGAACCAGCAACCTTTTGGCAAACCGGGCCAAACGCTCTTACCAATTGAGCTACCGTGCTGTTAGTCCGACCCTGCGAAATTTGTGGTTTCTTATGAAAACGTCAATTGCGTGACGCTTAGCGCCATCTAGCCGTCTGTTTATGCAACAGATGGCCCAAGCAGTTATTCTTTACAGAATAAATTCAACTTGGAAATTGATGTCGCTTCGCTATCTAATGCTTTAGAATGTTTTTAACACTCACAGTGTCATATTTTATATTCATAAAGATGAAATAAGAAACCAAAAATTTGCGCACGGGCGGGACTTGAACCAGCAACCTTTTGGCAAACCGGGCCAAACGCTGTTACCAATTGAGCTACCGTGCTGTTAGTCCGACCCTGCGAAATTTGTGGTTTCTTATGAAAACGTCAATTGCGTGACGCTTAGCGCCATCTAGCCGTCTGTTTATGAAACAGATGGCCCAAGCAGTTATTCTTTACAGAATAAATTCAACTTGGAAATTGATGTCGCTTCGCTATCTAATGCTTTAGAATGTTTTTAACACTCACAGTGTCATATTTTATATTCATAAAGATGAAATAAGAAACCAAAAATTTGCGCACGGGCGGGACTTGAACCAGCAACCTTTTGGCAAACCGGGCCAAACGCTCTTACCAATTGAGCTACCGTGCTGTTAGTCCGACGCTGCGAAATTTGTGGTTTCTTATGAAAACGTCAATTGCGTGACGCTTAGCGCCATCTAGCCGTCTGTTTATGAAACAGATGGCCCAAGCAGTTATTCTTTACAGAATAAATTCAACTTGGAAATTGATGTCGCTTCGCTATCTAATGCTTTAGAATGTTTTTAACACTCACAGTGTCATATTTTATATTCATAAAGATGAAATAAGAAACCAAAAATTTGCGCACGGGCGGGACTTGAACCAGCAACCTTTTGGCAAACCGGGCCAAACGCTCTTACCAATTGAGCTACCGTGCTGTTAGTCCGACCCTGCGAAATTTGTGGTTTCTTATGAAAACGTCAATTGCGTGACGCTTAGCGCCATCTAGCCGTCTGTTTATGAAACAGATGGCCCAAGCAGTTATTCTTTACAGAATAAATTCAACTTGGAAATTGATGTCGCTTCGCTATCTAATGCTTTAGAATGTTTTTAACACTCGCAGTGTCATATTTTATATTCATAAAGATGAAATAAGAAACCAAAAATTTGCGCACGGGCGGGACTTGAACCAGCAACCTTTTGGCAAACCGGGCCAAACGCTCTTACCAATTGAGCTACCGTGCTGTTAGTCCGACCCTGCGAAATTTGTGGTTTCTTATGAAAACGTCAATTGCGTGACACTTAGCGCCATCTAGCCGTCTGTTTATGAAACAGATGGCCTTAGCAGTTATTCTTTACAGAATAAATTCAACTTGGAAATTGATGTCGCTTCGCTATCTAATGCTTTAGAATGTTTTTAACACTCACAGTGTCATATTTTATATTCATAAAGATGAAATAAGAAACCAAAAATTTGCGCACGGGCGGGACTTGAACCAGCAACCTTTTGGCAAACCGGGCCAAACGCTCTTACCAATTGAGCTACCGTGCTGTTAGTCCGACCCTGCGAAATTTGTGGTTTCTTATGAAAACGTCAATTGCGTGACGCTTAGCGCCATCTAGCCGTCTGTTTATGAAACAGATGGCCCAAGCAGTTATTCTTTACAGAATAAATTCAACTTGGAAATTGATGTCGCTTCGCTATCTAATGCTTTAGAATGTTTTTAACACTCACAGTGTCATATTTTATATTCATAAAGATGAAATAAGAAACCAAAAATTTGCGCACAGGCGGGACTTGAACCAGCAACCTTTTGGCAAACCGGGCCAAACGCTCTTACCAATTGAGCTACCGTGCTGTTAGTCCGACCCTGCGAAATTTGTGGTTTCTTATTTCATCTTTATGAATATAAAATATGACACTGTGAGTGTTAAAAACATTCTAAAGCATTAGATAGCGAAGCGACATCAATTTCCAAGTTGAATTTATTCTGTAAAGAATAACTGCTTGGGCCATCTGTTTCATAAACAGACGGCTAGATGGCGCTAAGTGTCACGCAATTGACGTTTTCATAAGAAACCACAAATTTCGCAGGGTCGGACTAACAGCACGGTAGCTCAATTGGTAAGAGCGTTTGGCCCGGTTTGCCAAAAGGTTGCTGGTTCAAGTCCTTCCCGTGCGCAAATTTTTGGTTTCTTATTTCATCTTTATGAATATAAAATATTATGACACTGTGAGTGTTAAAAACATTCTAAAGCATTAGATAGCGAAGCGACATCAATTTCCAAGTTGAATTTATTCTGTAAAGAATAACTGCTTGGGCCATCTGTTTCATAAACAGACGGCTAGATGGCGCTAAGCGTCACGCAATTGACGTTTTCATAAGAAACCACAAATTTCGCAGGGTCGGACTAACAGCACGGTAGCTCAATTGGTAAGAGCGTTTGGCCCGGTTTGCCAAAAGGTTGCTGGTTCAAGTCCCGCCCGTGCGCAAAAAATTTTTGGTTTCTTATTTCATCTTTATGAATATAAAATATGACACTGTGAGTGTTAAAAACATTCTAAAGCATTAGATAATATTTTTGACACGACTCGTCTCCTTCAAGCTTTGGGATTTATAATTAATAAAGAAAAAAGCAATCTACAGCCTGAAAACTCTTGCAAGTTTTTAGGTTTCATAATTGACTCAATAAAACTGCGTATTTATCTCCCAGAGGACAAAAAGATTAAAATAATGAAGGAATTATTAAAATTTCAAAGATTAAAGAACTGTAAAATAAGAGAATTCGCTAAATTAGTAGGTACACTAAATTCTGCATGCAATGCTATTGAATATGGTAGATTGTATACAAAGGAATTTGAACGTATTAAATACTTAAATTTAATAGATAACGATAATTATGAGAAGTGCATGAGCTTGCCTGTTTCTTTAATAAACGACCTTAAATGGTGGTACGGAGCTGTTATTCGTAATAGCGGCAGTAAGATTAAGTCCGATAGTTACTGTTTAGAAATTTTTGCCGATGCCTCAACGACTGGTTGGGGGGCCGCGTGCAATAATAATAAAGCCAGCGGATTGTGGAGCGTGAGGGAACAAAAAAATCATATTAATTATTTAGAGATATTAGCAGCATTTTTGGGTCTGAAAACATTTGAAAAAGACAAACGCAATTGTGATATCCTTTTGCGAATCGATAATACTACTGCCATCTCATACATTAATAGGATGGGTGGTGTGCAATTTCCGCACAATCCATCCGCCACACGATAGTAATTGGTATCCTAATTTTGAAATCACATTCGAAAACTTGACTAAAAAACTAATTACGTTATTGGCTTTAGTTACAGCACATAGAATGCAAACTCTCTCTAAGATTTATATTTTCAACATTGAGAAACACTCTGCTAATATTGTAATTAAAATACCAGACCTCATCAAGACATCTCGACACAGATCTTTACAGCCAACTCTTACATTGCCATTTTTTAGTCAGAACCCAGCCCTGTGTCCTTGCAAAACCTTGACTGATTATTTAGAACGGTCCAAAAATATACGTGGCAATCAGATAAACCTTTTTATAAGTTTTAGAAAGCCCTACTGCGCGGTTGGTCCCCAAACCCTAAGCCGATGGACTAAGTCAGTTTTAGAAAAATGCGGCATAGATGTCTCAATGTTTACGGCGCATAGCACGCGACATGCTGCCACGTCAAAGGCTCATAAGCTTGGCGCTAATTTAGATCTCATACGAAAGACTGCTGGCTGGTCCGGCAGCTCGCATGTCTTTGGCAGATACTATAATAGGATTGCGGTAGACAACGAGCTTAGTGATAACAATGAATTTGGTATGGTGATTTTGTCAGGCTCAATTAATGATACTACTAATAATAATTGAGCAAAACATAAAGTTCACGATTATAAGTTCTACCTAATTGTTTGTCATAGATAATCACTCTTGTTATACAAGTATGTTAACCTTGTTGTGTGTATGATAACATTGTTTCATATTTGATTTTCTAAAAAACTCGAATATATTCAACTATGTTTGAACAAATTTTCTACTTTGTGTTTATAAATTTGGCTATTTGTTGTATACCTTTTCTCAATATCTACAATGTCTTATGCCAATCTCGAGGACGAAAACATAAGTATAATTAATGATTAAACGAACTTACCTGTACGTGAAGTTCTATCATGATTATACGAGTGTTTTCGTCCGAAGAGATTGGCATCCCTCCCATCCTCCCCCAAATTTATAAATAAGCTCTAAACGTAATGAAGATCGGTTTCAACGGCCGGTGACAAGTAAGTTTTGTTTTACTACCAGCAAAAAAAAAAAAGTGATACCCTCTCAAAAGTGGCGAAAACCTGGACGGTACTACAATGTCTTATGCCAATCTCTTCGGACGAAAACACTCGTATAATTATGATAGAACTTCACGTACAGGTAAGTTCGTTTAATCATTAATTATAAACTTAAATATGGACAGCCAGCATGCATTTCCAAACAACATAATATTTTTTTATTAATTGGAGAAGCGAAAAATTGATGGCCGTTGGGACTGGAAAGTTCTAGCTAAGAGACCCTTCGACCAAAGACGTAGCGTAGGACGTCCTCCGACAAGATGGACAGACGACCTTGTAAAAATCGCAGGACCAAACTGGATACAGACCGCTAGTGATCGGTCGTTGTGGAAAGCCGTGGGGGAGGCCTATGTTCAGCAGTGGACGTCATTTGGCTGATACTGATAATGATGATAATGATGAATTGGAGACGCATCTCCGTATCGTTATTACTATGTAGCTCAAAGCAAGTAGATAGCACTTTTTTACAGTCTTTTAAGGTTAATGGATACATTTTAAAATTGTTATTTATATTATATTTTTAATAATTAATACTATTATCAATAACTAGCGGTCCCCCGCGACTTCGTCCGCGCGTTTTGAGTTTGCTCCCTCCCCTCCCGTCGCAGCGTGATGTTTTATATCCTAAAGCTTTCACAATAAATAAGCTATCTGACACAGAAATATTTTTTCAAATCGGTTCAGCAGTTCCTGAGATAAGCGCGTTCAAACCAACAAACTCTTCAGCTTTATAATATAATTAGCGCAAGCGCACGTTGTACTTAACCTGCGAACATTATTTTGGTGCGGAGTTATGTTAAAACTGTGATAGCTCCTAAGATATTTATTGGAATCAAATGATATAAAGGGCAACTTTGTTCTAAATGAAATGCTCGTGATGATGAATGTATTTATTTTGATAAGAATAAATACCTGTGTGTATAATACACCTCTAAAAATGATGCATTATTTTTTTACAAATTTATTAACATAAAAAAGGTTGTAGTAAGTCAACCATAAAAGATAGACATATGCTGTCGCGGACTTTATTATAGAACTCTTAATGCTGAACAATCTTGTCATACATGATTTTTGTTTAACTTTAGCGGTTTCCGCAGCGTACGCAGCGGAAGCTCTCAAAAGGAATATCTTTCTCCCGTTTTCGCAACATTTTTCATTGCTGCTGTGGTCTTGTGAGTCGTATCTTTATGTTATATAGCTTAAAGCCTTCCTCGATAAATGGACTATCCAACATAAAAATAATTTTTCAAATCGGGCCAGTAGTTTCTGAGATTAGCGCGTTCAAACAAACAAACAAACAAACAAACTCTTCAGCTTTATAATATTAGTATAGATAATAATGAGGAGGTAGCTGAGGAGTTCGTCAATTTTTTCAGGTAGTTTAAATGCTTAATTTTTGAACAAGTGTAAGATGAACCCTATGAACTCAATGTGTATTTGCGGTGCTCGTAATGCAATGTTTCGTATTTGTTCCATGCCAACAGCGCTGGTTATCCCAAAATACTATATAACCTTTTAATTCATTATGCATTTAGGTGTTATATTCGTAGCAGCCATCTTGTTAAATCAGATAATTAAGTAATTTGTTTTTACAGTTATGAAACGCGGTATCCAATCAAATGCAAAGGCCGAGGATTTATCCAACAAGTAACGCTCAACGTTTAACAAATTAGGTTATTAATTCGATATTATATATGGCTGTGACATATACAACGTGTAACAGTATTGTGGGACAGCCTCAGAAGGTTACGGGACTTGAAGAAAACAAACACTCGTACTCGAATCACTTTTTATATTTTGTTATTATCTAATACGTCTTACAGCTCACCGACGAATGCCGCCATGACAGTCGCCCTTCATTTAGTACCACGAGGGTCAATACACTATCTTATTACAATATTTTGATGTACAAATATTCTTAATTTGGTATTTATGCTTTTGATAATTACTGACGATAGTAAATAATGCTTTCTATATATTTAAATTATTTATAAATTATAACAGTAATCATAACAAATTAAATCAATTTACAATTAAATTATGCTGTTGGGCTTACCATAATTTACTAAGCTATTTAATAGGCTTACAGCTCTGCCTTCCTGTGACGAGCGAGTCCCTTCGCTTTTACATATTTACAATCACTTCAAGATCGAAACGGAGCCATAAGTTTTTTTTAAAAGTAAATTTAAATATGTTTATTATTTACAATGCATTTGTTTAATTAATATAACGTTAATACAAAATGCAAATATTTGAATTTTGTATAAAATCGTGTATCTCTTACGTAAACTTAAACTTAATTTATTACACATTTGTTACCACAAAATAGAAATTGAAAAATATTTCAATTGTAAAGCTTTTCTTTTTTTTATACGAAAAATCATGTTTTTTTTCCACCTCATATGTGTAGCATTATGTCAATAATATGTTTGCACTTTGTTGATTAACCTATTGCCCTTAATTTATCTACTTTCAATTACATACGACCCTTACACATTTAATAGTCTCCATTCTATCACCCAGTAATAAATAATATATGTAAACATTTTATGTACCCTAACTAGTCATGTTATAATTGTATAATCATTCGCATTACACAAACAGTATCTCATTATGTTATTTTAAAGAAGTTATACATTCAATAATGTCTTTTACTCATCATCTGAATAAGTTTAATTACAACTAATTTCCAAATCTCTACTAAAATTAAGCCACGGTTGAATTATGTCTAAGGCTACTACGGCCTCATAGCGGCAATTGTGTTTGTGCGATATCGGAGTATCCTCGATAACATACTTGTCATTAGGTAGCGCCTTAACCACGCGATATGGTTCCTGATATTTACTAACTAGTTTTTGTGAGTGTCCGTCATGAGGGATTTGTCGCTCTACATGCATTATTTGTAACGTTTAGCAGGTTCTATGTCTATTGCCGTGAGGACTACTGTTTAATGCCTCTGCATCTTTGATTTGCTTTTACTTTGATATTGTTTTCAGCCGCATCCCTAATGTCTTATAGTTATTCTGCTGTCGTGATATAATAATATTCCTATGCCGTCTTTTGAGTTGTTTTGTGATATGAACATTCAAGGCACGCTGACACATGTTTGCGCATTTGGTGCAAACCAATAATTCTTACGTATACGTTGCAAGGGTCTTGAACATTTTTCGTATCCCCAGTGTCCTTGTATTAGACGCGTGTCAAAGAGTTACCTTTTCAAGCATTATTATATTGGGTGAAGCGTTATGTATCAATAGTGCACTACTCGTAAACCTGCCTTTAACCTCATATTCTCCCGAAAGGTGATAGTATTCTTTGCCTTCGGTGCCCCGCAAAGACCCGTTCACGTAAACTCGTGTATTAACGCTAGGGTTGTCAGTGACTTTGACAGCACGCAGTGTATTTGATGGTATTTCGACATTTTGACTAGTAACAAGACACATTTTGAAATTGTGAATTTTCTGTCAAATATCACGGCAGAAGGTGTCTTTGCGATAATTATGTCTGGTTTTTCAGTGAAAGTACAATGTATAAATTTACTGTTTCTTTTATGCCCTGTACCTGAACGGAAACTTTTGCTATGCCAACTGGAGGAATCAAATTAACGCCGATACCCCTAAGAAATGGTGAATCCTCAGGCACGACTATGTCTTGGTTAAGTTCCGTGGCCTTAGTTAGCTTTATGAGGGAGCACGGACTTCTTATGTCTACATGATAATCTATACCACGGCCGTGTTCGGTCTTGGTCTAAGCATAATTAAGCTACCTGTTTCTAATTTTGGTTTGTGTCTTTCTCGTTATCCTTATTAATGAGTTTATTTTTAAAGCAATGGATAGACATATGCCCTGATCTGTTGCAAGTGGTGCATGTAGATGGAAGTTTTTTGCATTTGAAACTGGGGTGTCCCATTTGGTCGCAGTTATAGCAAGTCATTGTTTCACTACTATTACTATTGGGTTTTGTGCCCGTAAAACCCTTACGATCATTCCGAAACTTGGAATTTGAATCATTATTTTCGCGGCTATGACCTACTTTGACGGTCCTAAAATATTTTAACACCTGCTCCGGTTCGGAAAATTGTGCAGCCTGTGCACCTACTTTGATAGCTCTGTCTTCAACACCGTATGGTAAGCAATCAACAGCCTGTCGCCCGTAGATTCTACAACGATTTAACAAATTTATTTTTGCGTAATAATAATGCTCTAGTGAGTCTCCATATTTAACCTTCTTAGCCAGCATTTCAGTCAAAAGCTCAGCGTAGTCTTCGCGAACAGGGAAAGACTCCACTAATTTGGTTTTCCACTCGGCCCACGTAAACAGCATTGATGGTAAACTCTGGTACTACGACCTCGCTACACCCGATAACTTGGGCAAAGCGTAGTGGATTATTTCCCTGTCCTCCCAGCCGTAAATTTCGGCGCACTCTTCAACCTTTGTTAACCACGTCAAAACGGTTTGTTCCTTTGCCATAGGATCGAACCCCGGCACTATGTTGGTGTTAAAAGTTAACTTAGTCTTGTCTGAACTCTTGACTGTTTGCAAAATTGACAAAAACTTATCTAATATAACATCAGTTGAATTTTTGTCTTTAAGTTTCTTAGAACTAGGTAGTCTATCCGAGTCTCGTGATAAACTACGACTCCTCTTCCTCTCATACCTTGATTTCGGATAACCCTCATCATTTCGTCTCTCCGCGCTCCGACTTGGACTTCTCGCGCTGACGCACACGTATCTATCAGATCCATCGCTAGGTGAGCGACTCGGAATTCGCCTGGCAGGTGTACGGAGGGACCTCTCATCACCCCTTTGCGATTGAAGTATTCTACGTTCCCGACGCTCTCCATTGGAATTCTCATGATGACTAACCTCGGTATAGCGGCACTCCCGCGATACCCCTGGTTGCTCTGAACTTTGCCTCCACATTTTTGCCTGACCCTCACACCTGGGTCTTCCTGGCCACGTCACCAAACTAGACTCACGCAGTCTAGAATTATGTATATCTCGACCCTGGCCCTCAAACCTGGGCGCACCTGGGTCTGGACTAAAAGCCGTGTTGTCCCGGCTTCTACTCCTTTCCCGATCCATTGTGATAACTGAAACTGACAGACCGCAGCTTAGCAAATCATACAATAAAAGCATTGAAATGCCTAAAATTAAAATTTTCAGTTTACAAAAACATTGTGCCGTAGCCGACCACCTAGTTTTAAGACATATGAATGCTTATCATTCAGTAGGTATCTATACTAATATTATAAAGCTGAAGAGTTTGTTTGTTTGTTTGTTTGAACGCGCTAATCTAAAAAACTACTAGCCCAATTTGTAAAATTATTTTGCGTTTGATAGTTCATTTATTGAGGAAGGCTTTAGGCTATTTAACATAAATATATACGACTCATAAGACCACAGCAGCAATGAAAAATGTTGCGAAAACGGGAGAAAGATATTCCTTTTGAGAGCTTCCGCTGCGTACGCTGCGGAAATCGCTTAAGTTAACCTGATTTGACTGAAATGCTGGCTAAGAACGTACTATCGAATTAGCGTGTACTGAGCTCGAATATTATATTATTTTATCTGTGTATAGCCCCCCCCGACGCTACTTACCTACTTTTTGAACCAATTATGGAATCAGCGCTAGAAAAGGTTTCAAAATCTAATAAGAAAATAATAGTATGTGGCGATTTTAATATTTTTTGACTTTGATATTTTAAAAGAATGGAATACCGCCATTCGATTTCTTAACCTTTTCAAATCTTTTAATTTAAAAAATCTCTTTTGTGAACCTACAAGGGTAACTCCTACCACGGCCACCTGCTTAGATAATATTTTTTGTGACAAAAACGCAAGTGTCATTGATAAAGGTATTTTAATTGGCCTCAGTTCTGATCATAGAGGTCAAAAGGTTTTATTTGAACACAATCATACCGCAAGTTTACCTGTGGAAACTATGTATAGGCCTGTCACAGAAAATAGGTTAGATAGATTTAGGGATACAATTAATGATACACTATATTCAGTGAAACAAAATACTAATGATAGTGTAGATAAACAATATGATGACCTCTTTAACTTAATTAAAAACGATTTTAATGAAATTTTTCCCATAAAAAAGACTAAATCAAATAAGGTCAAATGTCAATTTAATAATTGGGCCACGCCAGGAATTCATAAAAGTAGGATTAAATTATATGAATTATATAGTCTACGAGAAAACTCTCAAGACCAAAACTTTATTGAATACGTTAGAAATTATTCAAAATTATTTAAAAAAGTTTGTGCTATAGCAAAATCCCATCATCTTCGTAGAATAGTCTCTAGCTCCAAAAATAAAGCAAAAGCTACATGGAGCATCATAAATAAAGAAACTTGTAAAAATAAATTGAGAGATGGTAAATTTGCATTAAAAATAAATGATAAAACAATAAATTCAAATTTAGAGGTTGCAACTGCTTTTGAATTGTTTTTTTCACATATTGCACCAACAACAACGAAAGAACTTGCTTCTTCTTCAGTAATAGCCAAATCTATTCTAAAAGTAAATGTCAGTGAATGTAATTCTCAACTGCACTTGTAGGACCTGAAGTAATTATAAAAACATTTTTAGAGTTGAATATGAAAAAAACGGAGGATCTGTGGGGACTATCTGTGCATATTATTAAGTCAATTATTAACATAATAGCCCCTCAACTAGCATTAATTTTTAACAAGTGTATTGATGAAGGCCAGTTTCCTTGTTTAATGAAGATTAGTAAAATAATACCGCTTTTCAAAGCGGGTGACAAAAGTGACCCCTCAAACTTCCGGCCAATATCGATTCTGCCAGTCTTGAGTAAAATATATGAAAAGATTATATTCAATCAAATTTTAGCACACTTTTCATCGAACAAGCTATTACATAACAAACAATTCGGTTTTACTAAAGGAAGAAGCACCACGGATGCAGGAGTTGCTCTTTTAACACATGTATTTGATGCCTATGATAATAGGCATGATGCTTTAGGGATTTTCTGTGATGTATCGAAATCGTTTGATTGTGTTGATCATGAAACATTACTTAAAACAATATGTCACTATGGGGCATCATTGAACTCATTAAACTTAATTAATTCATATCTCTCAGGTAGAATGCAAAAAGTATGTATAAACGGAACTGAGTCTTCTGGAGCACCTCTAACAATGGGTGTGCCCCAGGGATCTATATTAGGACCTCTTTTATTTTTAATATATATAAATGACCTCCCGCATTTTGTAGGGAATCTTTGTGATATAGTATTGTTTGCTGACGATACTTCACTTATATTTAAAATTCCAAGAGGTGAAGGAAATTTTGACGATGTAAATAATACTCTTTCACAAGTATTACATTGGTTCACTATTAACAATCTCCTTCTTAATGGAAGTAAAACTAAATGTGTAAAGTTTACGATGCCTAATGTCCGACAGGCATCAACTCAGGTTAAGATAAAAGACAAACCGCTTGATACTATTGATTCCACAACATTCTTGGGAATCACATTAGACTCCAAACTACAATGGGGTCCTCATATAGAGGCCTTATCAGGGAAACTAAGCTCAGCTGCATTTGCTGTAAGGAAGATTAGACGTTTGACTGATGTAGAAACAACTAGGTTAGTTTATTTTAGTTATTTCCATAGCTTGATGTCCTACGGTATTTTACTGTGGGGCGCGGCTGCTGATGTAGAAACAATCTTTGTGTTACAAAAAAGAGCCGTGCGAGCTATTTATAATCTTAAACCTCAAGATTCCTTACGAGAGGTGTTTAAAGAAATTAGAATATTAACTCTAGCCTCTCAGTATATTTACGAAAATTTAATGTATGTAAGGAAAAATTTACATTCATTCACGAAAAATAGTGACATACACAAACATAATACTAGGAATAAGGATAAGCTTGCTATTCCACAATTTAGGCTTCGAAAGGTTGGTAATTCTTTCATGGGGAAAGGTATAAAATTTTTCAATAAACTACCAGAACACATTGTAAACTTACCGGTTAATAAATTTTTAAACTGTTATTAAAGAAACCCTTATGACGAAAGGGTATTATAAAGTAGATGATTATTTAAAAGATAATAATGTATGGACTTGCATGAATACTACAAACATTGTAAACCTTTTGAAAAGAGGCATTGACAATAGTGACTGAGTTTCTTGCGCAGCTTCTTCTCAGCACTAGCCCACAATTGTCCCGAAGCTGTGGTAGGGTTTATATTGGGACGTGTAAAAGTGCCCCCAGTGGGCCTATTTGCATAAATAAATGACTTTTATGACTTTTTATGTTACACAAAAATCATGTATGACAGGATTGTTCAGCATTAAGAGTTCTATATATAAGTCCGCGACATCATATGTCTATCTTTTATGGTTGACTTACTACAACCTTTCTTATATTATACACACAGGTATTTATTCTTATCAAAATAAATACATTCATCATCACGAGCATTTCATTTAGAACAAAGTTGCGCTTTAAATCATTTGATTTCAATAAATATCTTAAGAGCTATCACAG
This sequence comes from Pyrausta purpuralis, assembly GCA_963924145.1. Taxonomy (NCBI): domain Eukaryota; kingdom Metazoa; phylum Arthropoda; class Insecta; order Lepidoptera; family Crambidae; genus Pyrausta; species Pyrausta purpuralis. The sequence continues at coordinate 1,589,504 of OZ001655.1, forward strand.
CTTTAACATAACTCCGCAGCAAAATAATACTCGCAGCTTAAGTAGGTACCTACACGCGAGGCTGGCCTCTCATTTACATCTATACTAATATTATAAAGCTGAAGAATTTATTTGTTTAAACGCGCTAATCTTAGGAACTACTGGACCGATTTAAAAAATATATTTTTGTCTTGTATAGCTCATTTATTGAAAAAGGCTTTATCAGGCAGCGACAAGAGGGGAAAAAGCAAACTCAAAACGCGCGGACGAAGGCGCGGGGGACCGCTAGTTATAAGATAATATCTCTTTTCAATTAGCTTTACAGAGGGGTGAACTCGTTTTTTTAAATATAATATGTATTTTTAACTTATTGTATAAAACTATGTTTCGAACGTACAGACCCGTAAAATACCAACATTTTAATAAATCTTACCGTACTAGTTTGTATTTAGTTATCTGTACTGTAAAAATAAATGTAGAAAAGAACATTTTCAAACATTTTCTTAACAAACTTAACATTAACTACGGGAAAAGAAAAAAAATATATGTAGAAAACCCATTTTTACATACTATCACACCTTTGATCACCTTCAAAGTGCCTAATATGTATAAAAAATAACAATGCATAATATCACTTTTATACACTTGAAAGATTTAAAAATGGCTGTACTTACGTTTTCAGTTTGTAGGCGTAGATCGAAAAAGAAATCTTTTTTCGTCGATCCCACTTCTGAAGCTGTGGGACAGCCTCAGAAGGTTACGGGACTTGGAGAAAACAAACACTCGTACTCGAATCACTTTTTATATTTTGTTATTATCTAATACGTCTTACAGCTCACCGACGAATGCCGCCATGACAGTCACCCTTCATTTAGTACCACGAGGGTCAATACACTATCTTATTACAATATTTTGATGTACAAATATTCTTAATTTGGTATTTATGCTTTTGATAATTACTGACAATAGTAAATGATGCTTTCTATATATTTAAATTATTTATAAATTATTTATTTACAAATTAAATCAATTTACAATTAAATTATGCTGTTGGGCTTACCATAATTTAATAGGCTTACAGCATGCGCTAAACCTGGAAATAGGTTGATTAGAATAGCAAGCAGAATCAATCGAACCACTTTTTAATATTGGTCACATTTTCAAAAAAATCTTTATTAAAATGTGTCTATTTATATTATCTATCCCTGTCTATTTATTAATAAGACAAGCCATCCCGTGCGCAAACCCACCAAAATAGCTAAACAAGCATTGGTTAGTTCTCTATGAGCGTAGATAGAAAGAATAATAATGTTAGCGCGGCACAGTGGCCCGGTGAACACCTACTGAATTCTTTCAAGACAGACCGTCGTCCGCAGAGCAAGAAATGATCAGAAGTGCCAGTAAAACTAAAACACCACAATAAATCTTAAAATATTTTTTTCTTTCAGAATTATATCAATTGAATTAAAAATCTATGGAGTATCTGAGGTTTTGCACATTTAACATTACACGTTGTATAACATCGAATAATGACATAAAACTATCCGTTATTCTCCACTACAACTTGAAAAACATTGGCTTATGGCCCCACATTACTTCACCTAAGTCCCTGCGACTCAACATTGCTTAACGACGCTACTGAAAAGTTGTCCCGGAGTCAAGTAAACAAAGAGCTACTTATGTGGTAGAAACCATTAAGTCTTCCTCCCGGTTCTTGGCCTCCTTACCTGTCGCCGGTGATACCAGCCATATTAATCACCGTCGTCGCCCAGGCTGCAGCGCCATAAATCATACTTTGAGATACTTCATTATTTTAAACTGCCCGTCAGAGCGATCCGCTCTAAAGCGCTGGCAGCGGTGGCAGCGCATCGCAGGTAATGCGAAAACATTTCAGCGACCGCCAATGGATTCTGAGATAGATTTTAAAACACGGACTAAAATGTCGTACTGCGATTTTTCGAAAGGAACTCGTTTTATAATGATAGCGGGGTATTTTAATTTAAATATCAATATGAAACTTGTAGGTCTCTTAGAGTTTTACTTTATAAAAAGTCAAAAAAATGTTTACTAAGCTATAACTTTAAGGATCTAATACATGCATATCATTCAACTATTCATATTAGAAAAGAACAACGTGTAAATTATAAGTAACTCAAGTCGACTTGATTTTTACTCCGCTTTTAAATACGTTTTATCAAACATAAAAAGTTCTCATTGAATACAACCACTGAACATCGAAAGTTATACGATTTAAAAAGTGGGTATTACAGAGTGGATTAAATGCAGAGAGAATAAATAATGTGCCCGCATCACCAGTGCGGTAGAAATTTTTCGGTCAGTTCATATCAATCTGTTGCCGGAGTGGATTATTTCGGCGATTCACTAACATAAAGTGATAAGCGATCGCGGAGGCAAAGAGGCGTAATTGTTGATGTCCTACCCCATCAAATAGCATTCCATACCATTACATCTGTTAGGATTGTTCTTACTTACAGCGCATTTTAATAATTTAATTCCTAATTTCTAAACCAATGGGTATGGAGATTTAATTTTTATTACTGGCAACACTACTCTTTAAAATGGCGGATGAAACAGTCGGACATCAAGTCGCCACTTTTGGGCGAGAGCTTGTCGTGATCAGTGAATTCTGAAAGTAACTGTTGTCATTTATTGGAGCAGGTGTGTGATATATCCTAAGAGTGTGATATTGTAAGGAACTTTCTCATAATAATTCGTAGTAGTTTATCCGTGATTTTAGTGAATAATAAGGTATCAAAAACATGTAATTAAATTAGAAATCTGACAGTTTCCAATAAATGTGTATTTATTGTTTGAAGTGTGTTTTACTAAACATCCTGTTATTATTTTTGTGTCAAAGCTGCGACCACGCTCTTGCTCCGCCTCTTACACAATAAATGAAGGTTTTGTGTTGCCGTCTTACCCAAGTCCATGCATATTTTAAGATAACATGAAACAAGAAAGAAAGAATTATTTGAATCAAATAATTACATCAAATCACATTTACCAAAAAAAGCAAATCAGGCTACTTGAGACAAAAAGGTGAATGAAGGGTGAAGGGGCCAATTCTCGTGAAGTAGTACTTTTTCCGTGTGCTAATTCGTATACGAAGTTCACAATTCTATTGTAAAAGTTCGAGTGATACATAAAACTGCTATTCTCATGCACCGATAGAACATTTCACGTTCGAATTTCATTACAACGTTCCATTGCAGAGATCGTACGGGCGTTTTTAAAAACGCCGAAATAGAGTATATTTAAGTCCATCAAACAATTTTAATTTTGGTGAAATTAGACAATAAATCTATTTGTTTGTTTAATTTGGTGTATATATTCACAAAACTATACATATTGTTAAAAATATAATAACGGTAGATCAATTATTAAAATTTCATTATCCATGGATTGCATGAAATGAAACGCAGCGACGCACCATATTACCTTTCTCAATGGCCCTAAATGTCAATGTGTGTGTCAAAATTGTTCCAAATATCGATTTTTCAGTGACTGAGAAAATTTATTTGTTTTCTCAAATTTCGCCTAAAATAACAATAAGTAAGAATTACAACTCTAAATACAAACTAAATGTAGATATTTTCTAAGGTTTGTATGACGCTGTTTGTTTAATTATATGCTTTTTTATTTACTTAACTACAAGAAACAGGCATTTAATTATTTTTTAGTAGTAATAGGTTCAGTTAACTAACATCACAGATATTAGTGCACCTTCTTATTGTGTATCCTGGATAAAGTTTTTAATATCCTTTGTAGATATGTAGTGTTCTTACTAAACAAACTATTTTTATTTACAGATAGTCTGGATTATGTTGTAGCAGAGAGAATATTTAGTTGTCAACCTAATTCGATAAAATACTGGTTAAAATACATGGGAATACTTGAATACCTTAATTCTCTGGTATCTAGGTAAGTACGTAATTAACTAGACACATACATAATGATAGTTTTATTTTCACAATATAAAAATCAAACCATCAGATTTTTCATTTATAATCTAAATCTATGTGTGTTATAGTATTGCCTATAGTTGCCTTATTATAAACAAATAGTACATTAGCAATCTGTTCTATGCGTGCTTGAATGTGTTCAAACATAGTTTATGAATTCCACCTACAAATATCTACAATAATCATTAATATCCCAGAAAAGAGATACTAAGCTAAAAACATGATGGTGTTCAAGTTTTGTTTTTATTTTGTGTGTAGTAGGTAACTTTCTGTGATATTTATGTTGGTTATTGTTTTTTACAGAAGCAAGCAGTAGAACAAATTATAATAATCCAAAAGTAAGGGGCGCCAAATGAAGGGATTTTAAATACTCCTGGGAACACAACCGCATGCATTTCACAACAAAATAAATGATTATTTAGAAATGTAAGCGCGTTGGATTAAACGATGAAAACTTTCCTGATATGACCATTGGCTTTAAATTGTTTTTTTTTTAACAATAACATTACTGCTTCTTAAATGTTTTGTGTTTTGACTGATGATGTATGAAGAAAATAAAACCACTTGCTAAATTAATATTTTTTATTTGTATGTTATTTATTTAATGCTTCAACACCCGAGCGGTCGCATGAGACCGCATAACAATAGAATATCTATTGTGTCTCGTTCACATACGCTTGAGGGATTTAAGTATACTGTTTAATCTTCCTTAGTCATTGACATTAAGAAATTTAAATTCAGGATTGTTTTAAATACATAGGAGCAATCCATGTTCATGAGCTTGAAACAGTCAAAATATAAAACCAGGGTCTGAGAATGAAGCTGAAGGTACTCCGTAATAAGATTACTAAACCTAATCGAGTTGGACTCGTAAGATTTGACTTGTAAACTACTTACTTTGTCTCTAGAGTATCCAGGGTTGGATAGCTCTTATCATAATATTAAGTCCTATCGAGGTCACCGCTGCCTAACCATCTTAAGAGCTGAAATCGCTTGCACCTTGTGTAGACTTTTGTTTGAACCGACGCCTATTTCGTGTCTTGTGTGCAAGCGATTTTCCTTTAAAAGTGGTAAGTCGGGAGTGACCACGGCCTAGGCATGCCGGACAAACGGAGATCCTGTTTTTTGTAAGTCAATTCATATACTAGAAACTTCTCTAAATCGTAGAAGTACTCTTCTGAAAACGGCATCAAAATCAGTTTAGCCAAACATGATATAATAGAGGGCAAATAAATTATTATATATTGGACACACAGAAAACCTTCTTTATTTGAAGTCAGCTAAAAATCCTTCAAAGTCAATGTAAATTTTCTCAATTTTAGGTTAGGTTATCATTTTGCCCGATTAGAACGTCAATAGTTCGTATACGAATTTTGAAATCTATTGGTCTCTAGCAATCGAAATGTTCGTGTGACGTTCCATCGAATTAGTTCGACTGTGAAGGTCTGAGAATACACAAGCCTTGTTTCCTTCGAAAAAAATTCGAGTGGTGAACTTTTTACGTGTGTGAACTTTTTTCGATCATGCGAGAATCGGCCTCCAGACTACGCCCGCTGATTAGCATAAGTCGTGGCAGAGGGACGCATACCACGACGCTGATTTTCAGCGGGTGCCTTTGTGGGTAGAATATCTGTTCGACAATTAATAAGGTATACATAAAATAAATTAAATTAAATTTAAATAAAGTAAAAAACGACTACAAAACCAAAATACACTAAAAAGTCTTAAATAATCTCCTAATCCTTGAAAGGAAATGAAGCCAAGTAGGCAAACAGTTTATTTTTGGAGTCAATCCTCTGATAGTTGCTGCTTGATGGTCAGAATGCTGGCACGGACTCCAAAAAAGAAATTGTTTGCCTAAATGGTTTTATTCATTGCATTCATTTATAAAATTTTCGAATCGATCGACAAACGACTGAGATATGAGGTAACATAGATACAAAAAAAAAACATACAGTCTAATAACTAAATAGAAACTAGACTTGTACACATGTCTAAAAAGTTACATCAAAGACCCAGAAATTTTGTGTTTATAGTTAGCATTATTCTGTATATTTACTTGAGTATTGAAATTACATTTTAGTGGAATTTACATTTCCTAGTACAAACAGAGCCCTCAACATAATTACTTTTTAATGTTTCGCATTAAAATATGCGTGTGTATCCAACATCGGGGAAAGATTGATGCTCTCTCCCTCAATTTTTAACGAATATAGGCCAAATTAATCGTCGTGACTGACTTGTGACATAGTTCAAATAGAATAGAAAACCTACATACGTTTAACTGTAAACCATAGATTTTCAATACACTAAAGATATTTTTTCGTTTCAACGCACTTTCTTAATATCATAGTACATATAATTTTAAAAACAATTAGGGACCTTGTAAAATTGGTAAAATTTTTAGGTTTCTAGTAGTCTGTCTGCCTGTATGTCTATCCGTCCGTATGTCACAGCTACCTTATTCCGTAACTATAAGCATCGCACTGTTGAAATTTGGTAGGAAGATGTATCCCGTTTAACCGCTTTACGATTCTTATCCAAATATTAAAAAATAATGATTTTTAAGGGGGTCTCCCATACATGAAACTAAAATCAAAAATAAAATATTGTGGTATTTTAGCTAAGTGGAAGTAAGTGGATTCCCTAATTCAGTTAAAGTTTTTTTCTTCAGTCAAAGTATGGGTCACTATTGTGATTTCATTATGTGATTTTATTTATCTGTACAATTTTCGTCCGCTATTGCGTTATCAGAATGGTTCGGCCGTTTTCTTCGGTCTGTGCTTGACGCTCGCAACTCAGTTCTCTGTAGCGACAAACTCCACCCGTTAACCGTCAATCTTCCGGTTTCATTAAATTTCGTATTTATGCAAAATGTGTCGTTTCCGAGGCGCCGAATTAAATGCAATTTTTGTTCTTCGTCCACTGCCTACCTTCTACCTCTGTACCTTTTAATATTTTGTATCGTGTTTACCAATTTCTTTAATTATCCTGAACAAAAAACAATCTATTATGTTTTTAAAATAATCTGAAGCAAAACCGTTTCCTTGAGGCAAGAAGGCGAGGATGCTGGCTGTATTACCGCGTTGGATCGCTGTTAAATTATTGAAATACAAAACAAAATGCCACATATCAAAGTATATTTTATGGAAGAAGATTCCTGCACAATCAACCTATGCAAGAGAAGCTCAGCTGCCGCTTGGCTTGAGAATGCAACGGCCCATACAATATTTATGGAAGTGATCCATCGGGACAGATTCCCGAACATTGTATTTGAATTTAAACCACCGCATGTCGTCTTGAGGCGAATTTCTAAAAAAGAAATCTTTATTCAGGGTGTTGTTTTGGTCAGTGACATTCAACTAAGGGATGATAATATATATTAGTTATGCTTACTCTAGCTAGTAAGCTACGAAGAGGCGACCTGGTGTTGTTGGTTTTTCCATTACTCTGTTTTTATATTTATTTTGGTACCAGTATCGTGTACCCTTGAGTCGCTTGTCGCTGACTAAAACAACACTCTGCATGCTGGCATCACGCGTGGATGGGTAGACCGATATCGCTAATATTTTTTCGTGGTGTTTGTAACTGTCAGAAGAAGGTTCTTATAAAAGAAAAATTTTATAACATTGCGTGCTTTTTTTTTAATTAAAAAATGGACACCAATCACATACATTGCTCTGATCCCAAAGTAAATAGCTAATGCACTTGTGCTATGGAAATCAGACACAACGGTGGTACCACAACACCCAGACCCGAGAGAGTATAGAAAATTCTGATTTCTACATTAACTCGACCGGGAATCGAACCCGGGACTTCGGAGTGGCGACGCCTTGAAACCAGCGTGCTTAGCCACTATGCCACTGAGGTCGTCAATATTAAGAACGGGGTCGGGGCGGGACGGGCCGGGTCGAAACCAAGTTGTCTGGGTGCGCTAGTACTTTTTACTCGTATATATAATACGTGTATGAATTTCTTTTATTTTGGAAAACGCTCATTACCTACGTGAAGCATTTAAGTATAACTTGTTGCGAGACATTAAAAAAGCCTTTGAAACTGACTCTTTATCTTAATAATACAAAGAGTCCCTAAAATTGCAATTTAGCATATGAAATATCAAAGGGAACCCATTACAACATTAAAAATCCGGGGTTAAGAGTAATTTGCGAGCGTTTTATTAAAAGCGCGGACCAGCCGGAAGTTTTTAGTGGCCGAAAGACGCGCGTATTAATAAGGGCCCATTTTTATTGCTCGTAACACGAGGGTAGTTTTCGTTTACTGCGCGACTTTAAAGTGATTGTCAGCACGCGCCAGTAGTTTCTAGGGTAGATTGTTAGAATTTTTTGGTGTCGGCAGGTTTGAATTTTTTTTTGGTGAAGCTAACCTTTTAAGGAATGGGATATTAAATATACTATTTCCCTAACATATTTATGGTCACAAGCTAGTTATGATCACCTTAATGCTTTAACATTCAACCATAAAAAAATTGACGAACTGAATATCACTGTTTTTTTTTACTTTGATTTTCAGAATTTTTTTGCCAAATGTTAATATTGTATGCGTAATTGATTTGCAAAAGTAACAAACGGTTGCATTTTACAGAAAACTGCCACATTTTGTATTACAAAATGTTATCTTTTAGCTGTATGTATTGTTGATAGTTCAATGGTTGATTTGCAATTTAGTACCTAATTTCTGGTTTACGTTTAGTGCTATATGCAAGTTGATGGACACCAATCAGCCTGAAACCTATTGTCTAGTGTAGAGCGTTACTTGATTCGGTAGCGAGAGTTGATAGTATTAAAGATATTACGTTATAAATAAGTTACTATGAGATCATTAATTTCACATACTTTGCTCTGACTTTTGAGCCAAAATGTTTTTCATTCAGTTAAAAATACATTTAATTGATTTAAAATAAAATTGCTTATAATAAAATATCATACAAAAAGTCTTTAACTGAATAATAACATTTTTCTATCAGTAGTTGTTTTAATTTGTTTTTAAATGTCACTGAATCTATTTTTTTTTAAACATCCGGCAATTTATTAAATATAATGGGAGCCATTCCAATTACACTCTTGTCCACCATAGAGGTTTTGTGGCCTCCAGTTACAACTTTTGTATATACTGGGTTCTTATATGAATTGACCTCATTCTTATATCCGCTACTTTTGTAAACAACTGTGGATTACATTTAACAAAAGCACAAAGTTCCAATATATAAATACATGGAAGCGTTAACAGTTTATATGTTTTAAAAATAGGGACAAAGCTGTCTCTATAATTTAAACCAAACATTGATCTTAAACATCTTTTTTGGGTTCATAAAGATGAAATAAGAAACCAAAAATTTGCGCACTGGCGGGACTTGAACCAGCAACCTTTTGGCAAACCGGGCCAAACGCTCTTACCAATTGAGCTACCGTGCTGTTAGTCCGACCCTGCGAAATTTGTGGTTTCTTATGAAAACGTCAATTGCGTGACGCTTAGCGCCATCTAGCCGTCTGTTTATGAAACAGATGGCCCAAGCAGTTATTCTTTACAGAATAAATTCAACTTGGAAATTGATGTCGCTTCGCTATCTAATGCTTTTAGAATGTTTTTAACACTTACAGTGTCATATTTTATATTCATAAAGATGAAATAAGAAACCAAAAATTTTTTGCGCACGGGCGGGACTTGAACCAGCAACCTTTTGGCAAACCGGGCCAAACGCTCTTACCAATTGAGCTACCGTGCTGTTAGTTTGACCCTGCGAAATTTGTGGTTTCTTATGAAAACGTCCATTGCGTGACGCTTAGCGCCATCTAGCCGTCTGTTTATGAAACAGATGGCCCAAGCAGTTATTCTTTACAGAATAAATTCAACTTGGAAATTGATGTCGCTTCGCTATCTGATGCTTTTAGAATGTTTTTAACACTTACAGTGTCATATTTTATATTCATAAAGATGAAATAAGAAACCAAAAATTTTTTGCGCACGGGCGGGACTTGAACCAGCAACCTTTTGGCAAACCGGGCCAAACGCTCTTACCAATTGAGCTACCGTGCTGTTAGTCCGACCCTGCGAAATTTGTGGTTTCTTATGAAAACGTCAATTGCGTGACGCTTAGCGCCATCTAGCCGTCTGTTTATGAAACAGATGGCCCAAGCGGTTATTCTTTACAGAATAAATTCAACTTGGAAATTGATGTCGCTTCGCTATCTAATGCTTTTAGAATGTTTTTAACACTTACAGTGTCATTTTTTTTTTCACAAAGATGAAATAAGAAACCAAAAATTTGCGCACGGGCGGGACTTGAACCAGCAACCTTTTGGCAAACCGGGCCAAACGCTCTTACCAATTGAGCTACCGTGCTGTTAGTCCGACCCTGCGAAATTTGTGGTTTCTTATGAAAACGTCAATTGCGTGACGCTTAGCGCCATCTAGCCGTCTGTTTATGAAACAGATGGCCCAAGCAGTTATTCTTTACAGAATAAATTCAACTTGGAAATTGATGTCGCTTCGCTATCTAATGCTTTTAGAATGTTTTTAACACTTACAGTGTCATATTTTATATTCATAAAGATGAAATAAGAAACCAAAAATTTGCGCACGGGCGGGACTTGAACCAACAACCTTTTGGCAAACCGGGCCAAACGCTCTTACCAATTGAGCTACCGTGCTGTTAGTCCGACCCTGCGAAATTTGTAGTTTCTTATGAAAACGTCAATTGCGTGACGCTTAGCGCCATCTAGCCGTCTGTTTATGAAACAGATGGCCCAAGCAGTTATTCTTTACAGAATAAATTCAACTTGGAAATTGATGTCGCTTCGCTATCTAATGCTTTAGAATGTTTTTAACACTCACAGTGTCATATTTTATATTCAGAAAGATGAAATAAGAAACCAAAAATTTGCGCACGGGCGGGACTTGAACCAGCAACCTTTTGGCAAACCGGGCCAAACGCTCTTACCAATTGAGCTACCGTGCTGTTAGTCCGACCCTGCAAAATTTGTGGTTTCTTATGAAAACGTCAATTGCGTGACACTTAGCGCCATCTAGCCGTCTGTTTATGAAACAGATGGCCTTAGCAGTTATTCTTTACAGAATAAATTCAACTTGGAAATTGATGTCGCTTCGCTATCTAATGCTTTAGAATGTTTTGAACACTCACAGTGTCATATTTTATATTCATAAAGATGAAATAAGAAACCAAAAATTTGCGCACGGGCGGGACTTGAACCAGCAACAGTAGGTATATATTGGGCATTTCACTTCACTTTTGTTTGATCATTCGCGCTCTGCGATCGCTCATTTAACAAAAGTGAAGTGATAATGCCCAATACATACCCACCAAAATTAACAAGATGAGAAAACTTACCAATAAATCACGGGAGCCTCGATTCAATGAAATTCATATTACTGTCCAAAATACTAGATCACACGTGGCGTGATGCGTTCCGCCTTGGAGATTTACTCCATCACATTTCATCGTACTGATAGGTACATCTACTAAGTTCAATGAAGCACATTGCGATGTTTTTTCTACTTTTCTGAAAATACCGACACCTAGAACCGACACCGGTCGCTCATGAAGTGGTGCATTCTAGCCTGCTTGGTCGTATCGATATTTTCGTACTCAGATCAAAATACTAATCGCATTGTGCTATACCTACGCTCTACTTGTTTTAATTCTAGCCCGGTTGGTCGTACAATACGATCACACTTTTTTTACAGAAAACAACGGCACCCAGAACTGGAACCATTCACTTAGAACTAGTTCATTCTGGCCCGGTTGGTCGTACCGATGTAAGCTGATTAGTTTCGGTATTATATTGCACCTAGAATACCACTAAACGGCACTCAGAATTGGAATCTTTCACTTCTAAAAGGTTCATTCTGACCCGGTTGGTCGTGCCGATATTAGCTGAATAGATCGATATAAAATTGCACCTAGTAGAGTACCTCTCAAGAGCGTATGAGACTGACGACGTTCACTAAGATACTGAAGCGTACATGCGACTACCATAAATGTTGCAAAACTATCGATAGTTTATTTATCGATAGTTGAACCCGAAAAAAGTAACTGCACCACAGTTTTCGATATTACTGATGAAAGGGTTTTTTTTGTATGGATTCACTAATATTGGTAATTGAAATTGACTAGCTGAATGACCAGGACAGTTCAACTCTACAGCTTTTTTTTTTTTTTTTTTTTTTTTTTTTTTTTTATCTGAACGCAATAGTATCGAAAGTAATTTAGGCATCGATTGTTTGACCTTTCATAAATGGTATTGCAAACTACAATCTATTAATATGATTTTTTTGTTTTTCAAAAGATACAATAATATCCATTGATTTATCGATTCTTTAAACCATCACTTGCAATACTATCATGAGCAAAGCATTTGGTTCATAATTGTAGCGTCAGCAGTTACTTCCTGTTACCCGCTATGCAATGTGATACCCTAGCAGAGGTCATACATATTTGCGGCCATTCCTGCACATAAATATTAATCGATGAATGAAATAAAATTGTACAGTAGAATAAGGTTCCGCATATTAATATTGTTGTTGATATTATTGTTACTCACGCTTAACTTTTTTAATAATAAAAACATAATCTTTTTCATAAATTAAAGTTTAATCCCAAAATCGAATATTAAGTTTATTTTGCAAAAAACAAAATAAATGATTCTTAATTATGACCTCATGTCTTAATATTAAGGTCAAAAGTAATTCAGTACGTAATTTTTTTTTCTTCATAAAAATTGCCTTGATGATTTACTGACTTCGGAGTGTTTGTATTGACTAGTTTATTACCTTTAAATTGCATTTTACATGTAACGTAAATATTGATTTCGCAAATAATTCACAGTAAACAACTTCGATGGTAAGAGAAAGAAACTACTGAGTGATTTACAATAGGCACCATCGTAAATTTGAACCAATGACAAGGAACCCTAACACTTCTATAAAAATACAATACCCTATCATTTTTAACAAAGGTACAGTCAATATCATAAATGTTAATTAACTTCGAGTGGAGTAGGTGAAATTTCTTTTAGTGACAAGACCGCCTTTTGAGTTTTTGCATTTTAAAATTTTTACTGACAAAGTCAGCTACCTACATAAGTTCGTTTCTTTATGTAGCATGATTAAGAAGATCACTTGTCAACTGTTAATCTATTTGACGATATCTTCATTGCGTGTATTTCAAGCGAGTCAAACTGAGCTGATCACCAAATGTTAACACCGTATGTTTGTATTTAGTTACACTCAACAGCCTAAACACATTCGCATTTCATTCTACAGTCTAATGTGTTTGTAATACTGCAGCAAGATGTTAACATAAAGATGCATGCTTTTTTTATAACTAAGCTCGAATTGTAATATTAACTTTTTACGTGAACTGTACTTAATTTAATTTCGCAACTTAACTAAGATTGCAAATTAACACTTTTGTTTTTCGATAAAATATTGATTTAATTTAAAAATTGCTGACATAAAAATCAAGGCAGTTGTTGTAAACCTGTTTTGAAATAACCTTTGAAACCAATTTTCATACAATCATTACTACATTAAAACGAAATTTTAAGAAAAAATGTTTGGTACCTCACCAGCTGAATAAGCTAAATTTTTGTTTAAATTGAGCACTTAAAATCAATAATATTTCATTGCATCAGAAAGAGTGATTGTGTCTATCAAGGCCCTGCGACCCGCCAAGAATTTTCCAGCTAATTGTGCTTCAGTTTCCTGCAAATAATCATGTTCGTAAGTTTTATTTTATTAAAGATTTATTATCTTAGTTATATTAGATACTGGACTTGTATGAACACTATTTTTGATCACACACTTTTTCTACTAAATAGTAAATAAAATACCGAATAATAACGGCATATTCGTTGTAAAACTTGTTGAACTTATAATCGTCTTAGTGAACTGTTTTTCATGTAATCTTTATATTTTTCCGTAGGTCTGACATTGAGTACCGCACCACCAAGTACGAAGCTAAGCCCCGAGATCGTAAGAGGGAATTCTCGGAGTCAGAGGACGAGTACATCAGCCGACGACCTCGGGAGGCTAGCAAGACGGTGTTCTACGATTCTGAAGAGGAGCATGCTAAAAAGAGGTGAGTTCAATGTTTTTATATTGATGTCACTTAATCTTGAATATTTCTTATACGCGTTATATTAATGATCGGCTTTAACATATTTTATTTTTTAGTAGCAGTAAAACATCGGTGAAAAAGGCGAAACCATCCAAGAGAAAGTCCACGGCGTGCCTAGAAAAAGAAGTCGACTCGGAAGACGAACAAGTAACCAAACGGTAATAAGTTCTTTATCCAACATAATATTATAGATAATAATAACTATATTGATTTGATAATGAGTTTGTATCTTTATGCCGCTATTTCAATATTAGTATACAGGGTTACCGGTAATTCGATGCATCCCTTTGGAGGGATAAAAGTAGAGCTCATTTGTAATAGATTTTTGTACCGTAGCCGATAGTGATTACTTTTTAAGATATTTAAGTTTTTTTACTTTAATTTTTAAATTTCTCATAATAAATCTCTCGATTTGATGCAATTTTTGTGCATAATCTTATACCTAATATCTCAAAACTTCGTCCAAATAACATAAGATGTAATAATAATTTTAAACTTTACGTTATGCACGTAAACTTGCTGGAATTAAAAAATATATAAAAATGATAAAATGTGAAATGAAATGAGCTCTACTTTTACCCTTCCGAAGGAATGCATCGAATTACCGGTAACCCTGTATATCTGAAACCTGCCAAATAATTATTTTTCTAAACTATTGAATTTATTATTCCAGTGCCAGTAAATCGTTAAAAAAACCCGTCAAACGCAAGGCAGCGGAAAGCAGGGAGAAACGAGCTCAACCAGACGGGTGGGAACTGGACTTGGACGACGCGTCGGAGATCGAGGCAAGCCGTGCACGCTCCGCGCCCGCGCTGCAGTCCGTGCTCACGCGTCGAGTGGCGGACGGGAACCTGCGTCGCACGGCGACTTTAACTGGTGATCTGTTTGTAGAGCTTCGGCTCTACAACACTAAAGATATCAGATCGGTAGCGGCTCGGGATCGTTGGGAGAAAGCGGTCCTGTCAATGAAATATCAGACGAATTCTGACGCTGTCGAACTGGACTTCCTCCGTCAGTTCATTAAGCGAGCACGTGAGGAGTTCATCGAGGAAGGCACATTTTTTCCTGATAAGAAAAAATAAACCAATTTTTGTATCACTTAGTTAGTAAGATTTTATAAAATATATTTTTTTCATTTTATTATACGTGTCCAGTCTATTTAAATTTAACCATCATTTTTAAACAGTTTTTTGAAATAATTAATTAAGTAACGATGTCGAGCAAATCAATCTATTGTTCAGTTTGCGATATTTCCGTTAAAAGCAAGGCTTTCTCAGCTCATCTCAAAAGTTTAATACACAAAAATAACTCTGCTATTGAAGTTAGTCATGGTATTGAAAAAATAAGTAGCGCTTTCCGTAGTCGAATTGCATCATATAGATTGCATAGCGACGAAGGTGAGGCTGGCGCAGCGCAGGCGCCAGCCATGTACCTACGCCGAATGAGCGCACGCGTTCGCCAGCTGCTGCAGGCACGCCAGTTAACTTTTGACAGCATCAAAGTTAACTTTGAATTATTTGCTGAATTTTATTTAAGGACTGATGGTTCGAACAAGTCCGAAATAAAGTCTTTTGCTACAGAGAACATAATAATAAATAATAATTTTGATTTTCATGAAATTTTTTCTCGTGTTATTAACACAATTTCCTGTAAAATTGATGAATTTGAAGAACGAGACAGCGGCTGGATATTTTTACGAAATAGCCACTTAGAAATAAACATCAATAAGTACAACCCTCTGAAGGCATCTAGATTTATTGATTTACCGAAAGCTTTGAAACTTAAGCGTGCTTGCATAAACATTCAAAATAGAGACGAGTTTTGTTTTTTATGGAGTATAATGGCCGCGTTATTTCCAGCCGAGAACAATGCACATCGAACATCGTCATATCCTCATTTTAAAAGCGTACTTAACGTAAATAATATGTCCTTTCCTGTGAGGTTTACAGACATAAAAACGTTTGAAAAAAATAATCCAAATATAAGCGTTAATGTTTATGGACTCAAAAATAAAACTAATATTATCGGTCCGTTATACCGAACTCAGTGTAAAAGAAATAATCACATAAACTTATTATACATACAAAGGGGAAATCTTTCCCATTATTGTTTGATAAAAAATCTTTGTCGTTTAATGAGATCACAAATAACGAAGCATCATAGCAAAATATATTTTTGTGACGATTGCATGATATTTTTTGAGAACGAACGTAAATTAAACGCTCATTTATGCGGTGGTGTTGCAACTATATTGCCAAAGCCCGGAACACTTATTCAATTTAAAAACTATGAAAAAATGCAGGACATGCCTTTTGTCATATATGCAGACTTTGAATCACTATTGCAGCCCAGTCAAGACGGACCCAGTTCGAATTGTACTGAAGTGTTCCAAAAACATACACCGGCCGCGTTTGCTTATTATGTCGTATGTTCATATAACAGTTCCTTGAATCGATACGTGTCTTATCGCGGCAAAGATTGTGTCAAAGTTTTTATAAATAACCTTAAGAGAGACGCATCTAACATTTTACAGATTTATAAAAATACAATCCCTATGAAAAAATTAACATCAAACGAATCAGAAATGTTCAACAAAGCAAAAGTTTGTTATTTATGTAATCAATTATTATTTGACGATAGAGTTAGGGATCACTGTCACTTGACAGGCAAATATCGTGGTGCAGCACATTCTTACTGTAATCTTAATTTTCGTTTGCCGCAATTCGTACCTGTGTTTTTTCACAACTTAGCTGGATACGACAGTCATTTATTTATATGTCAATTAGGACAAACATCAGGACCAATAAAAGTTATTGCTAAGAATAAAGAAAATTATATTTCATTCACTAAGTTTTTTTTTTTTACGTGTTGTAAAAAACTTAGTGAATGAAATATAATTTTCTTTATTCTTAGCAATAACTTTTATTGGTCCTGATGTTTGTCCTAATTGACATATAAATAAATGACTGTCGTATCCAGCTAAGTTGTGAAAAAACACAGGTACGAATTGCGGCAAACGAAAATTAAGATTACAGTAAGAATGTGCTGCACCACGATATTTGCCTGTCAAGTGACAGTGATCCCTAACTCTATCGTCAAATAATAATTGATTACATAAATAACAAACTTTTGCTTTGTTGAACATTTCTGATTCGTTTGATGTTAATTTTTTCATAGGGATTGTATTTTTATAAATCTGTAAAATGTTAGATGCGTCTCTCTTAAGGTTATTTATAAAAACTTTGACACAATCTTTGCCGCGATAAGACACGTATCGATTCAAGGAACTGTTATATGAACATACGACATAATAAGCAAACGCGGCCGGTGTATGTTTTTGGAACACTTCAGTACAATTCGAACTGGGTCCGTCTTGACTGGGCTGCAATAGTGATTCAAAGTCTGCATATATGACAAAAGGCATGTCCTGCATTTTTTCATAGTTTTTAAATTGAATAAGTGTTCCGGGCTTTGGCAATATAGTTGCAACACCACCGCATAAATGAGCGTTTAATTTACGTTCGTTCTCAAAAAATATCATGCAATCGTCACAAAAATATATTTTGCTATGATGCTTCGTTATTTGTGATCTCATTAAACGACAAAGATTTTTTATCAAACAATAATGGGAAAGATTTCCCCTTTGTATGTATAATAAGTTTATGTGATTATTTCTTTTACACTGAGTTCGGTATAACGGACCGATAATATTAGTTTTATTTTTGAGTCCATAAACATTAACGCTTATATTTGGATTATTTTTTTCAAACGTTTTTATGTCTGTAAACCTCACAGGAAAGGACATATTATTTACGTTAAGTACGCTTTTAAAATGAGGATATGACGATGTTCGATGTGCATTGTTCTCGGCTGGAAATAACGCGGCCATTATACTCCATAAAAAACAAAACTCGTCTCTATTTTGAATGTTTATGCAAGCACGCTTAAGTTTCAAAGCTTTCGGTAAATCAATAAATCTAGATGCCTTCAGAGGGTTGTACTTATTGATGTTTATTTCTAAGTGGCTATTTCGTAAAAATATCCAGCCGCTGTCTCGTTCTTCAAATTCATCAATTTTACAGGAAATTGTGTTAATAACACGAGAAAAAATTTCATGAAAATCAAAATTATTATGTATTATTATGTTCTCTGTAGCAAAAGACTTTATTTCGGACTTGTTCGAACCATCAGTCCTTAAATAAAATTCAGCAAATAATTCAAAGTTAACTTTGATGCTGTCAAAAGTTAACTGGCGTGCCTGCAGCAGCTGGCGAACGCGTGCGCTCATTCGGCGTAGGTACATGGCTGGCGCCTGCGCTGCGCCAGCCTCACCTTCGTCGCTATGCAATCTATATGATGCAATTCGACTACGGAAAGCGCTACTTATTTTTTCAATACCATGACTAACTTCAATAGCAGAGTTATTTTTGTGTATTAAACTTTTGAGATGAGCTGAGAAAGCCTTGCTTTTAACGGAAATATCGCAAACTGAACAATAGATTGATTTGCTCGACATCGTTACTTAATTAATTATTTCAAAAAACTGTTTAAAAATGATGGTTAAATTTAAATAGACTGGACACGTATAATAAAATGAAAAAAATATATTTTATAAAATCTTACTAACTAAGTGATACAAAAATTGGTTTATTTTTTCTTATCAGGAAAAAATGTGCCTTCCTCGATGAACTCCTCACGTGCTCGCTTAATGAACTGACGGAGGAAGTCCAGTTCGACAGCGTCAGAATTCGTCTGATATTTCATTGACAGGACCGCTTTCTCCCAACGATCCCGAGCCGCTACCGATCTGATATCTTTAGTGTTGTAGAGCCGAAGCTCTACAAACAGATCACCAGTTAAAGTCGCCGTGCGACGCAGGTTCCCGTCCGCCACTCGACGCGTGAGCACGGACTGCAGCGCGGGCGCGGAGCGTGCACGGCTTGCCTCGATCTCCGACGCGTCGTCCAAGTCCAGTTCCCACCCGTCTGGTTGAGCTCGTTTCTCCCTGCTTTCCGCTGCCTTGCGTTTGACGGGTTTTTTTAACGATTTACTGGCACTGGAATAATAAATTCAATAGTTTAGAAAAATAATTATTTGGCAGGTTTCAGATATACAGGGTTACCGGTAATTCGATGCATTCCTTCGGAAGGGTAAAAGTAGAGCTCATTTCATTTCACATTTTATCATTTTTATATATTTTTTAATTCCAGCAAGTTTACGTGCATAACGTAAAGTTTAAAATTATTATTACATCTTATGTTATTTGGACGAAGTTTTGAGATATTAGGTATAAGATTATGCACAAAAATTGCATCAAATCGAGAGATTTATTATGAGAAATTTAAAAATTAAAGTAAAAAAACTTAAATATCTTAAAAAGTAATCACTATCGGCTACGGTACAAAAATCTATTACAAATGAGCTCTACTTTTATCCCTCCAAAGGGATGCATCGAATTACCGGTAACCCTGTATACTAATATTGAAATAGCGGCATAAAGATACAAACTCATTATCAAATCAATATAGTTATTATTATCTATAATATTATGTTGGATAAAGAACTTATTACCGTTTGGTTACTTGTTCGTCTTCCGAGTCGACTTCTTTTTCTAGGCACGCCGTGGACTTTCTCTTGGATGGTTTCGCCTTTTTCACCGATGTTTTACTGCTACTAAAAAATAAAATATGTTAAAGCCGATCATTAATATAACGCGTATAAGAAATATTCAAGATTAAGTGACATCAATATAAAAACATTGAACTCACCTCTTTTTAGCATGCTCCTCTTCAGAATCGTAGAACACCGTCTTGCTAGCCTCCCGAGGTCGTCGGCTGATGTACTCGTCCTCTGACTCCGAGAATTCCCTCTTACGATCTCGGGGCTTAGCTTCGTACTTGGTGGTGCGGTACTCAATGTCAGACCTACGGAAAAATATAAAGATTACATGAAAAACAGTTCACTAAGACGATTATAAGTTCAACAAGTTTTACAACGAATATGCCGTTATTATTCGGTATTTTATTTACTATTTAGTAGAAAAAGTGTGTGATCAAAAATAGTGTTCATACAAGTCCAGTATCTAATATAACTAAGATAATAAATCTTTAATAAAATAAAACTTACGAACATGATTATTTGCAGGAAACTGAAGCACAATTAGCTGGAAAATTCTTGGCGGGTCGCAGGGCCTTGATAGACACAATCACTCTTTCTGATGCAATGAAATATTATTGATTTTAAGTGCTCAATTTAAACAAAAATTTAGCTTATTCAGCTGGTGAGGTACCAAACATTTTTTCTTAAAATTTCGTTTTAATGTAGTAATGATTGTATGAAAATTGGTTTCAAAGGTTATTTCAAAACAGGTTTACAACAACTGCCTTGATTTTTATGTCAGCAATTTTTAAATTAAATCAATATTTTATCGAAAAACAAAAGTGTTAATTTGCAATCTTAGTTAAGTTGCGAAATTAAATTAAGTACAGTTCACGTAAAAAGTTAATATTACAATTCGAGCTTAGTTATAAAAAAAGCATGCATCTTTATGTTAACATCTTGCTACAGTATTACAAACACATTAGACTGTAGAATGAAATGCGAATGTGTTTAGGCTGTTGAGTGTAACTAAATACAAACATACGGTGTTAACATTTGGTGATCAGCTCAGTTTGACTCGCTTGAAATACACGCAATGAAGATATCGTCAAATAGATTAACAGTTGACAAGTGATCTTCTTAATCATGCTACATAAAGAAACGAACTTATGTAGGTAGCTGACTTTGTCAGTAAAAATTTTAAAATGCAAAACTCAAAAGGCGGTCTTGTCACTAAAAGAAATTTTCCCTTCTCCACTCGAAGTTAATTAACATTTATGATATTGACTGTACCTTTGTTAAAAATGATAGGGTATTGTATTTTTATAGAAGTGTTAGGGTTCCTTGTCATTGGTTCAAATTTACGATGGTGCCTATTGTAAATCACTCAGTAGTTTCTTTCTCTTACCATCGAAGTTGTTTACTGTGAATTATTTGCGAAATCAATATTTACGTTACATGTAAAATGCAATTTAAAGGTAATAAACTAGTCAATACAAACACTCCGAAGTCAGTAAATCATCAAGGCAATTTTTATGAAGAAAAAAAAATTACGTACTGAATTACTTTTGACCTTAATATTAAGACATGAGGTCATAATTAAGAATCATTTATTTTGTTTTTTGCAAAATAAACTTAATATTCGATTTTGGGATTAAACTTTAATTTATGAAAAGATTATGTTTTTATTATTAAAAAAGTTAAGCGTGAGTAACAATAATATCAACAACAATATTAATATGCGGAACCTTATTCTACTGTACAATTTTATTTCATTCATCGATTAATATTTATGTGCAGGAATGGCCGCAAATATGTATGACCTCTGCTAGGGTATCACATTGCATAGCGGGTAACAGGAAGTAACTGCTGACGCTACAATTATGAACCAAATGCTTTGCTCATGATAGTATTGCAAGTGATGGTTTAAAGAATCGATAAATCAATGGATATTATTGTATCTTTTGAAAACAAAAATCATATTAATAGATTGTAGTTTGCAATACCATTTATGAAAGGTCAAACAATCGATGCCTAAATTACTTTCGATACTATTGCGTTCAGATAAAAAGCTGTAGAGTTGAACTGTCCTGGTCATTCAGCTAGTCAATTTCAATTACCAATATTAGTGAATCCATACAAAAAAAACCCTTTCATCAGTAATATCGAAAACTGTGGTGCAGTTACTTTTTTCGGGTTCAACTATCGATAAATAAACTATCGATAGTTTTGCAACATTTATGGTAGTCGCATGTACGCTTCAGTATCTTAGTGAACGTCGTCAGTCTCATACGCTCTTGAGAGGTACTCTACTAGGTGCAATTTTATATCGATCTATTCAGCTAATATCGGCACGACCAACCGGGTCAGAATGAACCTTTTAGAAGTGAAAGATTCCAATTCTGAGTGCCGTTTAGTGGTATTCTAGGTGCAATATAATACCGAAACTAATCAGCTTACATCGGTACGACCAACCGGGCCAGAATGAACTAGTTCTAAGTGAATGGTTCCAGTTCTGGGTGCCGTTGTTTTCTGTAAAAAGTGTGATCGTATTGTACGACCAACCGGGCTAGAATTAAAACAAGTAGAGCGTAGGTATAGCACAATGCGATTAGTATTTTGATCTGAGTACGAAAATATCGATACGACCAAGCAGGCTAGAATGCACCACTTCATGAGCGACCGGTGTCGGTTCTAGGTGTCGGTATTTTCAGAAAAGTAGAAAAAACATCGCAATGTGCTTCATTGAACTTAGTAGATGTACCTATCAGTACGATGAAATGTGATGGAGTAAATCTCCAAGGCGGAACGCATCACGCCACGTGTGATCTAGTATTTTGGACAGTAATATGAATTTCATTGAATCGAGGCTCCCGTGATTTATTGGTAAGTTTTCTCATCTTGTTAATTTTGGTGGGTATGTATTGGGCATTATCACTTCACTTTTGTTAAATGAGCGATCGCAGAGCGCGAATGATCAAACAAAAGTGAAGTGAAATGCCCAATATATACCTACTAGCAACCTTTTGGCAAACCGGGCCAAACGCTCTTACCAATTGAGCTACCGTGCTGTTAGTCCGACCCTGCGAAATTTGTGGTTTCTTATGAAAACGTCAATTGCGTGACGCTTAGCGCCATCTAGCCGTCTGTTTATGAAACAGATGGCCCAAGCAGTTATTCTTTACAGAATAAATTCAACTTGGAAATTGATGTCGCTTCGCTATCTAATGCTTTAGAATGTTTTTAACACTCACAGTGTCATATTTTATATTCATAAAGATAAAATAAGAAACCAATTTTTTTTTTTTTTTTATGACACTGTAAGTGTTAAAAACATTCTAAAAGCATTAGATAGCGAAGCGACATCAATTTCCAAGTTGAATTTATTCTGTAAAGAATAACTGCTTGGGCCATCTGTTTCATAAACAGACGGCTAGATGGCGCTAAGCGTCACGCAATTGACGTTTTCATAAGAAACCACAAATTTCGCAGGGTCGGACTAACAGCACGGTAGCTCAATTGGTAAGAGCGTTTGGCCCGGTTTGTCAAAAGGTTGCTGGTTCAAGTCCCGCCCGTGCGCAAATTTTTGGTTTCTTATTTCATCTTTATGAATATAAAATATGACACTGTAAGTGTTAAAAACATTCTAAAAGCATTAGATAGCGAAGCGACATCAATTTCCAAGTTGAATTTATTCTGTAAAGAATAACTGCTTGGGCCATCTGTTTCATAAACAGACGGCTAGATGGCGCTAAGCGTCACGCAATTGACGTTTTCATAAGAAACCACAAATTTCGCAGGGTCGGACTAACAGCACGGTAGCTCAATTAGTAAGAGCGTTTGGCCCGGTTTGCCAAAAGGTTGCTGGTTCAAGTCCCGCCCGTGCGCAAAAAATTTTTGGTTTCTTATTTCATCTTTATGAATATAAAATATGACACTGTAAGTGTTAAAAACATTCTAAAAGCATTAGATAGCGAAGCGACATCAATTTCCAAGTTGAATTTATTCTGTAAAGAATAACTGCTTGGGCCATCTGTTTCATAAACAGACGGCTAGATGGCGCTAAGCGTCACGCAATTGACGTTTTCATAAGAAACCACAAATTTCGCAGGGTCGGACTAACAGCACGGTAGCTCAATTGGTAAGAGCGTTTGGCCCGGTTTGCCAAAAGGTTGCTGGTTCAAGTCCCGCCCGTGCGCAAATTTTTGGTTTCTTATTTCATCTTTATGAATATAAAATATGACACTGTGAGTGTTAAAACATTCTAAAGCATTAGATAGCGAAGCGACATCAATTTCCAAGTTGAATTTATTCTGTAAAGAATAACTGCTTGGGCCATCTGTTTCATAAACAGACGGCTAGATGGCGCTAAGCGTCACGCAATTGACGTTTTCATAAGAAACCACAAATTTCGCAGCGTCGGACTAACAGCACGGTAGCTCAATTGGTAAGAGCGTTTGGCCCGGTTTGCCAAAAGGTTGCTGGTTCAAGTCCCGCCCGTGCGCAAATTTTTGGTTTCTTATTTCATCTTTATGAATATAAAATATGACACTGTGAGTGTTAAAAACATTCTAAAGCATTAGATAGCGAAGCGACATCAATTTCCAAGTTGAATTTATTCTGTAAAGAATAACTGCTTGGGCCATCTGTTTCATAAACAGACGGCTAGATGGCGCTAAGCGTCACGCAATTGACGTTTTCATAAGAAACCACAAATTTCGCAGGGTCGGACTAACAGCACGGTAGCTCAATTGGTAAGAGCCTTTGGCCCGGTTTGCCAAAAGGTTGCTGGTTCAAGTCCCGCCCGTGCGCAAATTTTTGGTTTCTTATTTCATCTTTATGAATATAAAATATGACACTGTGAGTGTTAAAAACATTCTAAAGCATTAGATAGCGAAGCGACATCAATTTCCAAGTTGAATTTATTCTGTAAAGAATAACTGCTTGGGCCATCTGTTTCATAAACAGACGGCTAGATGGCGCTAAGCGTCACGCAATTGACGTTTTCATAAGAAACCACAAATTTCGCAGGGTCGGACTAACAGCACGGTAGCTCAATTGGTAAGAGCGTTTGGCCCGGTTTGCCAAAAGGTTGCTGGTTCAAGTCCCGCCCGTGCGCAAATTTTTGGTTTCTTATTTCATCTTTATGAATATAAAATATGACACTGTGAGTGTTAAAAACATTCTAAAGCATTAGATAGCGAAGCGACATCAATTTCCAAGTTGAATTTATTCTGTAAAGAATAACTGCTTGGGCCATCTGTTTCATAAACAGACGGCTAGATGGCGCTAAGCGTCACGCAATGGACGTTTTCATAAGAAACCACAAATTTCGCAGGGTCAAACTAACAGCACGGTAGCTCAATTGGTAAGAGCGTTTGGCCCGGTTTGCCAAAAGGTTGCTGGTTCAAGTCCCGCCCGTGCGCAAATTTTTGGTTTCTTATTTCATCTTTATGAATATAAAATATGACACTGTGAGTGTTAAAAACATTCTAAAGCATTAGATAGCGAAGCGACATCAATTTCCAAGTTGAATTTATTCTGTAAAGAATAACTGCTTGGGCCATCTGTTTCATAAACAGACGGCTAGATGGCGCTAAGCGTCACGCAATTGACGTTTTCATAAGAAACTACAAATTTCGCAGGGTCGGACTAACAGCACGGTAGCTCAATTGGTAAGAGCGTTTGGCCCGGTTTGCCAAAAGGTTGTTGGTTCAAGTCCCGCCCGTGCGCAAATTTTTGGTTTCTTATTTCATCTTTATGAATATAAAATATGACACTGTAAGTGTTAAAAACATTCTAAAAGCATTAGATAGCGAAGCGACATCAATTTCCAAGTTGAATTTATTCTGTAAAGAATAACTGCTTGGGCCATCTGTTTCATAAACAGACGGCTAGATGGCGCTAAGCGTCACGCAATTGACGTTTTCATAAGAAACCACAAATTTCGCAGGGTCGGACTAACAGCACGGTAGCTCAATTGGTAAGAGCGTTTGGCCCGGTTTGCCAAAAGGTTGCTGGTTCAAGTCCCGCCCGTGCGCAAAAAAAAAAAAAATTTTTGGTTTCTTATTTCATCTTTATGAATATAAAATATGACACTGTAAGTGTTAAAAACATTCTAAAAGCATCTTTTTTGGGCTTTAAAAACTTTATCCTTATCCACCGAATTGCCCCAAAATATAACACCATAATTTAAATGGGGTGTGACTAGGCCATGATAAGCTAATAAAAGAACTTCTAATTTTACTTTTTTTGAAATTCTGAACAAAGCATAGGCTGATTTGTTCAACTTCTTACAAACTTCTTCAACGTGAGGTGTCCAAGTTAATTTGTCATCAATGGTAAGGCCAAGAAACTTTCTTGTGTGAACTTGTTCAATTTTTTGTTTATTATGATGTATCATGACATTAGGCGGTAACTTTTTATAATAAAAATGCATAATTTTGGTTTTTAGCAAATTAATTTTCAAATTATTTATGTCCAGCCATTGAATAATGTCATTTAAAATATTATTTATGTCAAATTCATACTCCTTTAGGTCGTCACATTTAATAATAGCAGTACTTTCATCGGCGAACAGCACCATTTTTTTATGTACATTTTGAGGCAGGTCATTAATATAGATGAGGAACAGTAAAGGTCCAAGGACACTTCCTTGAGGAACACCGAAACTATTTATTCTATATTCTGACACATGACTTAACTCTTGTCTTGTTTTGGTGCAAAGACTGGATATTTCCACGCACTGACTTCTATTATCTAAAAAAGATTCTATAAGATTCAAGACGTTACCTCTTATTCAGTACCTATGTAATTTATTAATTAGTCTTTTGCGATTGACATAATCAAACGCTTGTGTCATGTCTGTATTCAGTACACAAACAGGGTTCCTTTTATCAATATTTTTCATTACAACGTCAATTAAATCATATATTGCCATACTAATTGTTATATTTTTTCGAAATCCCTTTTGTTCGTCACAAAGAAAAGCTGTTAAGCGTCGCAGATGTTCGCTTGTTGTTGAGAGCTTGAGAAGTTTGTTTCCTTGTTTGTTTGTGTAATGGCTAATGCTTTGCGGACATTTTGGCTACTGAACCATAGTTTTAATGTCTTCAATAATATTTTTGATATACTTTTGCTTAATGTTATGGTTTCCTTACAGTTAGGTTTTTTATCTCAAATAATTGTGAAAGAACAACATTGCGATTTTGCGTTCAAGTTCCAGGCAGTTCAATTTCTACTCAATGTAAAATAATAATGAAATAAAATATTTATGGCATTCATTTATAATTACATTATAAAAATAATGTGAAACCCTAATACAAAAAACATCGAAATATGCACACTTGTTATATCTTTTTTTCTTTTAAATCTTATAATCTTATTTCACTATTGGGTAACCTAAGAAATTTGGTAACTATTTGCTGTACATTTAGTTTGAGGGTGAATTACTTACGGTTGCTGAAAGTACGCGTTCTTAAAATACATTAATCAGTATACCTAAGCTCACCTATTTGTAATAATTTATAGCTCAATAAAAATAATTGACATTTGCATGACTGACAAACTGCTGAACTGGCAGAATGTATCTACATGTACTAGGTACCATATCTATGACCATATTTAAAAAAAATATTTCGTTTCATTATTATTATTTACTAGCGGTCCCCCGCGACTTCGTCCGCGCGTTTTGAGTTTGCTCCCTCCCCTCCCGTCGCAGCGTCATATTTTATATCCTGAAGCCTTTCTCGATAAATAAGCTATCCAACACAGATATATTTTTTTAAATCGGTCCAGCAGTTTCTGAGATAAGCGCGTTCAAACAAACAAACTCTTCAGCTTTATAATATATTAGCGCAAGCGCACGTTGTACTTAAGCTGCGAACATTATTTTGGTGCGGAGTTATGTTAAGGACGTCAATATTTGAGAGGCTGGTGGTGACAAACTCTAATTCCGCGTCCGGGGCACGCGACGTAGTGTCAATATCATCGGAGGGTATTTCCTTTCCCAGGACACGAATTTGTTTTTTAAGTGCCTCAACAGTGGCATCAGGTACTTCTCCACGAATTTCTACCTCATAAATTAACTCGTCCTTATTCAAAAGATTAAAATTAATTGGATGCTCCATTTCAAATTGATAAGTATGAATTAAAATTTAAAAATCAAAAAAAGTCGGCTCAAGTCCCTCACAATACAGACAAGAACAGTCTCAATACAATAACAACAGTACAGACGTTTAAAAAAAAAACTCCGCAGACAAAAACAGTCTTAATACAATAACAACAGTACAGATGTTTAAAAAAAACCGCAGACAAAAACAGTCTTAATACAATAACAACAGTACAGACATTTAAAAAAAAAACTTGCTCCCTAAATGAAAATTTAGTTTCATATAATAAATGCCTGAGGGGCGTAAAAGAAAAAATAAATAACGCCCTAAGGGCTTAAAAAAGAAAAAGAAATTAAGCCTTACGGAAAAGTAAGGGCTTAAAAAAGAAAAAAGAAAATTAAGCCTTACGGAAAAGTAAGGGCTTAAAAAAACAAAAAAAAAAAATTAAGCCTTGAGGGCCTAAAAGAAATAAAACAGACCTAAGGTCGCACGCTGTTAAAAACAGGTGAGCTCTCAGTCGCCTCCTACGACTCCCAGAGCAAGTGCCGGGGTGGCCTTATTCTAACCCGAGAACCACACGGGGTTTTCGGGACCGATCTCAGTTTGCAGCAACTGACACAAACTCCCCAAAATCTACTAGCCTCACGTACGGGCGCTACTGTTATATAATAAAAAATATTCTTTTTATATCTGATTTATTAAATAGTAAATTTAAATTTAAATTACAAGCTTTGTTAAACAAATAATTAAATCGCTAAACTAAACAATATTTAAAAAAGAGCCGGTCTAGCCTATGGCAGAACACAAAGGGAGTTGTGGGTAGACTTTGGGGTGAGACCGGAGCCGATACGTATAAAATGATTTAGGGAGCAATCACAATGTTAACTTTGAGTAATGTAAAAATTAAATAAAAATGAAGGTGTGGGCGCCAGGCACTGCTGGGTGCAGCACCGTATTATAAGGAAGAGTAAAGATCCCTATACGGGTTACCGGGGTAGATGTCTCGGGACGGAGAGAAATCGGAGACCCTGGAGCGGATTTGGCAGGCCGGGGTTCTCCGCAAACGTAGATCCCGAAGGCACCCGAAGATGAGGTAATACAATCAAAGCAAAACCAAAAAAAACCCTCAAAAGGGGTTGGAATGACGGATTTCAGCGCCGAGTCGACTGCTGTATCACGCCTGCCACGCCGTCTCCTGTGACCTCCAAGAATTAATTAAAAGATTTGAAATTGAGTAACGGTCTCGGGGACTGATATATGAAGCTGGTGGCACTGTTGGGCGGTGGAAAGGTTGATCTCAACTTCACGACGCAAAATCCAAGAAAAAAGACCCGGAATCTGCTGACCAGTACTTTTATATCAACATCTGTCACTGTCACTGCATTTGACCAAACGACCATAGACACGTAGAATAAAAACTATTACAATCTAATTGAATTTTAGATAAATATTTAAAAGGGATAATATTTGTACTCTGAATTAATTGGAAGCAAATTAAACAAATTAAGAATCAAAACAAAAATAATTGGAAAGATGAAATTGCTGAGCTAACGAGCTCAACAAACCGAATCGCTACATAATCTGTGGCAACGGGAAAATAATACTTCTAAGCTGTCAACGCCAGTGTCAAACTTGGTGAAATATTTGTTTTGGAAGCTAGCTACAAATCAATCTCAAGATTAATGAAATAATCTAATTAATGTAGTAAATAAATTAATCTATTTAATGATAAAACGAATTGCAGTGCAGGAATGAGACGAAAGAATGCAATAAAAACCCTAAACTATCGCAGGAGGTAAGTTAAAAGAAAGGTTCCATTTTTACTATGTAACAAATTATAGTAACGTATAAATCTACTCGAGGCGATGAGTTGCCAGCGTGCACTAATTAATGTATTACTGGCGCTGATCGGCGCTATTTACGGGGGTTAACGACAATCTTGAACGAATATGTTTTGGGCTAAGTATAACCGGTTTATACCAATTAGTAATAACCGGGGTGTTTTGATTATATGAGTACATATCGTTCTAAAAGTAAAAATATGCATTTAGCAACTTATATTTTGGGCCAGTTTCACAATCGCTAAATAAGTCTAAGTGACTCATCTTATAATTTATTTAGTACAATATGGGTTCCTAATATTTCTTAAGTAGTGATAATTAAATTAAATCAGAAATCAGATTTAAAAAGTATCAGGCAATAAGTCGAAATCGAAATATTTATTGAGAATCAATCTTTCTGACAAGTTCAAACAAAACTTCACGATTACTGAGACACTTTTGTTGTTGCATACTCTTCATATTTCATTTACCGCACATGATTAAGTTAACTGTTCACTTCATGTTGTTAGTCGACTTGGACCCGCCGAAGTCGGCGCCCGCCCAGCCGCGTCCGCCCGCCCTACAACTTTTAAGTAAAATTCTTACAAACACCCTTACCGGGCACTTCTTTAATTATACCAGACGTTTGACTCATAAATTGTAGCACCCGCCCTCAGAAATATTCATTTACAAAATGTATTAACTATGTAAATACTTGTAATAGTATTTCAATCAGGCTTAGCTATATTAAGAACCCGCACCTGCCTCGGAAACTTGAGGAAGCGAGTTTAATTTTGGAGTACGGGAAAGTATGCGATATAAGTTTATTGTAACAATGAGGTACTAGGTCATTAGGACAGCGACAACTTTTAAAACGTAAAAATAACTTAATGGAAAGTACCCTTGACCTATATTATCCGATTGTTTAAAAACACGTCTATAAGCAAATTTAAAACATATTAAAATGTTAAACGATGCTGTTTTGTAATTTTAACAATTACAGTTATGCGCATTCAAAAGAGTTGCTATCACATCACTTGTGTATACGAGTATTGCACACATCCAAAACCAAACTTTACTCTTTTAAAAATAATATTTTCATTCAACACGTACAATATCTCCAGGTTTTAAATAACATCTTCGTCCATGTGTTTTAATCAGACTTCGATGTAAGCCCAGAGACATATCTGGAAACAAATTCGCTGGGAAATATTTCGTTCACGTTTACGTCAATATGTATGTGTAACGATGTGTGTGTCTGTGTGTGTGCTTGTGTGTGAAGCCATTTAATTGTGCTACGTGAAACCCAGCTTTTAAATTATAACAAGAAGGAATTCTTGCGTTAATTTCGTGTAATTAACTGCTCAAGTTGTGTTAATATACTCATAGCATAACGGATTTTTTTGCGAGTGTACATTGTTGGAGTTATGAAATTCAATGTTTTTTTGTAGTATAGATCATAGAATAAGTCAATGAAGTGCTTATGATATACATCTGACTTTGGTTGTCATTGACGAAAACTGTTGTGCTATGGACAGTTTGTGACCTCGTGTGATTCCTAATTATTCTACTGACATATAATTTATCTTACTACAAACATTGCATTTTGACCTCTCGTCTACACACGTAGATTTTGTCATTAATTAGCCAGATTATTACCCCACCATAATAAGCTCAAGAGGCAGTGGGCAGGGCACATAGCGCGAAGAACTGATGGCCGTAGGGGCAGAAAAAATCTAGATTGGAGACCTTTCGATCAAAAGCGCAGCGTTGGACATCCACCGACAAAATGGACGGACGAACTTCTTAAGATCACAGGATCACACTGGATGCAGATAGCTTGTAATCGGTCGCTGTGGAAAACCGTGGGGGGAGGCCTATGTTCAGCAGTAGACGTCCTTTGCTTGATAATGATGACGACGATGATGAATAAGCTACAGTCCTATTATATCCTAAAGTCACTGTCCCGCAAACTTAAATACATTTGGCAGTACTACCACAGGGCAGGTGATGTGAACAGTTACCGTAATCAGGCGCTACGAGTAACCCGCGGTGTTTTTGTCCACCCGGCTATGGCACCATTACACCCGCCGCAGTATATCTTGTTTATACGGCGCGGCGTGGATTGGGTGCAGCTTGTCTTCATGCACTAGATTATTGGGGCACTGAACTTCGCTGGAGTTCGATAAAATCTGGAGTCATGGAAAGTACTACCTTAAAGCTTATGAACAGTTTTTAGCATGTTCAGATTGTTCTGGTTGCAGTGCGTAGATGACCGATATAATCTAGAAAAAATGTTAACAGTTATTGAGTTTCCACCACCACTCGTTGATTTCATTTTTTTTAATTTACTCTTCCATAGATTTACTATGGCAATTTGAAAATATGAAGTCGTAATTTTCTATGTTTAATTGACGATTTTTACTGCTGACAGAGTTAATAAAATATATTGTTTACATTTATAAAATCAACTTATTAATACTAACTCGCTGTAATAAATGACAATGTAAATTTCTATGACTGGACTTATACTTACCAAAACTACCCTAATTAGCTATTTTTTTTAATCAGTGACATTTGTTATTACACAAAACCTTAATCTGATATTTATCTTTAAGAGATTGCCTCCCTGAAGTCCACAACTCCTTAATTATGATTAAACAAGCGTCTAATACTCTAATTTAGCTGTCGTCCCAGGACGATGGTTCCGCAATTGGTGATAATTGTATCAAGAAAAGGGAACACGACCAATAAGGTACTACTCTGTACGAATACAAAGTCCTTATTTTCTGTCTATCCGACCTTATCACTCATACAACTAAAGCTGTGCGATAAATTTTCTCACAAGCTAAATCAAAATTATTAAAACGCACTTTACATCTTAATTTAATTTTTAAAAAAAAGCGGACTAAAAGAGAGGTATATTTTTTGTCATGATTTATGTTATTACTCATATTTCAACAACTACTAGACCGATTTTAATTGAACTTACAAAGTACCCTACGATTAAATAGAATCATCTCGATATGCCTTCTCGTTTTCGGGAAATCCTGGGAAAAACATTCAATAACATAAAAATCTGGATTCTTGGAAAAAAGAAATTAATGAAAAGTTTTTATATGCAAATATGGAAAATATCTCTGAGAATAGATCCCTCTGGAGCGTTCACGATAGGACTGTGTAAAATCCTCGGGGAGCGCTCTGGCGTTTACAAGGACGATTATTGTAAATTTACATTTATTTAACTTAAGTTTCAAATGTTTGGGGAGAAAATTGGCGTTATTATTTTCTTACGAGTTATCAAAAAATGGTTGCTTGAATTATTTAAAGTGGCGGGACATCTTATAATATTACTATTAAAATATTAACGCCACGTTTTTCCTAAACTTTATCCATATTTTGCTTCCGCAATGTTGAGGTAGAATCAAGAAAATATTTGTGTCGGGTCGTTTTATCTTTCAACAGGATAAGTCAATAACCGATTCTTATCTGGCGATCTGTGTGAAGTAGAGCCTCCTCAATCTTGCGCTATGTTTATAGCCGTCATAAAATGTAATATGACATATTTGGACAGGCGTATTTCGATTTAGGACACAAAGATCCCTACAATAAAGTGACATATTACGTAAAAAACATAATGTCCGGTTTTGAAAACAGCATTTTGACCATATCATGTTTCTTTTTTTTCAGGTAAGTCGACATTATTCAGAAAATTATTCATAACCATAGTAGCTGTAGCTGGTTTTGGGTAAGTTTTTCCACCCTTAATACTTATCTTTAATACAAAAGTTACATCGTCTCATCCTATTTGTTACCTACTCACAGAAATATTTACTTACGGAACTACTTTGGACAAACGAAATTATTTTGAAAAAATGAAATGAAAATGAATGAAAATTTATTATAAAGTATGCATTACAGTGCAATATTTAATAGCTGTCCCGTGTAATGCATATGCAAATGGGAAACAATAGGAATATTACCGCAGTGGTCGACAAACGCTCTAACTACGTACAGTTTTTTAATGCTTGGATTAGAGATTACAACGATGTAATGGAGTTTACCACAATATAAACAGCACTGTCCACTGTCATATCATAAACATTTAATTGTATTGTATTGAGTAGCTTATAAAAAATATTAATATAATATTACTAAAAGATGAATCGAACTGAAATCTGGCAATGTAGTCATTATATTTTACTGCGCGGTTAGCGATAGGTACGCCCTATGAATAATACAAACCTTATTAGCTAGTCAGTAGACCTTTTTATTGTTATAATTAATGTCTTGAAAGATCGTTTCTTACCTTCGTAGTTTACCTTCAAACAGTAATCGTTTTTTAAAGTAAATCCCACGCCTATTTACAAAATATTCGTGTTAGTCGAATGAAATCCACACATCGGCTGTTTACAAATTTTAATCGTGTGAGCTGAAATGATCGCGTCGTTAACAATAACGGCATGCGCTAATTATTAAAAATCGGCTCTGTGTTTGCGGATTAGTGACAAATACATAATTCTGTTTTGTTTTCCACATTTGCCAAATAATTATGATTGTCATGTTACGGATTTGACGTGATGCAGACCTAGTTAAATTATTCATCCAGTTTCAAATGAATATAAATGACTTGAGCTTAAAATGCCCTTATAAACGTAGGATTAGTTAGGGAGATAAACGAAGAGGAAGTGGAATGGGCAGTTAACAGTATGAAAAGAGGAAAAGCCATGGGACCTGATGATATACCAGTCAAGGTCTGGAAGTTAGTAGGAGCAGAGGGAAGGAAGTGGTTAACTTTATTTTTCAATAAGTTGTTGCACGAAGAGACGATACCAGATGATTGGTGCAACAGTCTGTTGGTACCAATATTTAAAAATAAGGGGGACGTGCAAGAGTGCAATAATTATCGGGGAATAAAGTTAATGTCACACAGCATGAAGGTTTGGGAGAAGATCATCGAAAAAAGGTTGCGAGAAGAATGTGAAATTTCACAGAACCAGTTTGGTTTTATGCCCAGTCGAGGTACGATGGACGCCATCTTTTCTATTCGCCAAATGTGTGAAAAATACAGATGTTTACATAAAAACCTTCACATGGTGTTCGTTGACCTCGAAAAGGCATACGACCGAATACCCCGTGAGGTTCTGTGGTGGGCCCTTAAGATGAAAGGTGTACTTGGTAAATACCTGCAGCTCATAAAAACAATGTACGGGAGATGCAGTACTCACGTTCGATCCGCAGCAGGGATAACCACGAGCTTCAATGTCGCTGTGGGCTTGCACCAAGGTTCAGCGCTTAGTCCTTACCTTTTTCTTATAGTAATGGATGCTCTGACATCGGATATACAGAAAGAGGCCCCTTGGTGCATGCTATTCGCTGACGACATTTTACTTGTTGCTGAAGAGGCTCAGGAGGTTCAGGACAGACTGGAGGAATGGCGACAAAGACTAGAGAATGTTGGCCTTAAAGTCAGCAGAACCAAAACAGAGTATCTGTTCTGCGACTTTGGCGGTCTCTGCAGTTCTTTTCCTATAAAACTTGATGGAATGTCCTTACCAGATTGTTCCGATTTTCGTTACCTCGGGTCTCTTGTACAGAACGACGGAAATATCGATCGTGACGTCAGGCACAGAATCAACGCAGGCTGGATGAAATGGAGGCAGGTTACCGCAACAACATGCGATCCACGGATGCCCTTAAGGTTAAAGGGCAAAATTTACAAAACCATTATTAGACCTGCCTTAATGTACGGATCGGAATGCTGGGCTACTAAGAAGACTGATGAGAAGCGAATGCATGTAGCGGAGATGAGAATGTTAAGATGGATGTGTGGGGTGACAAGAATGGACAAGATAAGAAATGAATATATACGAGGAAGTTTGAAACTGGCACCGATAACCGAAAAAATGGTGGGACATCGTCTGTCTTGGTATGGTCATGTTATGAGGAGGGAAGAAAGTCATGTAACTAGAAGAGTGATGAGTATGAATGTTAATGGATGGAAGGGAAGAGGCCGACCAAAAAAGAGATGGATGGATTGTGTGAAACAAGGCATGAGTGTGAAAGGTGTGGATGATTCAGTGACGGGTGATAGAATAGTGTGGAAGAGGAAAACATACTGCGCCGACCCCAGATAAACTGGGAACAGGGCAAGAGGATGATGATGAGCTTAAAAATCCACAAATAGTTGCGTTTATTTTGTTTAACATTAGAAGTTTTATTCGTTTTAGAGTAGAAAGGTTATATGGATTACTTTGGTAATTTGCTTTTATTTGGGAATGGAGTAGTTGTTACAAAAATTCTTTCAAATACTTTGAGAATACCAACATTGATCAAATTATTGTTTAGTTTGTTCATGTTCATCTTATTTCATTACATTCTAACGATATGGCTTGTGTTGCAAAATAAGTTGTAAGTCTTCAACTGAAGTATCGATTTCAAAATGTTGTCAATTAGGTACCGTTGCTCTGTATTTTTTGTTTAAGCTTAGCATGATACGAGTAAATATTTTTTTATTATACAAAAAATATGAGCAGCATAAAACGTAACGTCGTACTGCTGGGCAACCGTGAACCGTGATGGTCACCCATCCAAACACGACCGCGCCGTGGGTTGCTAAACTTCGGTAATTACTACCCTTTTTTTGGTGTTGAGCAAAAGAGTGGCAAACAAAAGAACCAACTTAATTACAAGTGTCAGAACTAAGTCAAATTAAAACCCCCAAAGGTTTTATTTGAGTGAATAAAATAATCTTAGCTCTATACCTCTAGAAACCGCTTCACATCTGACGTTTATAGCAATGGGAGTAGGTAGTCTTCTCTTGTTTAAAAAGCACGAATATTGTATTCTTTTTTAAAACGTTATTTATACAGTGTCTTTTTACAATAACGTTGATTTAATTTACGAGTATGACTCCTAGATTGGCATTAAGTTGGTTAAAGCTATTACTGCCCTATTATAAGTTAAAATCTGTTTTAGTTTGTTCATACGTGAAGAAGCTATATAGACACTTTTTTAAGTTATTCCTCGATTTCTTTTCTATTGGGTCATTTGTAAGTCCAAAAAATGATTCTATTATACTAACGTTCTCGTGGCTAAAACAAAGACGACTCAGACAAAGAAGCCTTTTAAATGAGACATTATTTTAATGAATTAAAAGAAAACACGAAGGAGCCGTGTAATTTGCTAAACAATTACATTTGCGCTCCATTTTTTGTTCTTATTTAGGGAGTAATTGTGTCGCAAATCCTAGGAAGAAATAATGGAGCAAGATTGAGTAGGAAAAAAATATAAACAATATCGACGAGTAGCGTTCCAATACATAGAATATTAACGGCCTGTTTAACAATGTTCGAATAAGTTCCCATTTTACATATAGCTTCATCTGTTCCCTACTCCATGCGCAATGACGTTTCATATTAGAGAAACAAAATTTTCGCCATGGTTAGTGCTTATTTGTCACGGTAATTGCTTATTTGTCCAAGGTGATGAACGCTTTCGTTTTAAGGCGACTTAAGCACCGCGCCACGCGACCGAGGCTCGGCAGCAGCGCCGCTGTTTTTTATGTATGGGCATCCGCCGCATGCCGCGCTTGTCGCTCCAATATGAAGACGCACTTAGTGTTCACATTGATGTCGTTAACAAAAAAAATACAGTTACTTATTTATTCAGTCGTATAATTAACCTTATACTCTCAGGTTTCTATCTTTACGATTAATTAAATATAATAAATAATTTTTCAAAGTAATATCGTGTTGAAATTTCAGTTAGGTGGAACGTATCACTTGAACGATATTATTTACTTAATATACCAATCATGTGCTTTCGTAAAACTTGCCCTACTGTATTCACTTTAATACGAGAAGGTCTTTATTGAAGCTAATCAGAGAGCGAAGCCGGGATACTCTCGCAACAGTTATTACAAATATTACAATCATCCCGTTAGACGGCGAGATTCCTCACAGCATTACTTACATACCGAGAACAAAACAATGAAACGTCACAAAAGGTCAAGCTGGGAATGGGTAAAATTGTTATCATTTAAATTGCACTTAAGAGAAACTAAACTTGTAGAATTATGAACGAACGAAAGACTATTTCAAATGCAACAAGAGAACCGTTATATTATGTACAAAAAAACTATGGCAATCTTTTTAAACGACTGTCCTAGAATTGTATTGGCAGGGATTTGTTTTTGAGTGTTTCCCAAATTCAGGCATTCTATTTTTTAAAGAGTAAGGATCGCAGATTTGTATTCTTTAAATTACAAATTGTTACGTCGATACACATATATTGAAAGATGTGTTTGTTTATTTTAGAAACATTGTCAACTCCTTAACTTGAACTCAACAGAATATGAACGAAAGTTGTGTATTTTTTTATAAATATAGGATCGTATATTTTTTGGTTAACCACGGACAGTTCATTAGTCAGCGCAAAGAGCTCGTGCGGTAATTATTACTGTGGAATTCCTTTAAAGGCAAATTTGTGTAGTAAACCTTTTTTGTTTTGTTTTTTAAGTTTATAAGTTACGTGTGCACTTGACATAGTGGTGTTCCACATGCCAGTATTTTTTTACATTACTTAATATTTTCAAAAAAAAATATGTCACGTTAAACAAAAGATAAAGCGAACCTACATACGTTCAGCAACAATCATCTTCATTTATTCTTGCATGCAGGTGCAAATATTACAAAGTATGGAGTAAGTTAGTATGGATGGTACTCTGAAAAACCTTTTTTATTATAAATTGCACTTGTAAAAAACAACTTTGGCTGTGTGACAGACGAGGAAACGAACCCCGTGTCTTACGCTATCCTATATATATGTCTATACCACTCGGCCACCGTCACATTCGCAAACCTGTTGAATTTTGCAAGCGCTAACTTTAACGCGTAGGCAGCGTGACTTCATCAATGTCGCCTTGCTCAACTTTTTTATTTATTAATTGCATAGTAGAACCGTTTATATAGTGTTTACTGATCTTTTTGTCACTAAACATTGTAGAAAAACTAAAATTAAATGCACTCTAGTTATGCTTCACAATATTACATTGCTGTTTCTCTAAATTTCAAGTTGTGAGTTGGAAAATTATACGCATGCGATTTAGAAATAACACACTACCACCAAAAATCAATTCATTTCCCGCCCGTATGCACGTGACGTATCACTGAAACAACCGGCCGATGTTCATCTATCTTGGCAATATTTTCCCGTATCCCACTACCGGGGCGATCTGTTAAAACAAATAAACGGTTAGAGCCGCGTCGATTGATGCGTTTGAGCGCACGCGATATCGACGAATAACTTTTGAAAAACGCAGTTTTCAACGCAACGTTTTTCACCAGTGACGCCTCATGCATCGAAGAGGCTATTTTGTCAGTGGATTTGGTCGTTTGTTTGTTAGAAGTGCGATTGATTTGAACTTATCATAAGGGTTGAAAACCGGGCATGCGTTTGGGAACTTTTATAGTCCAAAATTAAAAACGTTATCTTTTCTTCTTTTGAGTAGGTGGTAAATTGTTAATACAACTTTAGTTCGGTATCATAACAGCAAAGTGTAGGAATTTCATCATGTAAGAGCGATTCCAAAACCAGACCAAACCGTTTTTTTTGCTAAAGTTATTATAACGTTGATCAGTATAAGTGGCATAGCCTATTAGCATTAGATTATTGGGATAAAGATCTTTTTTTATGAAAACCATTTAATTAACAGCATTTTTTTAGCTAATTTTAAACTTTACCAACAGGACTGAACCATTCCGCCATAGTAATATTTTTATGTATACTTCTCGTCCGTATGTGCTTCGAGCCAAGTTTTGTTTTTTTTGCGAAACTGGTGCGGGTTTGCACGAGCAGTTCTTCTCAACGTTTATTATTGGACACTCGTAGGTACAACTGCGAAGTGCAATTAACACATTTTATGGTAAAGTTCTGAGTTAAGTGCAAACTTTCTATCTCATGTTGCTCTTTTGCAGTTATTTAATAAACGTATTATATCATCTGTTATATTAAACTAAAAATTGCGCACGGGCGGGTCTCGAACTTGCAACTTTCTGACTTACCCGGCCAACGCTCTTCCAATTGAACTACCATGCTGTTGGTCCGACTGAGCGAAATTTCTGGTATCTCATAAGATAGATACGTCTATACGCGTGACATCACTTCCAATTGACATAGCAAAGTATGACGTATCGCGGCTCAATTGGAGAAGCGTTGGCCCGGTTAGCCAGAAAGTTGCTGGTTCGAGTACCGCTCGTGTTCAATTTTTGGTTTCTTATTTCATCTTTAAGAATATAAATATGACACTGAGTGTCAACAATATTATGAACCATCTGCTGTGAAGATTGTTGAAATGGGTCGCCTAAATTGAATAGATATTTATTTATCTTTGTTCTACAGTGATTTGAACTGTTACTAGCGGCGTACGTAAGCTTCTTAAAAAAATGTGTATTGCTACTCTGATTGTTTATGTGTATAGAGCAGAAAAATAAAATACAACAGCATCAAATATGTACAATATAAATAAAAACAATGATTAATTATGCATCTGTCATCAATCAAATACCGAAGAATTATTGCAAATGTTATAGTGCCGTTATGTGTCGTTAGCTCACAGATACCAACATATTTCCATTTATTATCGCCAAAGTAATGCTCAATCTTTTAGAAGCACAAAAAATACCAAAAATACTATGAATGTAGGTATATCGTAAAAAACTTTGAAAAAATCTACCTACTTAGGATATAACTTTTTGTTGGCTCCTGATTTAACTTTTCCCTAAAATATTTTAGCATATATCTACGTTTTATTAGTTTGGTTTAATTAAACCTATATTTAACTTCTTTAATCGATTGACATAGACGTTGAGTAAAGAACGTAAGCGTCTACAAACTGTATATAATTTCATTTTCAACACACTTGCTCATAACGACGTCTTTATTCCACCGATTTTTGGCTCATAATCCTAGATATTAAACACGCGTGCTTTTTCAGTATATTATTGCACTAGTGCCTTTAGTTTATTAACCCGACCAATTTACATTTGTACCCAAATAGTAAGTAAAGTTTAGTCGGGTTATAACTTTTTTTTACAAACAGTATTTATGCGAAAAATAACAGAATGTACATATTTATTTCAATAAATGGTTAATCCAGCTTTATTACTAAAAAATAACTCAAATTCATTTAAAATTTTCTGTTATTTATGTTTTCAACACGAATTATTACATTTTTAACCCATGGCTTTTGGCCGATTTAGTTCGCGCCTCAGCCTTTCGCGCGCATCGGTATCGCAACAAGAAAAAAAAAACACGAACGAAAAATGGCGCGCATTTTTCGTATATAGGTAATTGGAGTATAGTTTCTTTCTCGCAAGTGTGTTGAAAAAAGTCGTATGAAACACGTGTGCCTGTGACTATAATATAAGCGGCTTTCTTATGGCACACAATATCACCTTGTATATATAATGGTCAACTTAGCACACTTGTATCATAATGTACTATTTTGACATTTCTTGAAAGAAATATCTGCTATTTACTGAAATAATGATTTTAATGCTTATTCAGCTCGTAAAAACACAGTTTGTTACTCAGAATATAAGCATGAATGTACCTATGCAAATAGTGCGCCGGGGGTGATATAAAAGTGCAGAAGTCGCACAGTTCACCTCAACACAAAGGACAAACAGCTAACCGCAATGATTGCGCTCTACGTGGTTTGCGAGGTCACTAACTTTTAATAACTCAAATTATTATTGTCACAGGTCAACGGTAAAAATGAAATAAGAGTTAAATTGATTTTAGAATGTTTTTAACACTTACAGTGTCTTTATTTCTTATGTCTATATTCTTAAAGATCGACACTCGAATCTGCAACTTCTGGCTCAATTGGAAGAGCGTTTGGCCCGGTTAGTTATTTTTGGTTTCTTACTTAATCTTTAAGAGTAAAATCGAATTTTATTGTTTTTCAGCTGTACTTGATATGGATTTCTTCATGGTAAATAAAAACTACTATTTCATGTTGAATTAAATTTAGTCAAATCTGCCCACTGATAAATTATAAAAGGGCTGCAGTATATTGACTGTACAAAGATAGCATAATCAATAGTCTCTTAAATGACGTGACGTGTATGAAAGAATCTCTTCATAATATTTTACTTACAAAAGTAACATGATTTACCGGGCAGTTAACTGATGGCCGCTTAGTCATTTTATTTTATTTTGGAGAATTCTGAGTGAGATTCAATCCATTTGTACGATCTTAGCTTAGCTTTTGATTTCTTTGAATTTGGTGGAGTTAGAACGCTGCGTTTACGTTATAGCTCCGCACTTTTAGTTAGAGCAAGTGATGTTTTCGTGTTTAGCCGGGATTGAGTCACTCTAAATAGACAAAGAAGCCCATATCAGTTGGGATAGCTCTTGTCTCTGGGCTACGTTGCGAAGTCGTTGACCCAAACTCGCTGCATCGGGCGCCAACTTTCCGTTTGTTTTCTTTTCTCGCGCAACAAACAATATTTCAATTTGTATTTATTGATGTTCGAACAAAACAAATATTAGACAGCTGATTTGAGATGAGGCATGCATTTTTTAATAATAAAATCAGATTTTAATTCATAATATATTAATTTTAGATTCCGATTTGAACCTATGGTCATCTTACATTTTATCGTTTCCTCACATACGCGTAAGTCTAATTTTATGAGTAATTATTGAGCAGTAAAATAAGAGATCAAAACAATATTTATGTCAACTACACAAACCCTAGCAAAAATCAACTTTCTATCCTATTTATAGAGAACCTTTGTTTATTTCATAAAATATGCTAAACAATATTTCACAAAATACTCCTGTTACGGAAAATCAATTTGCTGCCATGTTACAAACGATTTGGGATGTGTCAGTAACATGAGTGAGCTCTTTTATGAACTCCAAACAAACAGAACGAGGAATATAGAGAGGACAAGGGCCGTCCGGATTGTTAGTTTTGGTTTCATTTCACATTAAAACTTTCATTTTAATGTTGCTTAACCTTTTGAAGTTGTACCCATGTTATTTGGGAACACAGTTAATATGTAGTAGAATCATATATCAAATGTCTCTTAGCATTTTAAGTGTGTAGGTTTCAATAACCAAAGACTCTAACGTAAAGTAAAAATGCTTATTTATAAATAGAAATGTAATCAAAAATCTACTGTCAGGAGAAAACTTTTATTAAAGCCTTGATCAGTCAATTCAATTCAGTTCCAGAAGTTTTCCAATAGACGGGTACCGAAATAATGAGTAGCACTCTTAATTGTATTGAATTCTGAACGATCTTAGTATTTTTTTGAACTGAGCAGATGTTTGACCTCGATTGTACCTGATGTCAGGTGTGATGGATAATAATAATATTGTTCAGATCCCATAGTAAGTAGCCAATGCAC
The DNA here is from genome assembly GCA_963924145.1 of Pyrausta purpuralis. NCBI lineage: Eukaryota > Metazoa > Arthropoda > Insecta > Lepidoptera > Crambidae > Pyrausta > Pyrausta purpuralis. The sequence goes on from OZ001655.1 coordinate 1,632,575, forward strand.
TTGCGTTATGGAAATCAGACACAACGGTGGTACCACAACACCCAGACTCGAGACAATATAGAAAATTTTGGTTCCTATATTGAACCGACCGGGGATCGGATACGGGACCTCGGAGCGGCGACGTCTTGAAACCTAGCGTGCTTAGCCACTAGCTAGACCACGGAGGTCGTCAAGGGATGACCTCAGACATTTGTAAAGACCTGTTTTTCATATCAATGTCATTCGCCTTATAACTTGTAAAGTAGATTAGTGAGTCAGTTTCGAAGAAACTTGATACGATATGATTACCTAGTCTTTACCTGCACAATTTCCTCTCTTAACAATCGCAGTACTCCGAGTTTCACATCTCGGTATCGTAACGTTGCCATATTTCAATCCCTATTGAGTCCGCTGCTCCTCGGAGCGAGTATCACCTGCACGGTTATTACGTAACTCTAATCGTAATTGCTATCACATTGCGATAGGCTAAACATTTATAAAGATTTAAGTATGTCTGAACAATATGATACCTGATATGAAACAAAAGACGTGTTCGTAGCGCAGTGGTAACAGCGTTTTGGTAGTGATACCGAAGTGAAGCAACCTTCGGCGCGGTCGTGTTTGGATGGGTGACCATTCCGACCATATAAGTGACGTACATCACGAGCATCTCCGTGCTTTGGAAGGTACGTGAAGTCTTTGGTCCCGGCTAATATCGGTTGATATTAGTCGATAAGCCTAGTCGGCCTCAGAATTGGATTTGTAAGTGTTTGAATGTTAGTCTCGAGATTTCACAAAAACGAGAACTCATAGCGAGACTATTCTTTTTCAGTTCAATCAGGTATATTTTAACTTACACTGTACCCTTAGTCATAAGGGTAAAGTGTAAGTTGAATCAAAATCCGTCCAGTAGTTTTTGAGATATAAGTTACCTAGAAAACATGAAATAAATAAGTAATTTAAAAATTTAACCGCCTTCAAAAACCTGCTAAAGGGTGATTTTAAGACAGTTTTAAAGGCGTTTTTTTTAAAATTATTTTTACATGCATAGCAACCGCTTTCGAGAACGTCACAGCCCTGCATGTATCGCAATAGTTATTTCGCGGACGGCGCATTACCGGGCTCACATCGGCTCAAGCTGTGACGCGGAAAATTGTTACTGTTCAAGCCTTTTATCAGCCGACTTACAACTTGAGCGGCTTTGTGTGGGAACATAGATACTTATTGATATAATTTAATAAGTTTAATCAGGTCCATTTAAGGCGGATATAAAGGTAACTTGAAAGCTCAGAATAAAGGCTCAATTTATTCTCAATTCAAAATATAACTACAAAATAAACCTATTCATCTCCATATGAATCCAAAAAATCCCACTATGAACAAGATTATGACCAAAATAAATAAATAAATAAGATTAGTGTATGCAAAAATAAACCAATTTTTTTTTGGTGCAACTAACATGTAATTATGTTTTAGTTTTTAATGAAATAAAAGACTTATAACGATCGTTGAATACACGATAATGTGGCACTGTATTGACAATAGGATACGAAGGTCGTAAAGAATGTTCATAACAATATTCGCTTTTTGCTTTACATTTCTTTATATTCCAAAAGACATTAGCCCAGCTTTTCAGCAATCTAAAAAACATGACAAAGAAACCGAGACGGTCCGCGCGGCCCCGAGACGAATCGCGACGTTTAAGATAAATAACAAATAAATTGCGCTAATGGCTTTTTGCAAAACGTATATTTCACCAGTTTCCCCGTTAATTGAATATAAGATAAGAAACCTTTAAAGCCTATAATAGATATTAAGATCTCGAACTGAGCCCCGAGGTATTCCAACCACTGCCTATTAACACAAATTAATTTTAATCAAGCCAATTTGTGAGCAAAAGGATGGTCGTTCCTTGACTTCGTTATGATCTTATATGCATTAATTTGGTGGTAATTACAAATGGCTTTTGATAAGGATAATTAACAAAATTACTTTACACAAACTCGCGGCTAACGGATGTCGAGGACAAATTAAAAGTTAACGTAATTCAGCTTCTTTGTTTCTGCGATAATTACTTCTTAAGAGCTAAATGCTAAGCTACATGGAAAAAGTTTGAGAAATTCCTTATAAGGTGAAGTTTCAAAACGTTACCTACGTTACGTGAAAACGTTTACGAGTACCTTTTATACCCGTTCTTTTGAATAAAATTGCCAGTCATTTGGCGCAACGATCGCACCTGAGATAAATGACAAAAATGGAGCTTTAAAATGTAGAATAATAGATTCGTAAAGAAAAAACAACTATTGGCAACTTCATGATTTATAACTAATTATAAATGTTACTCGAAATGTATACAACTCCTTGGGAATGCATACAATTTTGAAGCTATTTATGAAATGTATAAAATATTGAATCAGGGATTGTTTATTTACACACATATTTTTAGAATTTTAATATCGTATTAGGAAATGTATAAAACGAACGCTGTATGTGCAGAAGAAAAATAATAAATCATGTTTTAAATTTAGAACTTCATTCAAGGTTCTCATTGAGATAAATCAAGTAAAAATCATCCGGTTGATATATTATAACATTTTCATATTTATTGATAATTGAGAAAATACAGTTTTTATTGAGGCTTTACTAGAGCAACACGAGTTATATTTACTTAAATTTATCACATTTCTAATAGCTGTTAAGAAAGTGTATGTATTTCCTAAGAAATGTGTCTTATACAATTTACTGCTTGTATTTCCAAGTAATTTTAGGAATTATATATGAAGCTCGCTGGGTTTCAATGTGTCGCCGCTCCGAGGTCCCGGCCCGACCGGGTCAATGTAGATTGTAGATCATAATTTTCAATATGGTCTCGGGTCTGGGTTTTGTAGAACCACCGTTGTGTCTGATTTCCTTAACACAAGTAAATTGGCTACTTACTTTGGGATCAGATCAGTGTTGGTAATTGTTATTTATGTAAAATTCCTAAGCATTGTATACAATTGAACCGACCTCTGTGGTGTAGTGACTAAGCACGCTGGTTTCAAGGCGTCGTCGCTTTGAGGTCCCGGGTTCGATTCGATGGTTCGAGTCGGGTCAATGTAGATCAAAATTTTCTATATTGTCTCGGGTCTGGGTATTGTGGTACCACCGTTGTGTCTGATTTCCATAACACAAGTGCACTAGTTACTAACTTTGGGATCAGAGCAATGTATGTGGTTGGTGTACAATATTCATTTAATTTCCATAAAATTCCTAGGCATTGTACGCAATTAATTTTTTACATTGATTTTGTACATTTCCTGTAAAATAAATACATACCAAACAATAGGAAATGTGAATTATTTCAAAGTAAATCATCAAAAACTATTATGAAACCTGTGTAAAAACCTTAAAATTAAATTTAAAACCGACGTTGACGAATCTATCTTCATACGGATGCTGCACGCCTGAACATTCCAGGACCCCGTTCACAGGTCACAAAGTCTTGGCTCACGGGTCACAATCGCAGGTCGTACAAGCGGACGCTGCGAAATGGGACCACTTTGTGAGTCGCAACAAACGCTTTGTCCTGTCCTTCCGATGGCCGACACAATTGCTTTCTGGCTTTTATCTTGTGGTACGTTTATTGTGTCTTGTTTTAATAAGTTTCACGTTATATTTTAACGTAGAATTATTACGAATTAATAACAGACTCGTAATTAATAGGATTCAGTGTGTATTTTTAGAGTCTTTTTTTTTACATTTTCTTGGAGGTTTTATTTTCAAATATTGCCAAAATCAATTTAAAATCCTACCAATTAGGTTAAAATATTGTTGTAATAATTACCATGTTTAGTTATTAATGTGAATAAACTTAATTCTTCTTGTATTACATATACTTTATCATGGTATGAACGAGTAAGCAGTTCCAATGATTGAACAATATTTTCCATTGAAATCGTTAGTTTAAATCGGCTCACCGCTTCGTCCATTTCGCAAAATGTAGTTCAGTTCCGTCCCTATTATACTCGCCGAGCGAATCAGTACCTTTATTGTAACTAGATGTTCGAATTGTCAGATTCAGCCGTTTCTGTTGCTCATGCTAGCATAACCTCATGAGTGAAAGAGACGGCTCAGTCTGAATGACGAAGATAAATCTGCAGAGTTGAGATTCTTTCGTAACTCGTAGTACTCGTCTACGGGCGCTACGAGCTACCACGTTGCTGCAACGCTACGGTGCTACGGCGCTACGGAGCGCAGCGGCCCGTCTATTTAAATAGTGCACCCGCCGTATAATCCGTTCTTTCATTAAAATCTTCTTGTATATTTTGAAATAAAGGAGATATTACACGATTCAGGGATGTATTTTGTTTTCCAATGCCCAATGTCTGTAAAGTGCTTCATAAATAGGGGTTTGGATGAATTTCTCGATGAATGATGGTTTCTGTACTGAATGTTGCAAATGTCTTTTTTTACGAAGAATTTGTTTGATCTGTTTTTACGTGTGTGCATAGTCGTCGTAAATGTCTTAATTGTTTTTGACCACCTTCGTGACGATATTTTTTGATCTTATGACTTTTTTCCAATTTATGCACAGAGATATTTTTTATTCTAAAATGGGTATTTTCTTATGTATTAAAACATAGTGTTTTACCACGAGTACAATACTGTTTGCACACTGAAACGGGTATTTTAAAACATTGTGAATTATTTTGTCTGCATCTCTTAGTGAGTGTATATCGAGATCCAGTCAGCTGGGATTTATTGTCTGGTTTAATCGTGTCAATAGCGCTTAGTTAATGTTTAAACAGCTTTGTTCCATTGAGCCCCATCGGCGCGTTGTCACTAATAGACTGAGAACTGGGACAGCTATTAATCCGCTGATTTGTCGATTACGCTCCACAATCTATTTTATAAATTTAGATTTTATGAAGTCCTTACTTATTTACTTGTTGCTTGTGATATGATGAACTCCTGTAGTCGTAATACTGAGCAATAGAACTCCTATTATGTCTGGAGTGCTGCCTCCAAATGTGTCAATTATTAGAGAGTTTTTACATTCAGGCGACTTTAGCAGCGTGACCGACGACAAAAGACTATTTCAAACACTCAACTCTTGTGACACTTCTCATAGCTTCTTTAAACGTAGAAGTAACAACTCACTGCCGATAATAAACCTATTGCAGTCAATAGTCGCACGACAGTCGCGCTACTGATAATTTCATACACATGGCAGCAGCGGCGCGCTGCAGTCACGCAACAGAAGCGCTGGTGTTTTTAGGGTTCCCTAGCTGAATGGCAGAAAACGGAACCCTTACAGTTTCGTCAAGTCTATCTGTCTGTCTGTCCGTTCGTATGTCACAGCCATTTTATTCTGTAACTGTAAGCATCACACTGTTAAAAATTGGTAGGAATGTGTATCCTATCAACCTCTTTACGATCCTTATACAAAAAAAAAATATTGACATTTAAGGAGGGGCTCCCATACAAGAAACTAAAACCAAAAATTTTTTTTTAGTGTTACCTAAATGTGTGGGTTGTCAATAGATCTTTTAAAATTAAATAGAGATTTCCAAAACCATTTACTTTTAACTCCTCCAATTTATGTTTTTAAACGTATCATCGCATTCGGTTTCATTATTTTTATTTGCAGCGTCCGAGCGATTAAAGACTAATGTTTCATAGCTAGACGCTTCCAAAGTGGTAAAATGGTCGTCCCCCCCAGATAACTTCTAAACTAAGCGAGTGTAAATTTTGAAAAAAAAAATAGTGTACATCTTAACAAATACTTTCAATGACAATTGGTTCGGACGGGATCGAACGAGAAGTTTTTGAGATATAGCACATTTTCAACAACCGCAAACATAACTTTATTCTTCATACAAGCACTATAAAAAACAAAGTTATATTATCAGGCAACAAAATATCGTGGTATTTTACTATGTGGAAGTAAGTGGATTCCCTAATTCAGTTAAAGTTGGCACGGAACTCTCAGTGCGCGAGTCCGACCCGTACTTGGCCGGTTTTTATGTATGGGCATCCGCTGCTGTCGCGCTGCTGCCACGCTGCGACCACGCTGCTGCTGCGCTTTACTGTGAAGGCGCACTTAATATAGTATCTATAGTTTCATTACAAAACGATGCGGTCTTCTCCCATGTTGTTCTCTGACAAAAAAGCTTACATTATTAATTTTATGAAGCAATTAAGTTTGACGTTTTGTAACAAATGGTTTTTCCCGACTTCAAATAAAAGAAAGTAATTAGCTGAGCTGCAGACGGATAGACCAGTGCAAATCATGAGCGATGCGTTTGCAATTCCTGTTTGTGTAGCTAAAGAACACGTTGAAAGCACACGTGCAAGTCCGAGAAAATTATGCGTCAGTGCTGCTAAAAGCTAGCGTTTACGTAGTATATTGGAATTTTAAAAGTACTGCATCCTTTTAAAGTTGCAATAAGAAAGCAGCAAGTTAGGTTTTGTCATGTTTTTGTCATTAAAAAAAAGTGGCAACTCTGATAGCGCACGCTTCCTGACGTCACTACCTGTTTAGCGAAGGAAGTGGTAAGTGGTAGCGGTGGTGGGATAGTGAGGGGATTCATAGGGTTCGCAATCGAGTCAGAGGGCTGTTTGTAAGAGCTTTAAGGGCTCTTGCGGAACTTAAGCCGGTTTGGCTTCTAGAAATATTATACTTAAAGTTAAATGATTAAAGATATTGGCTGTGCATAATTATTGTGAAGTATTTTTATAAGTTTTGTTGTGATTCGAGAACGAGTATTCATTTTACCATTACCACTTCTTATCTTTGTGTACGGGTAGCCGCGGCCATCAGCTCAAACCTAGTCCTGTAAGTCAATACGTCCCGATGTGAAACTTTCTCAATGAGAATATGCCCCGACACCACTTACTAAACTAATACTTTGACAGTTTTGAGTGTTCGCAAGGACAGTTTTAAATAAGTTTCACGAATCAAAATATTCTATATACACTTTTTATTGGATAAATATAACTAAGTTTGATTTGGTTTTGTGTCTTATATTACCCATAGTTTGCTTTTGTAACACGTTCGTATAAATAAACAGAATTTCTAATCGCAACACAGAGACAATTTATGTACAAAACGTTGTGCTGAACTGTTTTGTAGGTACATAAATATAAAACGCCCACCAGTAGCCAACAAAAGCAACCATACCTTTTCATATCTAAGGTTAATACTGCTTAGTGTAGGTTTCGAACCCAGGACCTCTTGTGCGAACTAACCGCTACACCAACGAGGCAGTCAATCGGGTTTGAATCCTGGGTCGAGACAAAATTTGTTTCTGAGTTTTACTGTCTTGAAAGTACTTGAAAACAGGAGTCGGAGTCAGGAAGTTGGTGGTTATGGATGACAGAAGTTGCCTCGTAAAACACGTTAAGCCGTTTGTCTTGCGCCTGATCTCACATCAGTCATGGCGCACTGAAACGGAAAGGAACAGAGAGTGCACTAGTAAATAGGTATTGCCCACATATCTGCGTACTGTATCTCTTTTAGCTTCTGTCTAGTTGAGGGCGTGAGAGGTGCCACAAGTCTGTAGAAGAATATTATTAGTGTAGATTACAAATATAATTAAAGATGTGGAGGGTAGGCATTATAATATTTTTTGCTTATGACCCTATGCATGATTTTTTTTAAATATTTTTCTGCAGCTAATAAACAAATTGTGCAATTCAAAGTAACATTTTTTTATGTCATGAATTACTTTAGTAGTGGACGTATCATCGCTGATAATGATGATGTATATTTTTACACTCGGACAAAAAACAAATGTCACACCATTCGTTTATAAAGGATTAGTTGATCAGTCAAAGATCCGAGTGGTCGTTCAATTTGTGTTGCCGTCGAAACAATTGAATGATATTAGCATAAAAAGTGCGGGTTCGAAAATTTACGATATTATCCGAACATTATCATAATAGAATAATTCTAGACTTAGGACTCTGCTAAAAATGCATAAACATTGTAGCCCTGTTTAACTTTTAATGAAACCTACTTATTTACGGTAGGGTTTCCGGCCAATTTAGTTAGTAATTTATTGTACGTATATTTAATGGGTGTTTTTCTTCTATAACTTAGTTAACCTTGAAAAGCTCAAGATACATAGGGAGTAATTAAAACTTTTATAAATGTTGAACATGTAGTAAATGATCCTGTTGTAAGTTGTATGTATCGTTCGTAACGTTCTTAGATTAACTTTATGCAGTATTCGGTATTTTTATATTTTTTCTGAGTAGCCCTCCGATTCAAAACTATTCGGTTATGGATTCAGTGACATCGATAGCTTTCACTGAATAATACATTCATAAGAACGTGGATTTATCCCATGCACCTTTTTTTTGTTCTTTCATCACATGTCCGTCTCTCCTGTCATTGTTCTCCTTCAACATTAGATTCCGGACTCGTAATCCCAATTGCTTTGACCTTCAAGTTTATTCAAACAATACATCTTATTCCACATGAGTGAATTAATTAATTTGTGTACACATGTTTTAAAATTATTGTCCTGCACCACTGTATAGAATAGATGATTCGAAATATTGTATATTTATGACTGTAATTTTTTATGTGTTCCAATGAATAAATGAAATGAAATGACATTTGCTATCGATATCCGATCAAATGAGTTATACAATAGTTAAAGTAATTAATAAATATAATCGAAAATATTAAAAAAAATGCCGGAACCCAAGCTGAATGGCTTATGGAATGATTCTGAATTCTCGCTCCGATACATTTTCGATCTTACTCCGCAAATGATACATATGAAATCATTAAAATAGATGTAAATAAATTATTGTTCACTAATCATAATCCCATGAAAGCTTCAGTTTCTAGAAATGTTTTAATACTCAAACCTTTATCTTCAAAATTTACTTCTTCTTCAATAAATGAAAACCTCGATAGTCAACCCTAACCGTCAAGTTTGCAATGAAAAGCAGTGAGGTCGCGGTGACCTGAGGTGGCTTAGAAGCGTTACAGAGGACGACTGTGATTATGCCGCTCGCTTGCATGAAACAGCCAAGGTTCATACATAATTAAATTTGGAATTTATTTAGTACGATTCACTGAAGAAAAATTTCTTGGGTGGCATTGTATTTATTTCGTATTCCCACTTAATTTTTTTTTGCACAAAAACTGCAATAAGAAGGCATATTAATGAATATCATAAAATGTGGTGCATTTAAAAATATTTATGTATTTGTCTTATTCATAAATAAATAAATTGCTATTTATTTAATATAATCAAAAATTTTGCAACAAATTATTTGCAATTATGCAATATTAAGTCTTATACCGAAAAACTACATTTTATGTGTATGCCAGAAAGCTAAGACGCTTCTTGCTTTCTGACACACTTGTTTACGAGCTTTCAATTTTTTTTTTTATTAATAAAACTACAGTCCACAGACTCTTTGGTCCGTGCCTTATCAGTCAGCCAGTCAGCTTTCAATAATTTATGTTTGTGAACTAATTCGGAATATTTCAAAGCGAGCGTACCTGATAAGTTCGTTCCGAAGACAAATGATCGCTTGCGTTAACATGGCTCTAGAATGAAGCAGTGAAACGATGAGAATAGGCAACAATATTAACAACAAAGTCAGAAACACTAGAAATGATTAATTCGAATGAAAACATTGCACCTCTTTACCTCCCTATTTATTATGGTCATCGGCTTAGATTAGAAAGAGAAGAATTAAGTAAAACTTTACAGAAAAACACCTTATAATCTGCTGATACAAGATATATTTTCGTAATTAGGTATCTCATCCGGCTCACTATACAACCGGTACTATCTCTGAAAGTGAATCAGGGAACCGATAAAGAAGGTGAAGAATCATAGTAAGCGGCTTACCGCTCAATTGCGATGTCGCCTTATTGTGACGTCACGGAGGCTCAAATCCACGCACTTTTAATTTCCCTAGGGCGAGACCCTAACAACCCAGAACGGGGACGAAAAAAACAGACTGTTGGTCCTCCTTTTACATACGTAAAAAGATCTAGAAGAAAAGGGATGGTGCTAGAAGTCAATGAGATCTAAAATCCTATCGGCGAAGAATACTGACATTGTTTTTAATGTGCGTTCATCGATAACAGTTCAAACAAGAAATATGGTTAAATATATTTTCTGTTGAGAACATTAATCGGTTTCTTTGTTATTCAATTGACATTTGTTTATTTGTCAATCCGGTTACGATTTGCCATTTGGTTTGCCTGGAAACTTATTTAAACCATAAATACCTTATTTTGAAACTAAAAGAGGCATTTCGGGGTACCTAGCTATGAAAAGTTTGTTATTTTCATATTAAAATTACCAATTAATATAGAATGGCAGTGAGATTTCATGAAGTCATTTTAATAACATATATTTTTTTTATTAGAGAAACTGTACATGGTCTTGGCAATCTCTTCTGAATACAATTCAAAGAAACGTCAAGGATTCTAATATAAAAATCTGTCTTGAGGAAAAGTAAAGTTATTCTGTCGATTGACAGCACTGAAGTTCAACAATTATTAATCGACAACTCACTAACAAGTTTCGAGTGTTGATCAAATTACCTCTGAGTCTAAAAGTAGAGTCTATAAAAATGTACAAATTTCGCGCGGCTTAAAGAGGAACAACAATACGAATTCATTTAATAATATTATGTAGATCCCCGGGTCGAACCAAAAATATATACCTGAGTTTTTCTGTTCAGAAATTCTTAGGGTAGCCCGGAGTTTGGAAGTTGGCAGTGTTTCACCCCCTCGTCGTGTGTCACGGAAAAGCACGTAAAGCCGTTGGTCCTGCCCCTGATCTCTCTCCGGTCGTGTCAGATTGGTGTCCCATCGGGCTATGAGAGTGAAAGGAATAGAGAGTGCACCTGTGTTTGCGCACACACTTATGCTCTATAATATGTCCCGCGCAGTCGGATAGTCGTTGTGACTGGCCATCGTAGTCGAAATCGGCTAGGGGGACTTTTACCTTCTGGAGTAAGACATGTGAATTGTATTACAGAAATATATTTAGTGAACGCCTTGGGCATGGAAATCATCATTGTTGGCAACTCCAACAATAAGAACCTTTTGTTTTTTCTATATCCTTGTCTTTGACAGCAAATTACTATCTTTTGTCTTCTCATCTTTGACTTCTATAAATTTATACGGTTTAAGCTGTTTCCTGAGCAAATAAATAAAATATGCCCTCACGGAGTCTTTAATTTATCAACCTTGAGACCAGCCACGCAGTCAGTGCCTAAAGCGAAAAATATAGTCCACTATCAAATAATAATAATAATAGTCCCCCTAGCCGATTTCGACTACGGTGGCCAGTCACAACGACTAGCCGACTGCGCGGGACATACTATAGTGCACAAGTGTGTGCGCAAACACAGGTGCACTCTCTATTCCTTTCACTCTCATAGCCCGATGGAACAGCAATCTGACACGACCGGAGAGAGATCAGGCGCAGGACCAAGGGCTTTACGTGCTTTCCGAGGCACGGGGATGAAACACCGCCGACTTCCAAACTCCGGGCTACCCTAACTATCAAATAAGCACAAGAGCGACGATGAGGACAATCATCAAAATCACTAGCTATATAAACTCAGGGAAATTTTATTCTAAAATAAAAAATGCAGTATACTGTAAATACTCTAATGATAGCCTACTGCAGACAAGCTTAAACTTGCCTGATATGGTGTAATACTGGTCTTTGAAATGACAGTCCCTGAATGTGTAATTTTAATGATGACAAAATTACACAGTGTGTGTGTAACTGCTTTGCTCGAGCTCTCATTTCCAAGTGAATATACATAAATGAGTATTTACTTCAGAATGATATTTTTTTTATTAAATTTACATTGCGACTCGTTCCATGTGCTTCTTACATGGGACATACGATGACACTGGGACACCGCGTCTTCTTATCCGTGATCCGCTTAGCTATTATTTGGCTTAAGCTTTGGCATTGCAATTGGGTATTTTTGATTTTAATGACTACAGATAAACCAATTGTATGAGATTTCGAAATGAAACTAATCTAATGGTTTTTCTAAATACTTCGTTAATAAATTAAGTCAAGTTTTTTTTTGTTAAGATTGTCATTTTTTATAAACTACACTACTTACTCAGAAGTAACTATCATATCTTCTATTTTACTTGTAAGCTCTTAGACACACACATAGATTGCTTTATGTTACGAGCACATAATACCCCAGCCAATCGCTAAGCGGCTTAAATTCAACCTCAGAGCTTGCGCTTATTTTTTGAATAAGTCTCTAGCATGCAGAGTTAAGATAAATTTACTTTTGCATATTTTATAATTTTTCAAACATCTCTCATTTTTGATTACGGTCTTAGGGGGCAAAATAAAATAAGGAACTCGTTAATGAGCCTATAAAGTATTTCTGCACGTTTTAGTAGGTAGGTATAGATAATTATAAATATTGCAAATGCGCTTTATTTTATGTACAAAAGTATTTTCAAAGTAAATGTTTACATTAATTCCTCACGGATGTATTTATCAACAATCTTTTGTTATGCTTTTGTTTATGCGACCGCCTTTGGCGGTTTGATACGTGAGCGTTTAATATAAATCAACATGCAGCCAGTTAACATGCTCCTCTCTATTAGATAACAACCAAGTGACAATCACAGTTACTCACTGACGCTCACTGTTACAAATAACAAATTGTAGTTAGTTTTATTTCCTCAATATTTCGCCCTAATTTCTCTACAAAGTTACGGCCCATTCATTTCAATTGCAACCGTAATAATATCTTATAGTCTGCGGTATCCACAGATTAAGTATCGGTAGCAGGTGGGGCGCTAATCCCGCAGTTTATAACAATCAAAGTTTAAGCCTAACGACTTTTATAATCGCACTAAATCAAAATAACTCGCGCGCCGCAAAAAGCTGTAAACAGTGAACGCATAAACTATGGAACGCCTTACTTTGACACCAAGTCCGACCGGATACTTTAACCAACAAAAAAAAAGTGATAAGTGCGGGTCGGATTGAGAGTTCCATGCCAACTTTAACTGAATTAGAGATCCACTTACTTCCACTTGGTAAAATATCACAATATTTTGTTGACAGCAAATATAACTTAGTTTTTTATAGCATTTTAGTATGAAGAACAAAGTTGAGTTTGAAATAAGCTATATCTCAAACATTACTAGTTTGATCTCGTTCAAAAACCAATTTTCCTTGAAAGTATTTGTAAAGATCTACATCACGTATTGTTTCAAAATTTACACTCGCTTAATTTAAAAGCTCTTGGGAGGCGGGACGCCTTTTTACCTTTTTCGGAGCGCCTTTCTCTCAAACGTTAGACTTAAAGCAAATGGTTATAGAATATATATAATAGTCCATTGCGAATGAACAAGCGGGCGTCTAGTGATAAGGCCGTAAACAATGCAACGAGTCAGTGCGCGGTGCAGCAGCTGACGAGCCAAGTGCTCAATATGTCGCCAGAAAATAACAAACATGATTGGCAAACTATACGTCGGAAAAAGCGAATTAAATATCGATTTATTGGCAAGGCTGGTATTGCAATGGATTCGGGATGTAATTTCAAAGCGGCAGATAAGAAAGTTCCGATCTTTATCACAAACGTACATATTAATACTAAGGAATGTGACATAATTGATTACATTCGAAAGAAGACTAACGAAACTGTTGTATTAGAAAGAATAAATATGAAGAAAGAAAGACAGCACAAAGCTTATAAATTCATGACTTCAGAGTGTAATGTATCGTTATATTTAGATGAGCAATTATGGCCTGCGGGCATAATATTCCGAAGATTTGTTAGTTTTAAACATAAAGGAGCGAACAGCCAATGGGTTGACAACGGCCTAAATGAACTCCGTAATGGATAGCAGCCTTTATCGTTTTGCTAGCTACAATTGCAAGAATGTGAAGCGATCCATCGAAGACGTACGAACTTTGTGCCGTTTGTGTGACGTTGTGTGCCTACAAGAAACATGGCTTCTACCGCACGATATTCCATACATTAGCAGCATAGAAAGCAGTTTTGGATATACTGGAAATTCAGCTGTGGATACGTCGGCGGGCATATTACGTGGGCGTCCATATGGTGGCGTTGCAATATTGTGGCGTCATAGTGTTTTCCCAAAGGTCTCAGTGTTGCCATGTAAAAATGTGCGTATGTGTGCGGTTAAAATTACTACACGTGATCGTCTATTGGTGGTGATAAGTATTTATATGCCTACAAATTCAAATGAAAATTAAGATTTATTTAAAAACTGTTTAAGTGAAAAGAAGAACTGTTTGAGTGAATGGAATCGTAAATGAGTACGGTATAGAATCAGTATTTATTTTAGGCGACTTTAATTCAGACCCTCAAGAACTATTTTTCAGAGAACTAATTAATTATTGCAGTGAACAAAATCTGACATGTATTGATACAGATATGTTAGGACTAGATTCTGGGAACTATACCTACATTAGTCAAACGCATGATACGTGTACTTGGTTAGACCATTGCGTGGTAACCCAATCGGCTAGGCAATGTGTAAGCAATATATATGTTAAATATGATATTATGTCTTCTGACCATTTACCGCTCAAAGTTGAGTGTAACCTTAATGTTTTGACCCCTAAGATATCGCCTAATATTGAAATTGAGAGAAATGTTGTCTGGGGACATAGAAATGACGAGAAAATTGCGAAATATACAAATGAGTGTAACAAATTATTGAAAAATATAGACTTTCCGATTGAGTTTGAGACGTGTGCCGATCATTATTGTGTCGACGCGGGTCACAGACATGTTCTAGATAAATTGTATTCCGACATCGTTACTGCCCTTCGCGACGCGTCTATGAAGGCGGCGGAAAAAAGGGAGGCAGGCTTTATGCGGGCGGGTGGCTCACGCATCATGGGTTGGAATAAGCATGTTGCTGGGGCTCACGGAGTAGCCAGGTCCAAGTTTAGGGAATGGGTACGGTGTGGTAGGCCAAGGTCCGGGTGTGTCCGGATTTTGGCAGAGTACAAACAAGATCAATGTACGGCCCGGACTTCCTGCGAGCGTCGGTGGGGTAAGTGAACCTAAAGAGATCGCTAATATATTCAGGGAGCTTTTTACTGTAAAATCCCCGCGATGTCCGGCTGGGGAGATGTTCAATGCTGACAGGCTCAATGAGTCCGTGGGTACGCGGTTCACCGCCACAGAGGTGAGTAAGGTGATTAAGAGTATGACGCGGGGTAAATCCCCAGGTCATGATGGACTCAGCATTGAGCATCTCCATTATGCTGGACCCCATCTTTCTCGTGTATTGGCTATGTTTTACTCTTTATGCGTGGGCCACTGCTATCTACCGGATAACTTTATGAAAACTGTGGTAACAATTATGTAACACTACACGACAACTTGTTTGGATTCCGCCCGAATCTATCAACTGAGAGTGCGATACTGTGCCTTAAGCATACCATCAACTACTACACAAAAAGAAAAACGCCAGTATACGCCTGCTTCCTCGATCTGTCCAAGGCGTTCGATTTAGTCTCATACGATGTTCTATGGAACTAGCTGAAGGCTATTAACTTACCTGTGGAGCTCATCAACTTGTTTCAATTTTGGTATGGGCATCAGCGAAATTGTGTGAGATGGGCGGGAGCGATGTCGGAGCAATATCGACTCGAGTGTGGGGTTAGACAGGGAGGTTTAACCTCGTCTACCCTGTTTAACATCTACATGAACGACCTGATCGTCGCGCTCAGCAACCAGCATGTTGGCTGCCATGTAGATGGAGTCTGTGTGAATAATCTCAGTTACGCAGACGATATGGTGCTGCTGAGCGCGTCGGTATGTGGACTAAGAAAACTCCTGAGCACGTGTGAGGAGTATGCCATTGACCACGGGTTAAGATATAATGTGCAGAAGAGTCAGTTTATGGTTTTTGAGGCTGGTTCAGTAGATACCCGTGCGGTTCCTCCGATATGCTTGAATGGAGTACCTCTTACGAGGGTAGATAATTACAGGTATCTGGGACATATTCTCACGACTGACCTCAGAGACCATGAGGACATGGGTAGGGAACGGAGGTCATTGTCCATAAGAGCCAATATGTTGGCCCGCAGGTTCGCAAGATGCTCTAAAGAAGTTAAAATTACACTGTTTAAAGCCTACTGTACATCACTTTATACCTGCAGCCTGTGGGCGCATTATACACAGAAGAGCTACAATGACCTTCGTGTCCTTTATAACAATGCTTGGAGGATTGTTGTGGGGCTGCCCCGTTTCTGCAGTGCCTCGGGCATGTTCGCAGAGGCGCGCACCGCCTGCTTTTATTCTACTATGCGCAAGCGTAGTGCCTCCCTGGTGCGCAGAGTGCGGGCCAGCCCCAACGCAATCTTATCGATGATCGCCAGTAGGCTCGATTGCCCCTACATGCGGCACTGTAGTGGCAGGCATGCCCCCGTTCAACCTTTTGTGCGGGGGTTTTAAATTTTCAGTTTTATTTTTTTATTGATTTCAAATTTTATATTTTATGTTACGTTAAAATTTTAATATTATCTTATGTATTAGATTTTCAATAGTAATTATATAATTTAATTGTTTTTAATAGTAATGTTTAATGGTCATGATTATGGGTCCTAGAAACACGAAATAAATGAATTTTAATATTTAATAGAAACCTCAATGTCATTTTGGACATTCCATCCATAGACACCCCATACGCATAGAATAAGAGGCCCCTTGATTATCATTATTCAGATAGATAACCTTGACAAAACTTTAAGGGTTCTTTTTTGCCATTCGGTTACGGAACAATAATACCTACGCAATAGGTCGGAATTAATAAGTAAGTGTTATTACAATGGCGTATCCGTAACTGGCGAAAATAGTACGGATGATGAATTCATGATTTATTACCTCGTCACAAAAGAGAGTGATCATAAAAGATAATAAGTTATGAAAAGCAAATATTGTTGTGTTAGTTCATGATTAATTGTGTATGTATTTTTTATGTCAAGAAATGTAACATCTACATTTTTTAACTTTTTTGAACTGTAAGTTATAAAATTGGCAGACCTAATACCTAAAAGGCAGTCTCTACTAGTCAAGCACTTGGAAATGCAGAATGTTTAATTAATCGCTAAAAAATTTAATATAACTGAAAGAAAATTAAGTCTTTTCATTAAAGTTACATACTAATTTATAATTTATTGAATGAAATTTATTTAGAGGGATTTATGTTAACTTGCACAAGAGCGTATTTCTACAGT
Source organism: Pyrausta purpuralis (assembly GCA_963924145.1). Taxonomy (NCBI): domain Eukaryota; kingdom Metazoa; phylum Arthropoda; class Insecta; order Lepidoptera; family Crambidae; genus Pyrausta; species Pyrausta purpuralis. The sequence goes on from OZ001655.1 coordinate 1,649,800, forward strand.
ATATCGGCTCACTGGCCGTAAAACGTATTCCTCACTCATTGTTAAGTGTGGGGAAATGCGGCTTAACCGCCAATCTTGGCTTTGAGTATACAAAGATGTGGCTTCACAGCTTTGAGTGAACTTTATAGTTACTTTAATTGTTTTTCAAGATTGCACAAGAAACTAACTGTAAACGATGTAACTGTAATGATGATGTAGCTGTAATGATGATGTAGCTGCAAAAGTTTGTAAAGGTTTTCTTTAGATAAAAACGGTTTTGATTTGTATTCGTATTAATAAAAAACCGGCCAAGTGCGAGTTGGACTCGCACACTAAGGGTTCCCTGCCAACTTTACCTGAATTAGAGAACCACGTACTTTCACTTCGAAAAAAATATCACAATATTTTTTTGACAGTTAATGGAACTTGGTCTTTAATAGTATTTGTATTAATAACAAAATTATGTTTGCGGTTATTGAAAATGTGCTATATCTTAAAAACTACCCGTCCAAACCAATTTTCGTACAAAGTCATTGTTTTTTTTTAATTAACACTCGTTAAGTTTAGAAGTTAGATGTGGGGTGGGGGAGGGAGAACGCCCAATTTACCACTTTAGATGCGTCTATCTCTTAAACGCTAGGCTTTTAGAGAAAATAGTTTTGGAACCTCGATGTAATTTTAATCTTTTGGTTTTCTGTATAGGAGCCCCCCTTAAATATCATTATATTTTTTTTGTATGAAAATCGTAATGTAATTGGGATTGAAAATTGTAATGGGGGACTTCAACACAAAACTGGACAAGTGAGGCGAGAATGAGTTGAAGGTGGGACCCTTTGGATACGGGCAAAGGAACGCCAGGGGACAGAGGCTGGCCGACTTTCTGGAGAAAGAGGGACTCTTTGCGATAAACTCTTTCTTCCAGAAGCCGCCTCAAAGGAAGTGGACCTGGTTGAGTCACGATGGCTTCACGAGAAACGAGATGGACTTCTTCATGACCTTCAAGAGACGGTTATTCAATGATGTCTCCGTGATCAACAGGGTGAAAACCGGTAGCGATCACCGAATGGTTCGAGGCACATTGAATATAAATGTCAAATTGGATAGGTCCCGCCTGATGAAGTCCACGCTCTGACCGACTCGTGCTCAACACCAAAATCCCGAGAGCTTTCAACTCAAGTTGTTAAACCGCTTCGATTGCCTAAAGAATTGCGTATCAGTGGACGAAATAAACAACGGGTTTGTGGCAACTGTCTAAACGGTGGGGTCTAAGTTTTTTAGGCCTGGCCGTAAAGATAGACCTCAAAAACTATCGGTCCACACTCTCGACCTTATGGCAAAACGTCGAGGACGAAATCACAGCAGAGCTTCTGAAGGCGGGTGGAACACCGGTACTTAAAGTCCTTCAGAGACTCTTTAATTCCGTGCTGCTAGAGGGAATCACGCCCAAGGCGTGGAACAGGAGTGTGGTGGTGTTGTTCTTCAAAAAAGGAGACGAAACCTTATTGAAGAACTATAGACCCATCTCACTCCTGAGCCATGTCTACAAGCTGTTTTCAAGGGTCATCAAGAATCGTCTCGCACGTAGGTTTGATGACTTCCAGCCTCCCGAACAAGCTGGTTTCCGAAAAGGCTATAGTACCATAGACCACATCCATACGCTTAGGCAAATTATACAGAAGTCCGAGGAGTATAATATGCCTCTATGCTTAGCATTTGTGGACTATGAGAAGGCCTTTGGTTCGATCGAAACTTGGGCGGTGCTTCAGTCTCTGCAGCGGTGCCACATAGAGTATAGGTATATAGAGGTTTTAAAGTGCATTTACAACAACGCTACCATGTTGGTCCGAGTACAGGAGCAGAACACGAGGGCGAGCAGGCACTGCGGAGAGGTGTTAGACAGGGAGACGTTATATCTCCGAAACTGTTCACAGCGGCATTGGAAGATGCTTTCAAACTTCTGGAATGGGAAGTAATCGGCATCAATGTTAATGGCGAATACATCACACACCTCCGATTTGCCGATGATATAGTCGTTGTGGCAAAGACGCTGGACGATCTTGGCACTATGCTCGAAGACATTGACCGAGTCTCACAACAAATAACTAAATCGCACTAAATAATTGAATTTACATGTGTTTTCAGGCGATTGAATTTACACGTGTTTTCAGGCGATGGCCAAGTCTCAATATATTAACATAAAACATTAAAGAATTTTAATATTGATATGCGTCACTGTAAGATGCTGTTAATTATTACGTAACAACTTAATGCTTCGAGTACGGAGATTCCAGACACAATTGATTTTCAATTGTTATGGATCACGATCGTGGTCTTAGAGACTGGACGTATTAAGACAGAAAGTTGCTTAAGTAGAGACTGAATGAATTAATAACCGACTTGGTATTACATGGATCTCACAACTTTTTACCGCAGAACAACTGAGGTGCGAGACTTGGTTTTTTTGACAAGTATTGTTTTTGATGGGATCTCATTCTTTTTTGTATTTAGTAGACAGTTCTACTTTTTTCCTTGTCGGTACCTTCTACTTATTGTATATATGTATATCTACCAGCAACGAATTTCCTTAAAGCCCTCTCTCTGACTTATGAACTTTTCGCCTCGCGCTAGCACCGCGACAGCTCGCTCGGCGACATTCACCTTTCCGCGCGCCCCGCCACTGTCCTCGCCCCGCGCCCTCGCGCTAGCACCGCGCAGCGCGTAGTAACGGCCCGCGCTCACTCGATAGCATCGCAGCGCGTGGTATAATAATTAATTTACAACCTTACGCACTCGTAATAAGTGCGAATACGCACGTAGGTACGTTTATTGCATTAAATAATTTAATTTGCACGTGTTTTCATGACGGGAATACCCAGTTTTTGCTCGATTTGGCAGGGGCACTACCATGCGCCTATATTTATATGTGACAAGCTTAATCCGGCTTCGCACGCAATAATAATAACTGCCGTAAAACATCGTTACGAATAAAGCCAATATTGAAAAATTTAACTGAAGACTTGGCTGTATGGGCTTAATTTGTTTTGCTGACTATTCTAGATTTTTTAGTTTTTCCTTGATTTATACACCAAACACTACTTATATTCCCAATTTGAAGTTTCTAGGTCTGCTAGAAGTGCCTTAGAAATTTGATGATCGGTGAGTCAGTGAGTGACAAAATTAAGAAATTTGACCCGTTATAATTCTTAAAATACTGGTTCAAATTAAATTTGAAATAAACCGTGTCTTTACAATGCTGCATGGTTTCTAAAAATTTCAGTCGTCTAGTTTTATCCACAACGAAGTTACAGGGGTCGAAAATGGTCTGAATTGCTTCGAGAAAAGGATGGTACGGCCGTGACGCTTTTTTGCTCGACTTGGTGGGGGCACTGCCGTGCCCCCAGAAAATATGCTTATGCAGCGGCAAATAAATTGTTTCGTAATAAAAAAGGAATACGTTTGCCAGGTTATGTTACTATCCCTAAGAGTGGTGGAGTTTTGTCACTCATCCCAATATTTGCTGGGCTATCGGCTTTAGGTTCACTTGCTGGAGGTGCAGTAGGTATAGCGAAAGCTGTTAATGATTCTAAGGCTGCACAAAAAAGTCTTCAGGAAGCTGAGAGACACAACAGGATGATGGAAGCAGTGGCTTTTGGAAAAGGATTATATATAAAACAACATATAAAAGGAGCAGGTTTATATCTTAGTCCATCAAAAAACTAAATAAACGGCTGCCCAGACGTGCACTCACCAACCTTGATATAATACAACACGCCACTGATATTCCTTATTTCCGTGGTGTTTACATGAGAGATACGTGACCATTGAAACCTATAAAGATAGAATGTAGAATTATGAATTTGGATTACAACATAAATCCTGACACGCATTGGGTAGCCTATGTGAAGCAAAATGAATACATATAATATTATGATAGCTTTGGAAATTTGAAACCACCAATAGAATTCATGAAATATGTACATGACTTGCCTATAAACTATAAGTATGCAAGACATCAAGCATTTGGTACTACAAACTGTGGGCATTTGTGTCTTAAATTTTTAAGAAATTATCGGAAAAATCATTTATATAATGAAAGAAAAAAATACATATGTCAGTTTCAAAATGTCTTTCACTGTGTCTCTAACTGGGAGAGAAGCTTCCTTATCAACAAATTACTCACCAACATTGGAGCTTCAAGGAGACTATCAATGTGATCTTTTGTACTTTTCAACTTTCAACTCTATTCCTAGTATAGATGAGCGCAATAATAAGTTTTACTATGGTGAAAAAGAAATTATCGAAATTCCTGAAGGGTCTTACGAGCTTTAAGATATTTGAGATTATTTAAAAAGCAACATTAAGAACACAATTTTAAAAATCACTTGCAATAATAATACATTAAAAACAAACATCTTCTGTTCAAAAGATGTTCATTTCAATAAGAGTGCATCATTAGCTCAAATTTTAGGGTTTGGGAAGGAAACAATAAATGCTAATATAACTACAGATTCACAATATTTAACATTCTATCAACGACCATCGTACGGATCGAATAAACGGGAAAGCAAGCCTTATTATTTATGAATTTGTAACGAATGTACCACCTGGTTACAGAATATTTATTGAAGTTCCAAAAATTTTGATTTATTTTCCTGTTAATCAATCTTCAATAAGCGCTATTAATATAAGACTCTTGGACGCAGATAATAAAGAAATTAACCTGCGAGGTGAAGAAATTCAACTCTATTTACATTTTCTAAGAAAATGATAAATTTCAACAAAAGCTCCCCTCAGTTGAATATTCGAGTCAGTGCTGAAAGATCATCCCGCAAAGGCACCGTTAAAGCTCAAAAAGAAACTTACCAAGACCAATAAAGAATTCCTAACGAAAATTGGGCTGATAAAATGAATATCTTAAATATATCTGAACAAACTACATACAACAACAGCATTGAAGGTTTCGAGTATCATTCATACAAGCCATACGTAACAAGTTTCAACAAGAATGATGAAATAAGAATCCCGAATAATCAGCAAGACCTATACGTACTACCGTCACTTAGTAGTCTGTACATCGAGGGAAAAGTGAATGTTCATAACACCACGACTAAAGCAAAAATATCAGACGTAAACTTCGTTAATAATCCGGCATTGTTCCTATTTCAAGATATTCTATAAGCTAAGATAAGATAAGATAAGCTGGTTTAACTACAACTATAAAGTCATATCTGTCCTTAAGTGAAAACGAGTACAGGAGATAGAGCGTTTTCTGTATCAATTCCTTTAAACAAGATATTAGGATTTGCAGAAGATTATCAAAAAAATATCATGAACTGTAAACACGAGTTAGTGCTACTTAGAAGCAATACGAACCTTAATGCCATAAAATTAAATGCAGGAAAAGCTGTAGATGATATTACAATAAATAAAATTATTTGACGACCCATCTGGTGTAGTGGTCGAGAAATCGCCTACTACGCAGCGGGTGCGGGTTCGATTCCCGCACAATACAAACATTTGTGTGCATGAACATGTCTGTTTGTATTGGTCTGGGTGATTTCTATGTATATCATGTATGTATTTGCAAACAAAAAGTATTTAAGTATTATATCCGTTGTTTGGCACCCATAACACAAGCTTTTCAGTAGCTTACTTTGGGACTAGATGGCGATGTGTGGGAATGTCCAAAGGATATTTGGAGAGTGCCACACATCAAAGTGTCTGATCAAGAAAGAATTAATCTATTAAAGCATTTAGAGAGAGATCGTGCTATTCCGTTAGCGTTTCGCAACTGGGATCTTTACGAATACCCATTACTACCTAAAACACGCAAACATACTTGGTCTATCAAAACTTCATCGCAAATAGAGAAACTGCGCTTTGCTATCATTGCTTTACAAACTAACCGGAAACACAACAGTCAATTGTCAATGGCAGAGTTTGATCATTGTGATCATTGTCACGTGCGTGATGTAAGAGTATTTTTGAATTCATCATATTATCCATATGAAGGATTGAACATCAATTTCTCCGAAGACAAATTTACTTTATTATATGAACAATATACAAGATTTCAACAGTCGTTTCATGGACGTCGACCAGAGCCGTTGTTGAGCTTAAACGAATTTAAAAACATTGCTCCTTAATTCGTTATTGACTGTTCACGACAACACGAAACGCTTAAAGGATCTGTTGACGTGCGAGTCGAAATTGAAACAGACCAAGAAATTCCAGATAAGACAGCTGCATACTGCTTGATTTTAGACGATTGTTTATACGAATATAAGCCTATGAGTAACATTGTAAAGAAAATATCATGTATAATTATAATACAGTAATCGTTGATTTGCAAGGGTTCAAAAACAGCGATAACAAATTTTTGGTTAAAGAAATGGCAGCAGCTACTCCTGAGTATACTTACGTGTTTTTAATCAAGCCTCCGTATCCGTTCTCTGCATTGAGTGATGAAGAAAAGAATTTAGTTCGTTGGATCGAAAGAAATAGAGGTTATTTAAGGAGTGAGGTCTATATAGACTACAGAGAATTTCTTAGAATGATCAATGGTTTATTGAAAAATAAAAGAATTATAGTCAAAGGAGAAGAAAAAGTGAAATTGATGCAAGAGTTGTTTGATAATAATAATAATGTTTTCGATATAACGCGTAAAGGTACTCCTAATTTGAATAATCTTAATAAACTCTATTGTAAAAACAAAATTATGATTAATTGTTTTTAACATGATAAGTATTGGGCGTTACGAAATGTTTTAAGTTTAAAGAAATAGTGTATGGATAACAATGTATTTTATTAATGCTTATTTTTCGAAATAAATAATTGTAACATTGAATTAAATATTTGATTTATTTTTATACCTCAATTTATTTCTACCAATATGTTTAGGGAACTTACTAAAAAACATATTTTTTGCATATTAATTAATTTATTTAATTACATTTACAACTAGGATCATTAAACAATATTCTAATAACTTAAAAACGTAAATCAACTTAAAGTCAGAACCACATAACTTATTTGATATCTTCTTAATTACACATTCTGTCATATCCATTATTTCGTCCACTGCGTCATGAACAACGTATTGAGCACTAAGTAACACGCACTCGCCGTCAGCGTCCGACGTCGAGGTCGACGAGCTTGTCCTGGTTGATTCAGATTCGCAGACCAAGTCCAGCACCTTTATCTGGATCATCTTAACTCTTTCGCGGGCGGTGAACGTCAATAGACGTCATAACAATAAAATTTATGAACGCGAATGTGTTAAAACCTTTCTGTTCGTTGCACACCACAAAAGATTTAGGAGCTATTCGCTTATTCTTTTTTGATGGAACACGTTTTCTCTTCTTTTGTTTAACTTCTGTCGATTGCGAACCAAACAAATCCTTATATTGTTGCGTAAAGTTTTCTAATGGGTCTTGAGCGTATTGAGGAAAAACGTCGTATCCATCCGCCATTATCTGTAAAGAAAAGAAATCTCATATTAAAATTAAGAAGTTATTATAACTATAACAACTCTTTTATTCTAAAAAGTATTCAATAAAGGATACCTACAACATACTGATTTATAATATAATTATTTCACCGTAGTCTCAAAGCAGGTCTTTCGTTGCGGTCTCCCAGTTTCCTACTAATTTTAGTCAGCAGTTGTTCTGTCTTATAATAGATGACGTCCCAATGGTCGTACATCAAATACTGGCTTTTTGCTTGCCCTCTGATTTCCACTTCAGTTTTATCCGCTGAATCCACTGCTTCCATGATTTCTATTTTAATTATGAGCTTTGGTATTCTATGATCATTCGACGCAAAGTAGCTGGTTAGCGGTCAAGAGACTGATGGTTGGACTGCATTTTAAGTTCGACGCAATCTTTATGTGAATGCACTAAGCACGAATAATGAACTAAATTTAGAATGATTAAGCTTTGTCTATATAGGTAATCAAGAACATGAGATGTATGAGACGGAGTGTCATAAGCACGTGTACTACATGTTTTAACATGTTCAACAAATATTTGTATTGTGCGGGGATCGAACCTGCAACCCGCTGCGTAGTAGGCGATTTCCTGACCACTACACCAGACGGGTCGTAATTATAATAATAAGAAACAGTAGATATGTTTCAAGTTAATAGGTATACAAGTATAGAGTAGTTTTAGTTTGGATATAGTATATAAGCCCTTCCTATAAGCTCATTATTTCTTTACCCGAAGGTTGTCTGGAAGAGATCGCTTATAGCGATAATACCGCCTAAATTGTACATTTTCTCGAAATTAATTTGTTATTTACCTTTCTGATGTGCAATAAAGAGTTGTCTATCTATATTAGTTTTTTAAGATTATTAATTAACCTTTTATGTCTATTGTGTATGTGTTATTAAGTGGTTATTTTATTACTCTCGACTGGCGGTAGCAGAGAGCTTTGAATTGAATGCATCGACAACCACATGTATAAGTTTTAAAAACTGTTAAAAATTACTAGTAAACTGGACTTACTGGGAAGAGGAAGGCAGCGTGTAGGCTTCCACGTTGATAACAGGAGGAATGGCGGCTTTCCGCTTCCTGGACTTTGGTGCGACGGCAGCTGGGGCAGGCTTGCTCTTGCTTTTGCTCTTGCTTTTGGCCGGCGCTTGCTGTGGTGGCGGTGGTGGCAACGGCTCTTCAGCTGCTACCTCATCGCTGCTTGATGCGTACTCAGAATCCGACCTTAAAAGAAAAAATATGATAATATTTATAAGAAAGAAAAAAATATAATTTTGGACTGAGTCTAAAGCGAAAAAAAAAATCATTAATGGCAAGGCAAAAATCAAACTGCCTAACACTTGCTTCAGGAAAGTAACAAAGATAACAACTATCGTTAAAATAAAACTTTGTAAAATGATTAAAATAATGAAATTAAGGTACGTACTAACATTTTTGGGTCGCAGGATCTGGTGTCTTGTGCTTTCACAGGAAAAATCTTGAGGAATAATAGATTTTTGCCACAGAAATCCGTATTTATGCGATAAATAATGAATCATCAGCAAAATGAAATCATTATTTGATTGATAACGTAAGTTGCTACAAAAACAGCAAGCGATTGAATACCGTAATATAATAGACAGTCCATAAATTTGATTAAAAGTAAGTATGTAACATATTCCCTTTTACATTGCAACATTATCGTTATTTCGTATTAACATTTAAAGAAATCATAGTCGTGTTTCACTATGTAGCAGTCGCAACGTGAAAAAGAAATTCGAGTGCAATAAGTGCCAATATTTAAAATGGCTAGGTACTCAATCAATAACGTTACCAAGTACATGCCTTTTTTATGTAGTTATATATGGTTTTCAGAAACATTTATAAGTAGTTATTACTCAAAATATGATAGTTGTAAAGTTAATCCATTTGACACAGTTTTATTGTCAAAGTTTTTCATTGTATAAGAATTGAAATAAATATTTGAAAGTGCATATCATACATAGTAAAATTAAAGGTAAACGTAAGGTAAACATAGTATCCATGAGGTATTTCTGGACAAAACTCAAACAGTCATTTGCTTCTTTTTAATGCAACATAAAGTAAACACGATGAGTGTTAAGTTACAGCTCTCAAGCATTAAAGCTAAAAGCTGAGTCTGCAACTGCATCGTTAGTACAGGACCCAACATGTTTTAATCATGCATTAACACGAATATTAAGCTTTTATTTCTTGGATTTATTGACCTTATTACTTGAATCGGTGGTTCAGTTCATTTACATAATTACGATCTAAGATTATTCTTATAAGTCTATAAGTAATAAAAAAAAACTAGGAGATATCCAGATTTTCATATCATGAATATTTCAAATTATAAAAAGCATCCGACTCCTAGACTAGACACAGGTAACTCACGTTTCCACGCAACGCGCCACGTATCGCATCAGTGTAAGCTCCGAGTTAGTTAGTATGAGTTTGAAGTGACAAATTACTAAAAATGTATTTAATGTGTGCCAGTGTTTAATTGATTACAAAATGTAAGTTTATTTTTTTCATCTTATCACTTTTTTGACTTGTAGCAGTAAGTAAAGTTTATTAATTGACTTTATCAAATGTATTGTTATCTAATTTGGATGAAAAAGATTTAGTAAGACAAGTAAGCATAAAAATAGCATGATTCTCCTTTAAATTCATTTGTATCTACATATGTTTATGTTTTTAGGGTTCCGTAGCCGAATGGCAAAAAACGGAACCCTTATAGTTTCGTCAAGTCTGTCTGTCTGTCTGTCTGCCTGTCTGTCTGTCTGTCTGTCTGTCTGTATGTCTGTCCGTCCGTATGCACAGCCATTTTATTCTGTAACTATAAGCATTACACAATTGAAATTTGGTAGGAAGATGTGTCTTGTTAACCGCTTACCGATTCCCATACAAAAAATAAAAAATATTGACTGTTAAGGGGGTTTCATGTATGGGATACATGAAACTAAAACCAAAATATATTTTTTTAGTCAACCCAATGCGTGTGGGGTGTCTATGGATAGGTCTTCTAAAATGACGTAGAGGTTCCTATAACCATTTTCTTTTAAAGTCTAACGTTTCATAGCTAGACGCTTCCAAAGTGGTAAAATGGGCGTCCCCCCCCCATCTAACTTCTAAACCAAGCAAGTGTAAATTTTGAAAAAAATATGCAATGGACCTACATTGCATATTTTTTTCAAAAAACTATCAAATACTTTCAACGAAAATCGGTTCGGACGAGATCGAACGAGTAGTTTTTGCGATATAACATATTTTCAACAACCGCAAACATAACTTTGTACTTCATATAAACACTATGAAAAACAAAGTTATATTTGCAGTCAACAAAATATCGTGGTATTTGACTAAGTTTAAGTAAGTGGATTCCCTAATTCAGTTAACGTTGGCACGGAACCCTCAGTGCGCGAGTCTGACTCGCACTTGGCCGGTTTTTTGTGTTGTTGAAATGCACCTACTTATTATCCAGAATAACTTCGATCATAACTTTTGGACTTACTCTAACACTTTATTAAACGACTAGCGGTCCCCCGCGACTTCGTCCGCGCGTTTTGAGTTTGCCCCCTCCCCTCCCATCGCAGCGTGATGTTTTATACCCTAAAGCCTTTTTCGATAAATAAGCTATCCAAAACAGAAACATTTTTCAAATCGGTCCAGCAGTTCCTGAGAGAAGCGCGTTCAAACAAACAAACTCTTCAGCTTTATCTATACTAATATTATAAAACTGAAGAGTTTGTTTGTTTGTTTGTTTGTTTGTTTGAACGCGCTAATCTCAGAAACTACTGGCCCGATTTGAAAAAATATTTTTATGTTAAATAGTCCATGTATCGAGGAAGGCTTTAAGCTATATAACATCAAAATACGACTCACAAAACCACAGCAGCAATGAAAAATGTTGCGAAAACGGGAGAAAGATATTCCTTTTGAGAGCTTCCGCTGCGTACGCTGCGGAAACCTCTAAAGTTACACAAAAACCATGTATGACAAGATTGTTAAGCATTAAAAGTTCTATAATAAAGTCCGCGACGGCATAAGTCTATCTTTTATAGTTGACTTACTATAACCTTTTTTATGTTAATGAATTTGTAAAAAATAATGCATCATTTTTAGAGGTGTATTATACACACAGGTATTTATTCTTATCAAAATAAATACATTCATCATCACGATCATTTCATTTAGAACAAAGTTTCCCTTTATATCATTTGATTCCAATGAATATCTTAGGAGCTATCACAGTTTTAACATAACTCCGCACCAAAATAATGTTCGCACGACGTGCGCTTGCGTTAATTATATTATAAAGCTGAAGAGTTTGTTGGTTTGAACGCGCTCATCTCAGGAACTGCTGAACCGATTTGAAAAAATATTTCTGTGTTAGATAGCTTATTTATTGAGAAAGGCTTTAGGATATAAAACATCACGCTGCGACGGGAGGGGAGGGAGCAAACTCAAAACGCGCGGACGAAGTCGCGGGGGACCGCTAGTAATATTATATTGGCGCAAGCGCACGTCGTACTTTAGCTGCGAAAATTATTTTGGTGCGGAGTTATGTTGAAACTGTGATAGCTCCTAAGATATTTATTGAATTTAAATGATATAAAGGGCAACTTTGTTCTAAATGAAATGCTCGTGATGATGAATGTATTTATTTTGATAAGAATAAATACCTGTGTGTATAATACACCTCTAAAAATAATGCATAATTTTTTTACAAATTTATTAACATAAAAAAGGTTGTAGTAAGTCAACCATAAAAGACAGACATATGATGTCGCGGACTTTATTATAGAACTTTTAATGTTGAACAATCCTGTCATACATGATTTTTGTGTAACTTAAGCGGTTTCCGCAGCGTATGCAACGGAAGCCCTCAAAAGGAATATCTTTCTCCCGTTTTCGCAACATTTTTCATTTCTGCTGTGGTCTTATGAGTCGTATCTTTATGTTATATAGCCTAAAGCCTTCCTCGATAAATGGACTATTTAACGTAAAAATATTTTTTCAAATCGGGCCAGTAGTTTTTGAGATTAGCGCGTTCAAACAAACAAACAAACAAATTCTTCAGCTTTATAATATTAGTATAGATTAGATTTTAAACTTTCGCGTTATATTGCAACTTATACCTACCTACTTTGATATCAGGATCGTACTGTAAATGTCTCATTTGGAATGTCATCTCAAAACATAACCCCGATCCACCCATGTTTAGGTATTCCGTATGGATCTTTCAATTCATATTTTAAACTGGTTAATTAAAATTCAGCTGTAATCAATTTCAGGTTGCTATGCTGTAGGGGGCTGCCATACAACACAAATTACAACGGTATAGATATTTACTGCGTATAAATAAAATGGGTAAGATTTAATATGTATTAATTCTAAATTGTAAAAAGTAAAGTTAGCCTGTAACATCCCACGGCTGGGCAAAGGCCTTACCTCAACTATGAGGTAGTTCGAGCCATACTCCACCACGCGGGCTCAATGCAGGTTGGTGGAGGGGTGTTTGAAAGGCAAGCGACCCACCCTGCTGTCAGATGTTATCAAGCCGCCCATATGGCCTCTGACTAGGCTTAACGACTAATATCAACTTATATTAGCCGGGGCCAACGGCTTAACGTGCCTTCCGAAGCACGGAGATGCTCGTGAATGCTAAATTGTACATTTTCATTAAAAAATGAAGAAGATTGTTGAACATTTTTGTGAAAAACAATCAGATATTGGTGAAGTGTTTCAAGAAGAGATGATTAGTGTGAAAGTGTTGTAATTATTTTCCTTGCATTTAGCACAAACTACTTTTTTATTTTTTGTCATGTAAAATGTGCAAGAGTATTATACCTTATGTAGGTAGGCACACATTAAAAATTTGCATTATTAATAAAAAATGTATATATTTTGATCATAATATTTACCATTAATTAAAATTTTACATTGATTAACAACCGAATTTAAAGTAACAAAAAAAACTGTTTCAATAATATTTAATTTCTTTTATTTAGATAAGAGACATGCGCACATTATTTTTTTACGGAATTTATTCGGTAACAAAATGATTGAACTAAATTGATATTTAAACAAAGCAAAATTAATTATGTTAGTAAGTAGGAAGGTTCGGTGAGAGAATCTTGCCATGGATCTCTCTGAAGATACTTACCTTGGTTCTTCAATCAAAATTGCTAGGCGATACTGTAACGTTGTATATTTTTGTCTAAGTTCGCGTGAAACGAAAAGCTAAATGGATGTAGGACTCCAGTCCATATTTTGGCATAGATAAGATGGATGGTGACACTGACATTTGTCAAGTGTGACAGCTGCCGTTTTTCCGGTTCCGCACTGTTGGTCGTGCGTCGGAGTGGAACGTTTGTTATAATAATGTATTAGAAGTGAAAATTATAATGGGGCACGCTCCAAATTATTTTGTAGTTTGATAGTTATTCCTGGTAAGTATCTGCAGAAAGGTTTGCGTTGATTTTTGTTTGTTGCGAGACGTTTCTTAGAGTCTGAGCACATGGTTCTTTTATCGTTTCAGACGCCGCCAACATGTCAATTTGGATGAATTAATTTCAAAAATGATTTGATATAAATGACTGGAAAATGGTAAGTATTTCGGGGAAACTCCTTTGGAAATCCTTGTAAAGAAAATGTAGCCTACCTACATCTGGGCATATTGTATTGAGAGTTGTAATTTTTATCATTTCAGGTCTCAAATAGAAAAATTAGCATAAATGTTTAGTAATTAATTCAGAAATTATATGGCGAGCCAGCTTTTGCAGGTATTAAATTGGTTTATTATAGATTTCATAAATAGGGTGATGAAAAGTATAACCACCCTCACTTAAAAAAAAAAATTGGTTGTTAACTAGAACTTTCTTTTATTTCTAGGTTTCGCTTTTGATATGTGTCTGTAAGTTGAACAGTCACAATTTGGTGATCATGTTGTAACCTCAGGTAAATATTTATTATGAAAAGTTAGTGTTTTTTAACTTTTACTTTGGTTTGTGCGTTGAACTAACCTTTTGTAAATTCTTTTCAGTGACCTTACTTAGACCTTACTAAGACCTTACTTAGACCTCATTTGGATTAATTTTTGAAGTCAGAACTTCCTTATGGATTGATTTGCTTCTTGTCTGCTGTTTTGAGGATGGATCGGTATCGGTGAAATTTTGGGGTAATGTTGCAGAATTGTTTGTAGTTTGATGCAACAAAGATTTGAAATAGTATCCTCCGTTGAAATCCAAGGTTGGTTTTCTTGTATTTACTTAAACTTAGGAAAAGTGGGATAATTTAGCTAACAATTTAGGCATAATTTAGGAATCCCTTTGAGGATAAATTTTTGAATTTATTTAGGTAATTAAACTCTTAAATTGGTGGTTTATCTTTATTTAATTAGAAATTTGTGAACATTAAGATTTGTAATAGTATAGATATTGATAACTAAATTAGAACCTAACCTAGTCTCTACTGTATTCTGAGCTATTAAGTTTTGAATTTGATTTGTTTAAAGGTGTTAAAAGGTAGATGTGTAATAGCAAATTTGAATAAACTTTTGTTGCCAAATGCTATACCCGGATTTCTTTATTTCATTCGAATATTAGTACCTTTTAAACACCCTTTGTCCACACTAGCCGGGAGTGACTGCGACAAATGGCGCCCAACTTTAGAATTAGTTATTAGTACAATTTTGAGCACTTTGTTGTTAGAATTTTTTTGGAATGCTAATTAACCACCATATTATTTAGCTTAGGTTTATTTTGCCTGTGTTACTAACTGGTTAGGAATTATCCCACAAGTTTAGTGTTGCATCAAACAATTTGTATTTACTAACCAAATAAAAGTTATTGTTATGGTGTAAACCTTATTTTGTGAAATCCCAAAACCTTTTGTTTGCTTTTACCTAGCATTAATGAAATTCTCTAAACCTGTATATGTATTGAGGTATATTTTGTATTTGTTTTGATTGTGATATTTTCACACCTATTTTAACCATTATAACTTTGTTGTAAAAAGAAAACATTTGCCTAGGTCACAACTTGTAAAAATATAAACCACCAAAAGAAATAGTAAATAATTGGATTTAACAGTGATATAACAGTGTAATTTATATAAGTTTGCATTGCAAATTAGTTGAAAAATTGAAATTTAATAATGGCTTGTAAGGAAGTTATTCCGTCACATTTAAACAAAGATGAATTGGTATATGAAGTCAAAATTAGAGAGGAGACACCAGAAAGTACAGTTGATGCTCTTAGAAAACAATTGAGAAATTTGCTGAATGATAATCCTTCGGATCAAATATCAGAAACTGATTTGGATCCAAAAGAGGAGTTAGTAGTCATTGAACAAAAACTTAAAGATTTACAAGAAAATATCATTAAACAGAGTAGGTCACCTTCTGGTTCTTCACTAAATAGATCAAAAACATTAGCTTGCCACTTACATTACAGGTTGAAGAGGGTTGCAGTGGAGGATGTTTCAATAAAACAAAAGGTAAGTTTTTGTTTCGGTTCATTAAAAACTTTACTTGCCATGTTGGAACAAACAACTTCTAGCAACATAGAGGAGGAAGACGTTGAAGTCAGGGATCTTCAGGTAGAAAAATTGGCTGTTACAGATGGCAGTCAAGTTGGTGACAAATGTGTTTCAAAGTGGAACGTTCGGTTCAATGGTGTTTCAGATCCGAGATCTTTCCTTGATCGGGTTGAAGACTTGCAAAGAGCTGACGGGGTTTCTGACCAGAAACTTTTAAATTCTGCAGCACGACTTTTTGTAGACCAGGCACTGATTTGGTATAGGGCAGTGCGTTCAAATGTGTCATCGTGGAGTGAACTTAAATCTTTATTGTTGGAGGATTTTAGTGTTGTGGATTACGATTACAAGCTCTTAGGTGAGATTCGTCTTCGCACACAGGGAACGGATGAACCGCTTCATATTTACTTTTCTATAATGAAGTGTATGTTTGACAGGTTGAGAAAACAGCTTCCTGAAACAGAAAAATTAGAGATTTTACTTCGTAATATTAGACCATTCTATTCACAGCAGTTGGCTTTTGTTGAGGTTACTTCGGTAGATGAGTTGTTGCGTAGATGCAAGGTCATTGAGGTTACGCGTCAGCGTTGTTTGGATTTTTCTGAACCGGAAAAACAAAAGTTTTCGGTACTTACGTCTGAGTTTTTGTATAAACCGAAAAAGCAGTCACAATTTTCTTCGGTAGCTAGTGTTTCGAAGCAAAGTGTCAAACACGATTTGAAAGTAAATAATGTGGAAAGTAGTGACAGCAATGTTTCGAGTGTTTCCGGTACTACCAAGAGTAAAAAACTTTGTTTTAAATGTGGTAAACCTAACCACAATTTTAAATTGTGCAAAACCTACACAAATGGAAATTTTAAACCATTGTCATGCTTCAAGTGTGGTAAAGATGGTCATTTTGCTAGAAATTGCTTAAATAAAATAGGCGAACAGGCTAAAGATCCAAAAAACTAGGCAGCTTGGACTGTAACAATAACATTGTAGAAAATAATAAATGCTTAGATTCAGTTAGGAAGTACTACAGTTTTAGCTCAATTGCTACAGTCCGGTTTGCAACAAATAAGGATGATGTTCGGCCGTATCTAAAATTTAAGATTCAGGATTTGGAAACGATTGGTTTGTTGGACTCTGGTGCTTGTGTTTCAATTTTAGGAAATAATTCGCATACACACTTTGAAAATTTGGGTTTTACGTTCGTGCATGAACAAAATATGTCGTGTAGTGTTGCGAATGGTTGTAAGTTGGAAACAATTGGACGTTTTTATTTGCCAGTGACGTTCAACAATCAAACTCATGTTATTCAGTTTTATGTTATTCCGTCAGTAGTTTCTGATGTGATATTAGGGTGTGACTTTTGGAAACGATTTAACTTGGCCCCTGAAATTTTTGAACGTATTGATTATAGAAGATCCCCGGAACATATTTTTTCGTATAACATTTTGACAAATTCAGATCAGTTTCACTGTATAACACCTTATGGCAATTTGACTCCAGAACAACGTGAGCTTGCAGCTACTGTGATTGACAAGTTTGAGGAGATTTCAACTGAAAAGGCAGGTTTAGGTAGGACAACACTGATTGAACATGTGATTGACACCGGTGATGCTGCACCTATTAAGGCCAGACAATATCCTTTGTCTCCAGAGAAAAAGGAAGCCTTAGGCAAGGAGTTAGACAGGATGTTGAGCCTTGATGTGGTAGCTCCAAGTGAAAGTCCATGGAACAATCCAGTACTTTTGGTCCCAAAGCCAAACGATGAATGGAGATTTTGTTTGGACAGTCGTAAGTTAAATGCTGTCACTAAAAGTGATTCTTATGGCATTCCATATATTCCTCAAATCTTAGACAGCTTAAAGGAAGCCAGGTTTCTGTCCTCTATTGATTTATCTTCTAGTTTTTGGCAAATCCCTTTAAATGCTGCGTCACAGGAAAAGACAACATTTACAGTTCCGGGTCGAGGTTCTTTTAAATTTAAAGTTATGGCCTTTGGTCTTTGTGGAGCTCCTTCTAGACAGCAAAGACTGATGGACATGCTGTTCAATCAGAACTTTTGTAGTGATATAGAGGGCGGTAAAGTATTTTGTTACATAGATGATATAATTATTTGTTCAAATTCGTTTTCTTGTCATCTTTTGTTGTTAAATCGAGTTTTGGAAAAACTTAAAATGGCTAACTTGACAATTAACAGGGAAAAATGCAAATTTTTTAGAGAATCTCTTAAATATCTGGGATATGTTATTGATGAGCATGGGTTAAGAACTGATCCTGGTAAAGTAGCATCTATAATGGAATTTAGAACACCAACTTCAGCTCATGATGTTAAAGTATTTTTAGGAATGTGCTCATGGTATCGCAGATTCATTCGGAACTTTTCAACAATAGCCGCGCCTTTAAACAGGTTGACTTCGAAGGGCAAAAATTCACCTCCGTTTAAATGGTCTGATGAAGCCGAAGAAGCCTTCAATAAGCTGAAGGATGCTTTAGTTACGGCACCTATTTTGGCTGTGCCTGATTTCAGTAAACCTTTCACGGTACACTGCGATGCTTCTGCGTACGGTTTGGGTGGTATGCTCGCTCAAGAAATTGATGGCCGTGAACATCCTATTGCTTACGTTAGCCGGTCATTGAACAAAGCTGAGCAAAACTATGGTGCAACCGAGCGGGAAGCTCTTGCGGTTATTTTTGCAGTTGAAAAATTTCAGGCATATTTGGGTTCTAGGAAATTCAAGGTTGTTACTGACCATTCCTCATTAAAATGGTTTCTTAAACTTGAAAACCCGTCGGGAAGATTAGCTCGTTGGGGTTGTCGCTTATCCCAGTTCAATTTTGAGATAGAGCATAGGAGAGGTACGGATAACGTAGTCCCTGATGCACTATCTAGACTTTTGCCTGTTAGTGTCATAAATGATGTAGAAACGTCACAAAAGGTCGATGATCCTTGGTATGACCGTTTGTTTAAAAATTGTCAGGATAACCCGACCAATGTCCCAAATTACCAAATTAAGGATGGTATACTGTACAGGTACAGTAAAGGTAAGTACAGTTTGACGTCAGAGTTTGATTGGAAGGAAGTCGTTCGTAAGGATCGCAGAGAAACAATTATCCGCGAGAATCATTCAGTACCGACAGCAGCACATTTAGGGGTATTTAAAACGCACAGAAAACTTTGTTTGAGATATTTTTGGCCCGGAATGTTTGCTGACGTGCAAAGATTCATTAAGAACTGTGATACTTGCGCTGCTTATAAACACTCCACCAGGCGAACTCTGGGGTTGATGGGTAATCCTAAGGTTTGTCAGAGACCATTCCAAGTGGTTTCCGTTGATTTAGTTGGTCCTCTACCCAGGTCACAATCAGGGTTTACCTTTTTGTTAGTTGTGACGTGTTGTTTTAGTAAATTCACTTTGTTATTTCCACTTAGGCGGGCTACTAGTGCGAATGTTGCAAAAAATTTTGAAAATCATGTTATATTAACCCATGGAGTTCCTGAAACCGTGATTGTGGATAACGGGACACAATTTACGGGATCAGAATTTAGGGAGTTACTGGTTCGTTACAACATTCCGAAACATCATTACACACCCAGATACACGCCCCAGGTAAACCTTGTGGAAAGGTACAACAAAACCGTGATGACTGCGGTAGCTTCTTTCGTTCAGGAAAACCATCGTTCGTGGGACAGACACCTGCACAAGATACAATTCGCAATCAATAGTGCTGTCAACGAATCGACTGGGTTTTCTCCATTCTTCCTAGTACATGCTAGGGAACCAGTCATCAACGGATCATTCTACAGGGATACCGAGGCGGAGTATTCAGTGAATATGCCTAGGGAGGAGTATGCCGGTGAGTTCGGTTGTCTGAAGGACATTTTTGGGAAGGTTCGTGCACACATGCTAAATGCTCATGCTAGAAATGCCACTTATTATAATTTGAGGCGCAGAAATGCGAAATTTTCGGTTGGTGATGTAGTTTGGAAGACCAACTACACTCAAAGTGATGCCCAAAACTTTAAAATGGCCAAGTTGGCGCCAAAGTTTATTAAGTGCAGGATCACTAAAGTTTTGTCACCATTGGTTTACGAGTTGGAGACGATGGATGGTCATTCACTCGGTTCGTGGCATATTAAGGATATTAAAGCATAAGTTCTGGTTCGACTAGAGTTTCTTTAGTTGTGTTTAAATTGATGAAAATTCTAAACACAAAAGTGAAAGAGTTCAGTTTTATTTGAATTTGGAAATAAAACTGTTTGTTTTGTATGATGAAGTATGAATGGCGAGGTTGATAGAATGGTTTGTTTGTGGATGAATGATATAACTTTGGTTGGGGATTTGTTTTAGCTGAAACCTTTAAGGAGAGTCTCTTGTAACTTATGACTTTGAATTGTTGTCTAGCTTTAGGTCATTCCAGATTGGTTTGGCGATGTTTTTTTTTCAGGATTTTAACATAATTTACTTAATGATTATGAGTAAATTATAATAATAAAAAAGGTTGAGGATGTTTGTTACTGTGTTTTCTTTCACGGTAAGAAAATATAAGGATATTATATAGTCATTATGCATGAAATGGCTGTATGGATTGCGGGTTTATTTTTATTTTTTTGAGCTTCGAAGCTTTGTACTTATTTATGGTTAGGAGTTTTATTTTGAGGCCTCTTAGATGTAGTTTTTTGGTTTATACTTTTGGATCCTTCAAATAATATCAACTAGTGATATAGTAAATAGAATGTCTTCTTAGGTTAGTTTGAACTTGTTGGATAGTGGAAGGAAATTATTTTGATTTTATTTTGGCATTTGGTAACAGTACATATTTTTACAGTTACGGAAGCTGGGGACAGCTTTCGGTTCACTGTAGTGAACCTCTTTTCTTTGGGAGGGGGGTATTGTAACGTTGTATATTTTTGTCTAAGTTCGCGTGAAACGAAAAGCTAAATGGATGTAGGACTCCAGTCCATATTTTGGCATAGATAAGATGGATGGTGACACTGACATTTGTCAAGTGTGACAGCTGCCGTTTTTCCGGTTCCGCACTGTTGGTCGTGCGTCGGAGTGGAACGTTTGTTATAATAATGTATTAGAAGTGAAAATTATAATGGGGCACGCTCCAAATTATTTTGTAGTTTGATAGTTATTCCTGGTAAGTATCTGCAGAAAGGTTTGCGTTGATTTTTGTTTGTTGCGAGACGTTTCTTAGAGTCTGAGCACATGGTTCTTTTATCGTTTCAGACGCCGCCAACATGTCAATTTGGATGAATTAATTTCAAAAATGATTTGATATAAATGACTGGAAAATGGTAAGTATTTCGGGGAAACTCCTTTGGAAATCCTTGTAAAGAAAATGTAGCCTACCTACATCTGGGCATATTGTATTGAGAGTTGTAATTTTTATCATTTCAGGTCTCAAATAGAAAAATTAGCATAAATGTTTAGTAATTAATTCAGAAATTATATGGCGAGCCAGCTTTTGCAGGTATTAAATTGGTTTATTATAGATTTCATAAATAGGGTGATGAAAAGTATAACCACCCTCACTTAAAAAAAAAAATTGGTTGTTAACTAGAACTTTCTTTTATTTCTAGGTTTCGCTTTTGATATGTGTCTGTAAGTTGAACAGTCACAATTTGGTGATCATGTTGTAACCTCAGGTAAATATTTATTATGAAAAGTTAGTGTTTTTTAACTTTTACTTTGGTTTGTGCGTTGAACTAACCTTTTGTAAATTCTTTTCAGTGACCTTACTTAGACCTTACTAAGACCTTACTTAGACCTCATTTGGATTAATTTTTGAAGTCAGAACTTCCTTATGGATTGATTTGCTTCTTGTCTGCTGTTTTGAGGATGGATCGGTATCGGTGAAATTTTGGGGTAATGTTGCAGAATTGTTTGTAGTTTGATGCAACAAAGATTTGAAATAGTATCCTCCGTTGAAATCCAAGGTTGGTTTTCTTGTATTTACTTAAACTTAGGAAAAGTGGGATAATTTAGCTAACAATTTAGGCATAATTTAGGAATCCCTTTGAGGATAAATTTTGGAATTTATTTAGGTAATTAAACTCTTAAATTGGTGGTTTATCTTTATTTAATTAGAAATTTGTGAACATTAAGATTTGTAATAGTATAGATATTGATAACTAAATTAGAACCTAACCTAGTCTCTACTGTATTCTGAGCTATTAAGTTTTGAATTTGATTTGTTTAAAGGTGTTAAAAGGTAGATGTGTAATAGCAAATTTGAATAAACTTTTGTTGCCAAATGCTATACCCGGATTTCTTTATTTCATTCGAATATTAGTACCTTTTAAACACCCTTTGTCCACACTAGCCGGGAGTGACTGCGACAATACGTACAGCAATGGAATCTTGTCATGGGTCCGGAGCTGTTTGTATCATGATAGTATTATGAATTACTGAGGAAAAAGTCGGTTTATGATCAGTCGATGTACGCGACGTATTTTAGTAGGAGGAATATATCGGAAACACCACTTGTCAAAGTGACTGATGATTATTTCACCGTTGCCGCCTTGACAGGAAGTGTCATTCTGTGGTACACTTATTGATATCGATTAGGAGGATCCCTCAATCGAATGTCTTATCGAATAACAATAGGTAGTAATTCGGTGAGAGAATCTTGCCATGGGTCTCTCTGAAGATACTTACCTTGGTTCTTCAGCCGAAATTGCTAGGCGATACATACAGTAATGGAATCTTGTCATGGGTCCGGAGCTGTTTGTATCATGATAGGTAGTAATTCGGTTAGAGAATCTTGCCACAGGTCTCTCTAAAGATATTTACAAACCGAAGTTGATCGTGTCTCATTAATTCGTAGTGAATTATTGGGCATTCTGTCATATCAGAGTGAGCGCAGCAAACGGTCGGGAGCGAAGCGGACGACTGGGGTACAGAATGCCCAATAATACACTACTGATACGTAACTTCTAGTCAATAGCTTTTATTTAGTTAGTGATTTTATATCGGTAATCATACGTGGTTGCAAGAGTAGTAACCCATATGCTCTCCGGTCGACGGTCTAGCAACGTAGCGTGTCATGCACGGAGCGTGTCAGTCAGCACGGGCATAATTACGCTCCGTGCATGACACTCAACGATGTTGGACCGTGACGGAGCGGTCTAGTGGGCAAGGTGGCATAAGACGGTGTATTGGGCAAAGAGCTTAAACAGAGTAATGAAAAAATCTATAACTATAATTTTGAAATTAGTTGCAAAGGTGGACTCTTTCTTATAAGTGCTATGACAGCTAAGACAGAAAGAGTCACTCTTCCTTAAATAAAATAAAGTTACGTAGTACTTTTTAACTTATAAAACAAAACAAAACATGTAGTAAGTTAATAAAAAAAGACTCTTTCGATGGTATGGGCTGAACTGGAGACGCGCAACATGTAGTTCGAATTGCATTAAAACCTGCCTTCACAGAAAAAAAGTAGAGGTTCTCTGAATTCCCGCCACTGAGCTGGCTCAAACAAGCCGAAATGCCGGGACAAACAACTCAGAGAGTATCCTGGCGCAGAAATGTAAGAAGACCCGGCTTGCAGCTTACAAATCCCATATAAATTAGTATTAAACTTTAGTTTCAATAAATGAGTTTTGCAGAAAATAATGTCGGTTCGATGAATCATGACCGGCTGACTATTTTAATTTATTGTTCCTAACGATACAATGTCGCAAAATATACGTAGGTCGCAGTTTGCGGACTGGACCTCCTACAACTAAAATATTTAACAAGCGATATCTGTAAAAAATAAGTTAAAGTAAAAGTTGCTTTCAACGTGGCGCATTTTCAACATTTTACATTCAGATCAATAATTATGTCCTCTATCTCTCCATCAATCTGTTAATTGAAAAAAACCAAAATGCACTAAAAAGTCTTAAATAAACTTTTTTTACCACAGCCACAATTACCACAGCTTCGGGACAATTGTGTGCTAGTGCTGAGAAGAAGCTGCGCAACAAACTCAGTCACTATTGTCGATGCCTCTTTTCAAAAGGTTTACAATGTTTGTAGTGATCATGCAAGTCCATATATTTTTATCTCTTAAATAATCATATACTTTATAATACCCTTTCCTCATAAGAGTTTCTTTAATAACATTTATTGAAAAAAATATAATTACTGAACTACTAAGCGTTAACAAGTTCCACCATCAGCTCAGCTCCACAAAATGTTGATCGTCAGACGTAACAACACGTCAACATTAAGATTCTAGTAAAAAAACTTTATATTTGCCTTCAAAATTTGAGGGTTTCCCTAAATTACACCAAGATCCCATCATCAGATCCTAAATTGACAAAAATGGGACCAACTAGAAGGTATACTCTCTAGGTAGACGAAATAATTTTCCGAATCGGTGGACAATTGACTGAGATATGAGGTAACATACAAAATAAATAAAAACCATACAGTCGAATTAATAACCTCCTCCTTTTTTAACCCACTTAAGACGGAAAAAATCTGCCTAAGAAACAAAAGGTCCTATGTACAATATCAGTACAAAACTTGTTTGTTTAAAATAGTTATTGAAATAGTTATATAATTTTATTTTTCAAAGGTACATTTCATTAAAAATAGGTAAAAGTGAGTTTCAGGTACACAAAAGAGTATATTTTATTCTAATTTGCATTTTAAATAAATGTAAACTGATAAAAAGTAACCTATACTTGATATAACTATACGTCCTTTCTAATAACTAAGGTGTCCTTTTAAAAGGCCAGTAGTATAATCTGGGTTAAGTCGGTTAAAAATACTGACCATTTATTTTCGCCTTATAGACCCACTATGTTCATTATCCGCTTCGGTGTGAGATTGCCGCGTGTTTTCGGGCAGGCAGCATTACGTCAGTCGGCAGGCGCGCGCCCGCGAACGCGCTTGTCTTCGAATGGTTCCCGCGTCCATTCGACGTGATCGCGCTCTTAAAACTTTTTCGCGGCATGAGTGCTCTAAAGTTTTGAATTAAGTTTCAGTGGCGGATACAGTGATTTATCAACTTTTACTCATGAACAAGTTTTAACGTAATTCAAAGTAAAAAAATAAAATTTTTACTGACTTAAAAAAAGGAGTTAATCAAATCGACCTGTAGGTATGTACATATGTGCTATTCGTCAGAATTGGACTAAATTTTAGTATGGTGATCTATTAAGGCTTCCTAGCACGTGTGCGAAATTTCGTAAGTGAATGTGTGTTTGTTTCAAGATTTCTCAAAAATGAGTGAGACGAAAAAGAATCATACGGTATATTTCCACTGTACAGTGTAGGTTTCATGAAAATCAGTCTGGTAGTTTAAGAGATATAAGTAATAACTAAAATAAAAATAATGAAAATAAAACTGAACATTAAAATAAGACCGCATTCAAAAATATTGACTAAAAAGCTTAAAATAACGCATTTGTCTTCTATTAATGAGAAACTAGTTCTTTTGGAGACGGTGCATGATGTCAAGTTTACCTACAGTCTACACAATTCATGCGCTAGACTTTTTTTGTATTAATTTTGCGAAGTTCTTAAATACAGATATTACTAATTTAAATGTGTTGGCGATTGTGAGTACAGTACGCTGAATATGACCGTAATTCTACGATTCCAAATAACTTTGTGAAGTATTTCATTGCTAATATTTTTTTTTGTAAAACAAGTAATTTTAATATGTTGGAAAACATAGCTGGTGTGTAACAAACAACGGTTCCCAGTTCCCGTAGGTATCAGTCGACACTAATTCCCAATGAGTTTGAGAAGCATAAAACGCTTTGCAAACGTGCCATCAAATTAGTTTCTACGTTTTTAAAAACATTGTGGCTATGCAACTATGGCATCCACTTCGTTCATAGACTCGTTTCGTGTCGTAAAACTTTGACACATGTGTGTTGCAATACCGTTGCGTGTGCGCCGTCGAGGCTGCTGATCGGGGGCATGTGAGTGCCGATGGTGACTAGGCGCGACGATGGCGGCGCGCCGCCTTGTGCTGAACGGCTTGACGGCGGAGGTTGGTGCGGGAGACCCCGGCGCAACCAACGGCGGCGGCGGAGGCGGATCGCCCGACTCGCTCGAGTTCTACCACGAGCTCGAGTTGTACCGCCAGTTGTTGGCTCTGCCTGTGACCGACGCGGTCGATGCGAAAGACGAGCGTGACGACAACGAGCCGCAGCTGCAGCATGCGCCAGCGCCGCGGAGGCGAGCGCGCACGCCAGATCCTACGCCTGCACACAAGCATCATGGTATGTACCTTGTGGTTTTTTATTTATGATACTCGTACATGCAACATAGATTCTTCACCATCATCATCTAATTTAAGAGCCATGCTCTTGTCGGTGGATTTTTTTCCGTTCTTTACGCTCTACCGCCATTCTCTTGACCTCTTAATACGAAGCAACATTCAACTTTTGATTAGTATGCATCAAGCATATAGCTTTTTCTTGGTTTATCTTCTTCCTTCTATTCTTCCTTCACAAGTGTCACAAACATTTTCCCTCTTTTACTTTCAATTGTTTTTATTAGTTTCCTCTTTGCCATTACTCTGTTTAAAACTTCCTCATTATTTTTATTCTATCCAGCTGATTCCCTCCATCGTCCTCCAGCACCACATCTCAAACGCTTTCAGTCTCTCCCTATCCATAGAGTGCTATGCTCACTGTGATCACTTCTGGATATCCTGGATTTTAGTAAGTGCTTTTTTAAGTTAAAAGCTTCCTTGCCATCGCAAATTGCCTTCATGTCTTGTGTACATCTGGAGTCGTTAGTTATTAGGCTACCTACGTACTTAAAGTTTTTTATCCGTTCCACATCTATTATCAATGGTGATAGGGCTTTATTTTTTCTTCTTTGCTGCAATTAGTGTTTTGGTTTCATTTTTATCAATTTCATTTTCATTAAGTCCAAAGTCTTTAAATATGATATCGATTTCTTTAACTAATTCTTCCAAATCTGTCCTTTTTGATATGGCTGCGATATCATAAGCGAAGCGAATAAATTTAAATATTTCCCCGTTAATTTTGACACCCTCTTTTCTGATTCCAATTTTTTGCGTATTGCACACTCTATAAATATGTTATAAATAATAATTGCCGAGAGAGAACTACCTTGCCTTTCTCCCTGTCTTCTTTTTACAATTCCCTTTTCATCCCACTTCTAATACCTATCATTTCTTGGTTTTTATACAGCTCAAAGATGATCCTTCTGTCTCTATAATCCAGTCCAGCCTCGCTTAGAATTTCCATCATTTTCATCCAATCAACTTTATCAAAAGCCCTTTCCAAATCGATAAAAGCTACATATGTCAACATGAAGTCTTCTGTCTATTATTAATCTTGGAGCCAGATCACATGACGACCGTTTTTGTAAGTGGTCCTTCGGTTAGCCCCTGAATAATATCGCTGAACGCATTGTTTGTTGCGATGTACGATGGTAGCTCTCACACTACTATTATGTAATACGAGGACACAAACGCTTGTCGGCGTCATCTGAAAACAACCTCCTGTATATTTTCGTTGTGCATAAATTTATTTATTAATCTTTTAATTTTTTACTCAGAGGTGCCCCGCCGTAGCCGGACGCCCGGCGCGCGCGCACCGAAGCCCGCGCCGCTGGACGCCGGCGCCGCCGCGAGGCCTGCCCGGGTGAGTTGGATGCTTTCTTACACTGCCTCCTTTGCCTATCCCTACCCTTTGTGTTTCTTGCGGATTGCGACTTATCGATCGTAACCTTTGATGTTGTGTGTTTTTTTATCTAGGTGGCTATCAATCATCTCATTGTTGATATTTAGGACCTGTGTAAATTAGGTTCATTTGTGCGGATAGAATCATGGTATAAGTTTTGAAGCTCAATGAATTAACGTCAAAATAAGACATGCGAAAATCTTTCTTTTTTATCTAGGTAGGTGCGGTGCCTAACTGTGATATAATTTATATTCTGAAATGTAAACGTAGTTGCTACCTTCAATCAAGACGCCAATGCTTTGACGGCTCATTTAGTACCTAGTCATTTTACAGTTTTATGAATATTTAACGCGTACGGTAAAACCTGTGACGAACGTCCTTCAGTGCCTTTTTTTATAAACACTTTTCCTATAAGCTGCAATATGGTTGAAAATAAAATAAAAGGAAAAACATTTAATTCTAGTTTCTTATTTCGTTTTTATCGAAAGTGACTCCTATATCCTCTTTTCTTTCGTCATTATGGAACAATTCGGTTGCCATTAACTACGCAGGTATCGTTACATTTTACGCAAACAGATCCCTTTTTTGACTTGAGCTTTGCACACCTAGCTTCCCTATGTATTTTACGGACAAAATGTAAAATATATTTTAAGCTGTAACTAGGTTTCATCGATGAAATATACAACTGGAGCAGGGCATAGGCCGCGCGTATCAGCGTACCCCGCAATTTGCATACCAATGAAATAAAAGCCTCTGTCAGCCAGAAAAATATTATAATTGCCTCTGGGCGCCGGAGACAGGCGGCATTACGCGATATTTCAGCTAATTTGGCGCGTCTTAATTTTAACGAAGTGGATATCCTCGAGTAACGAGCTGTCAGCACTGCACGTAGCGCGGTAACACCCAATTACAGCGCGACCAGAGCGCAAGAGCTCAGTTCCAAAGGAACGCATTCATTACGCGACGATATTATAATTATTTAGGCACGTGCTTAGTGCGAATCTTGTTTGTTTATGTTCGTAGCGTCGTAGTGTACCAGATATATTTAGCTACGCACTGCTACGATGCCTATGCTACGGACACAGCTGTAGGTAGATATATCGTAGCTTGACTACGAATTCAGTGTTTAATATTTTTAGTTTTTTTTTTTGAAGTGAAAACTTCTTTAGCGGCGTTGAGCACTTTTGTGGGATGGGGGAAAAATGTGAAACTCGCGTCAGGACACGTGACCTGATCGAAAAACCGTAAGACGGTTGGCGAAATTATGGATGTAAGTTGATTTTTCTGAGAGATAAACTTTTTAATGTAATTTAATATAATATAAATTGTAATGTTTGTGTACGATAGCGCAATAAATAAATATTGTATTCTATAAAAATATTATATTATTATTATTATTATTGTATTATTATTATTATTATTGTATTCTATTGTGATAGAATACAATAATAATAATAATAGTATAATATTTTTATAGAATACAATATTTATTTATTGCGCTATCGTACACAAGCATTACAATTTATATTATATTCAAGTTTTCACTTCTGCCGGCACTCCCGGAGTGCAATTTTGTGTTTTTATAATTTAAAAACGAATTCAGGCCTGATTACACTAACATCATAATATTTTCTTCTTTTTATGTCAAAGTTACCAAGGCTACATCGAACCCGATGTTAAAACGATGACGCGTCTTTCAAAGTGAAAGCCAGCCGGCATGGCTGAACAAAAAAAACAATATTAGTTAAGCCGGGTCTGAGCCAGTCGCCACAAATTAAACTAAAGACATCCCGACGTTTTATAAGATCAAATTATGCGAATTCTTCGATTCCATAAATCCTTTACTCCATTCATAAGCTTTCAAGTACCTTAGAAAACCCATTTTGAATGCTAAGTATTGACATGAGTAGGTATTGCCATGAGAGCTCTCGTATCGAGTGCGATGCGAGTGAGTGGAGAGGCTCGGTATAAATAGACGGCAGATCGGCCCGTAGGCTTGTGTGTGTGACACGCATAAAGGACACTTGTTGCTGTGTGCTTGCCCCTTTGTCCTGTCCACTGAAGCGAGCGTTATTGCCTCTCCGCCCACAGTGACCACTCACTTAGTATGTATCACTACTAATGTTATAAAACATTGTGCCTTTCCAAATATTTACAGCAACATTAGTAAGACATTTGCATGACGTTAAGTATATCACTAGATTTTGTATAGGTAGTCATGTTTTACTTGCTCACTTACCCCTGTACTAGCAAAAACATTTTATCATAGGTATTCTAATATTTGTCATTTAATTTGGTATTTTATTAGGCACCATTATTATATTTCCTGTTGCTAAAGATCATAAATTAAATAAAATTATGCTCTGCAACGTTACTCTCATAACCATATTATAATAGACTACTTTTGATTGCGACAATGAATAGTTAAATAGATGAAATCAGTTTTTTAAAGTGTTTATCTAAACTTTAAACTTTCGAGGGACTAGTAGGCCACATAAGTTCAAAATAATACACACATTAAATTGACGAAAAGTACCTACAACAACATCTAATATTATGAATATTCTCTTAGTAGAAAGCTGTAGCATCACATTATACGATGTGTCTTATTCCGAAACATACACTTCCCGAGGGATGTGTGGTGTAAAATCTGTTTCTTACCGAACTTGCCCAAACGGATGATACTTACTTGAAGATATTCATTTCATAGACGTTGATATTCGCATTTAATTTTTATAGAGAATTCTAATCAAGTGTTTCAAATCTCTTTTTCCGTGTTTAACTTCCAGTTACAATGATATTTTTTCCAAATCTGAATATTCTGAATGCTTGAACTTAACACACGCAAGTCATAAACACTGCATTTAGCATATTCGGGGCGACTTGTAAACCTATCGCAAGTTTAGCCGCGATTAGTGTAACGAGCTGTAAGCTCGCTGAAAACCCGGCTTCTGCTGTCGACGTATTGTTATGGTGCTATTACCGGATTGCGTTGTTCGTACGCGTTCACATATGCATTGCACAGGAAATGGGAAAAGCACCATCAACAACGTTTTAATAAAAACGAAGTAAACAGAAATTGAGGGAATGGAAGTAAAAATATACCGATCAGAAAAACTGTCAGTCATGTTTCGATTTTAGATTCTAGACAGATCTACCTGAAAGTACCTGAAAAAAATCGATTTATCTAGATTTGATCTATTGTATTCTCGACCATCAAAGGTGGAGTGTGTGTAGTACTGTATGTGTTGCCATATTTCCATAATGCTCGCATTTATGTACCGTCACCCTCCACCACACTTTGTCCCGTGTTTATAAAATTATTTATTTTCTACCAGAGGCTAATATCAGGAAAACGCGTTGTTATAAGATGCGAGCAGGTATAAGCTGCGAAGTGCTCCTGACACGCTTTATTTATGGTTAGGAAACCTTCGTCACGTGTACTGTTTACCATTGTAATACTCTTTTTTGTGTTTCTTGTACTCGCGTTTCATACAAAAGAATATGATTCATTTTATTTTAATACAAATTGCGTCTCTTATTTTTTTACCTATATTTCTTTGACTTAGCTTACTTCATATCATTAGTTGAGACTCTAGGCCGACTTTGTCAGGATTATCTTCGTTCCGAGCTAAATCATTACTGTCTCTGACAGTTTCTTTCATGTTGACAAATATGAAATGATGTTTCATCCTTAATTTACATGAGTTAGATCTGTTTAATTCAGAACTAAGCTACTCCTGCCATGCTTAAGTGGACAAGTGCATGCTATTCTAAAAAATATTTTCTAAAAATAATACTCAAGTTTGTACAAGAAAACCTCTTCACAATAATCTATACAAATATTATAAAGCTGAAGAGTTTGTTTGTTTGTTTGAACGCACTAATCTCAAAAACTACTGGCTTGATTTGAAAAATTATTTTTACGTTGGATAGTCCATTTATCGAGGAAGGCTTTAGGCTATATAACATAAAGATACGACTCATTAGACCACAGCAGAAATGTAAAATGTTGCGAAAACGGGAGAAAGATATTCCTTTTGAGAGCTTCCGCTGCATACGCTGCGGAAACCGCTTAAGTTACACAAAAATCATGTATGACAGGATTGTTCAGCATTAAGAGTTCTATAATACAGTCCGGGACAGCATATGTCTATCTTTTATGGTTGACTTACTACAACCTTTTTTATGTTAATAAATTTGTAAAAAAATAATGCATTATTTTTAGAGGTCTATTATATACACAGGTATTTATTCTTATCAAAATAAATACATTCATCATTACAAGCATTTCATTTAGAACCAAGTTGCCCTTTATATCATTTGATTTCAATAAATATCTTAGGAGCTATCACAGTTTTAACATAACTCCGCACCAAAATAATGTTCGCAGCTTAAGTACAACGTGCGCTTGCGCTAATATATTATAAAGCTGAAGAGTTTGTTTGTTTGAACGCGCTTATCTCAGGAACTGCTGGACCGATTTGAAAAAATAATTTCTGTGTTGGATAGCTTATTTATCGAGAAAGGCTTTAGGATATATAACATGACGCTGCGACGGGAGGGGAACAAACTCAAAACGGACGAAGTCGCGGGGGACTGCTAGTCTAAATATATTCTTAACGAATACGGAAACTCTCATACTCGCGCGTAGCTCGCGCGTATCTACGAAATACTACATAGCTAGTTAGCTATGAAGAGACGACCGTTCGTTGGTAGTTTTGAGTCGCTCGCTAGTATCGCAATAATAAATAAATTGATTTAGTGTTTTTTTTTGTTGTTTTTTTGAACGTTGTTTTCGGCATCAGTATCGTTTGTACAACCACGCCTGAGTCGGGTGTCACTGACCAAAACAACACCCGTTATGATTGACCCAATTACAATAAAGCCAAAAAGAGGGGTGTTTTAGTTTTAATTCTACGAATGCAAAAAAGAACCGTTAATATTATTCAGCACTTAGCCGATGCCTTAAGGGCCTGTTACAATCAATCATCAACTTAATTGCATCAATTCATCACCCACCTACAGGCAGATTTTAGGTCACCTTGTATGCGCTACGAGTGCGTGCGCTAAGCAGTCACTTAACTAAGTGATCGCTCAACGGTATAGCCTGCGTGGGATCTGCCCTCTTTACACCTTAGTGATCACGCATGATGTGGAAGCCCTAGATTTCTAGATTATTTCGCCTCGTGTGACGTTGCGTGTATTACCAACAACATAAAATTGTCATAATACAGTGTGTCCTGGAAAATTAAATGATACACAAAAGTTAAGACATTTTTTTTTCAATATTTTAGCTTCTATCGATGTGACGCTACGTGCAATAAAATATATTTCTCTCATTTCTAGTCGATTTTGATGAAATAAGAGAAGATTGTATACAAAATAACAAATAGTTGCAAAACTATCAGGACTTAAACCTAACTTTTTGTGAGGAAAATTTAAGTAACCTTACAACTATGCCCTGCCCATTTCTAAATTCTAAATTCTTCCTTTTAAACATGTTACTAATAAAATTATTTGCAAGTCTTATGAGTAAGTAATGCAAATACTTGTTTTAAGGATGTTTTACGCGAATATTTATTAAATTTTATATCCCAACGTTTCGAACACTTTACAGCGTTCGTGGTCACGGATAGAGGATGTTATTTAAAATAAAGGAAAAACTTTTACATTACCCAATATTATATACAATATAACACATATAAATCATACAAAATACATAGATTTATTAAAAAAATATTTACACCGAAAAGGAAAAAAAGTGAAATTGTCCACGTCCATGTGTTATACCGTACATCATAGCAGGCCAATGAATGTGTGTGTGTTTGTGTGACGCCTTTATCCAAGAGGACTTCACTGAGCATGAGCTAGGTCCCCCCTAGAGAGCCTGACCTGATTTGACATTTACTGAGTTTTGAGAAAAAATAACTACCATCACTCATTCATTTGGTCAATAGCACCGGGTCCCAAGCTGGTAGAGTGACCCAATCATTTTCTCTGTTAAAATTTGAAACGTCGGGATATACAATTTTATAAATATCGAAAAACATCCGCATAGTGTTTTATTCAATATATTACTAAGTTAAAAGTTTTCATCGTGAGAAGCGTGATATTTTACAAAAATTAGCGGGGCCGTTGAGATTAGGGAGTTCATGATGACGTCTGTCGATGATTGCAGACCAAGTTATCTATTATTTTTCAAGAAAAAAATGAAAAAAAATCATTTCGAGTGAGACCAAATTAAAGAGAAGTACCTGAATCTTTCCGTAATTGTATAGGTATTCCGTATTATAGCACAGATGATCAAATTATTTTAGGCATTAAGGAGAATGAAACTCACAAAGACTTTTCGGGTAATTTTTGCGACTAACAAACAATATTTATTTAGGTTTTCTAATGATATTATTCTCTAGGCTGATACTTATCCGATAGTTTTGATAATGTTCTCACATACTTTAGTTTTCAGCTAAACTAACTAAAAATACATATTAAATGGCAGCTAGTTTATGGCCGTCGATATATCTACTACGGTGATAATTGAGTTAGCTTATCGCTTTAATCGCATGTTACACAGCGTAAACCGTAGTATAGTAATAGTAATTGCCTTCAGAAATCAAATCGATTCTCGAATTCGTTTAAAAGGGACAGATGTGTTGGAAATTGTAATACGCTTTTAGCAGATTAATATCGTCGGTGGGAGGCTTAGCAATTTTATAGAGCGGTCGGAGTGACGCGGCCGAGATACGGACTGTGATTTATTGTGAGCCAGTTTCGATACTCGCTGTGACGCTGCTAATGCTCCAAAACAGTAGATGGAACCATCACGTGGCGCTGTCAATCATCCGAGAGAACAATCAGATTGAAACACCTAATGCATAATCGATATAACATTACTGTCGCGGAAATTATTCTGAGTTTTTTGAAATTACGTTAATCTAATCAAAACAGCACGGAGTCAAGAAGAACGTACTCAACCCAAACTTTGAGAATGAAGGAATAGAGAGTATGTGTATTTCGCACATTGGTAATGTGCACATACTGAGCACTATAATATAGTGCAGTTTATTTGTCCGATCTCAGTTCAGACCCAGTATTTATCTTACTGGATGCAATGGCGATGTAAATTACGCAGTGGATCAATTAGTCGTTCAGACGACCTTCTGTAGCTACATCTGAAAGTTTAATTCACTGTCAAAGAAATCCTATTGGAAAACTCCTCACTTTAACAAACTTTTCGTCTGAAAGCACGAGCTTGAATAACCAAACTATTCTAGGTTTCATTATTCAGATGAGACTTTAAAGACATTTTAGTTCATAGAGGTTGGAATGGAAGCTGAAGAGTGTGTATGCGTCGGGATGGCAGACACCTAGTAAGTAATAGTAAGTACTCGTAGCTTGCGCAAAGTGCAATCCCGGATAATGGCGTCGCTCGCGGCTGTCGCGCCATCAGCTCGGATCCCGATACAAATCCTTGTAATAAGAAGACTCATGTGTGAACAACACAAAATACTCGCAACACTGATAACATTCATAGGTTACCGTTGTGTGTTATGAACGGCTGATTCTGATTCTGGAATGGAATATCAGGCACTACACGTTCAGTAGGTGCAGAGATTTAGTTTTTGTAATTGTCACATCTACTCGTATATCTAAAAAAAAATGTGTTAGTTACACCACTTGTAACTCGCAAACGAATAAACTATTTTTCACAATTTTTACTCTTTTGGATTCGTCTGGGCCCCGAATATACAAAATACCTCTGCGAAATGCCATTTTATCATTTTAAATAACATACAGATCTAAGACAAAGTTTTGAAAACCTGCATGTTTCTTTAACTTTTTGTTATTTTAGGTTCGAGTAACTATAACAACTAGTTATTTGCTAGTGTTCTGTTTAAGAAACTACGTTACCGATTTTATTTTCTCAGTAGGCTTTTAAGCGGCATGGAAATGGAATATATTCGTGCGTGCTCCGAGCGGAATTCAAACATTGGTTTCAGCGAGTTTTTAGACCCATGTTTCTGTGTCGACTGAGTCAACATTACCTATAACACATGTCCATGACATGGCATGACAGGGAACCTACGTTTACTCGTTGACTGAGCGCTATCTGTCCGGCGCAGGCGCCGCGCTT
Source organism: Pyrausta purpuralis (assembly GCA_963924145.1). Classification (NCBI taxonomy): domain Eukaryota; kingdom Metazoa; phylum Arthropoda; class Insecta; order Lepidoptera; family Crambidae; genus Pyrausta; species Pyrausta purpuralis. Next base: position 1,685,609 of record OZ001655.1, read on the forward strand.
ATTGAATTTATATCGGTTCATTTTCTGCATGCCCTAACGCTGATCTCGGACGCTGCAAGTGTTATTTACGGCGGCTGTTGGATACGTTATGAAAATAAAACATCGCTTCTCTTGTTTTCCTTATCATGAACTAAAAATAGCTCTCCGGGGCTTGTTACGTGTCGTCTCTACACATTTACCCCTACTATTGGGATATAAAATATAGACTTTCCAGTATAATTATGATTTCAATGAAATAAAATTACATAAAATAAGCTTTATGTAGGCAAGTATTTACGCCCACTTTACAAATTATTAATATGTCTGGGCCTGTCTAAATAAGACTTATTCAATTAAGCTGCTGGCGATAGTAATTTATTAGCTATTTATGGCTTCGTGATAAAATTAATGAACGAAGTAGTAAGAAGAATACCTTCAAGTTTATTCAAAAGTTTATCTCGGCGAACGGAAAGTTGTCTTGAATTTCATCGCTTAATATAGATTGGGGGATTGTTGACGCCAATTTATCGCTTTGAAAAACTTTGGTCAGTCGCGTTTTTAGGACGTGCCTAAAAAAATTGTCTAAACGCGTTCCTAAAATGTACCTTATCTTTTCAAATTTGCAGCACCGCTCACATTGCATTCTGAAGTAGGCATCGCGTCTACGAAGACTAGATACAGAAGATGAAAAGGGCGCTGATTACTCCATTGTTTTTTATAGATACAGTATATTTATAAGACTTTGTACCTTATATCTACTCCGTGTACCACAATGTAGTATGCAATAAAGATGAATCTGACTTTGGATTTATCCACAAGATATTTAAAGGACTAAAGTAACGGTTAGGTATATTCTAACCATTTCTTAAGTCCTTTAAAGATTTTTAAGCACGTACACGATTGTTAAATACGTACGTTTTAAGTAAGTTTATTTTAAAATCGTGTCCCGCGAAGATGTAAAGCGTCCAGGGATGGGCGAAGGGCGTAGAAGGCGCGACCTAATAGAGACGGATTTAGGACCCATGGATTTTATTGGCCATTTTATGTGTTTAATATACAGCTGTTCTTATTGTCGAGGAAACATCCGAGTCTAAAAACTGTATCTTACATTTTACGTTTGCTGAGGAATTCGATCAAAGGTTGAGTGTTAGCGGAACGTTATACATTCACCATAAATGTGGAAGTTTTTGCAAAAAAAGGAAAGTGCCCAAACATCATACATGATCAAAGTTTTCAGTGATGTCCGATTACGGGTATGTTCACGTTGTTTCTCATTTAATACAGAGGCTATTGCGTGTAGTCGCGTGCGTCCCGCGGGAGCGATGCATTCTGCTCCCGCCCATCTCCGCTCTTCCGACACTGGGTCTCTAGTCTACTAAATATCCAATGATACATAAATTAAGTCTAATACAAGAACTACAATCGATAAAAATTAAAATCACTGAACAAACTATAATAAAACACAATTCTAGTATACCGTGAGCATGGTTAGAATAGTCCTAAGTACTAACCTTTACCTTAGCTCCGATTCAGTAAAGAATTTCGCTGAATACTAAATACACTTGTTAAATAAACAAACTTTACGTTATCTATGTATAATTTAATTTAAGCTAGTTACAAATTTGCTGACGCTATGATTTATTCGTAACATACAATGGTTCGCAATGTAGCATTATATTATCGCCATAATTTGTATTTATACCTAATTATTTTTTAAACTGATTTACCTTCTTTTGTTTGTAGTTTCAATATATTGTTAATTTATAAATATCCCAATATTTTATGTGTTAGCTCTTTATAGCCTGAGAGCAGGCAAAAGAACTACTGTACCTACGTGTTAATTTGTAAGCTCTTTGATTTGTTATTGTTCTTTTGAAACTGAATATATAAATTATTTATTATTATTATATCCGTGATCGCATTTTTGCTTACAGTGTGTGCCATCTACGCCTATCGCCAGTTGACAATTTTTTATGTACCCTCACCTTTTTAGCTCTTCGAAATATTGTTCAAATGAAATTTTATGTTCTCATTGTAAGCGAATTCCTGTAATTCTTTATGAGAATAAATATTTTAAACCTTAGATCTCATAGTCTTTATTATGCAATTTGTGTTGCCTAATGGCCCACTATGGTTCATCTTCGTTACGAAAATATGGAATTTATTGCCATGGTAGAACGTACTACGAATCAAGGAGCTAGTATTTTTAGGGTTCCGTAGCCGAATGGCATAAAACGTAACCCTTATAGTTTCGTCAAGTCTGTCCGTCTGTCTGTCTGTCTGTCTGTCCGTCCGTATGTCACAGCCATTTTATTCTGTAACTATAAGCATCACACTGTTGAAATTTGGTAGAAAGATGTATCATGTTAATTGCTTTACGATTCTTATACAAAAAATAAAAAATAATGATATTTAAGGGGGAGCTCTCATACATAAAACTAAAAGCGAAAAAAATTTATCAAATTTGTCAAAGCTATGCGTGTTTTTAAAACCATTATCTTTTAAAGTCTAACGTTTCTCAGCTAGACGCTTCCAAAGTGGTAAAATGGGCGTCCCCCCATCTAATTTCTAAACTAAGCGAGTGTAAATTTTGAAAAAAAAATGTAGATCATAACAAAAACTTTCAACGAAAATTGGTTTTTGAGATATAGCACATTTTCAACAACCGCAGAGATAACTTTGTTTTTCATACAAACACTATGAAAAACAAAGTTATATTTGCTGTCAACAAAATATTGTGATATTTTAGCTTAGTAGAAATAAGTGGATCCCTAATTCAGTTAAAGCTGGCACGGAGCCCTCAGTGGGCGAGTCCTTCTCGCACTTAGCCGGTTTTTTTGATTTCGGACTACTTGTTATTTTTAACGATTTCAAAAAAAGAAGGTAATCAATTTAATGTGTATGTATGTGCTATCGTTGAGTAAGTTGATCTTGTAAGGCTTTCCACGTAAGCTAAATTTCATAAGTGTAAGGAGTTTGTTCACGGATTTCTCCAAAACGATAAGTCATAGCGTCATATTTAACTTAGGGTACAGTGTCAGTTTCATCAAAACTGGGCCAGTTGTTTTTGAGAAATGGGTAATAAAAAACTGACTTTTTAGTCAGTTTAAGATATGCTTGTAATATCTATAGCTTAAAACAACGCATTTGCATCGTCGGTCGGTCGTAGGGGCATGATGTCCATTGAACTACTGATGTCAAGTACGTACACCAACAGTCTACGCACATAGTGCACCGACTACAAAATAATTTGGTTTCACCCAAATAGAAGACAAATACGTTAATTTAAGCTATAGATTTTACAAACATATTACATATTTAATTTATAAAATTCGCCTCTAGTCTATTTACTCACCTAAAAGTAGAACGCCTAAAACTGATGTATGAACAACTTCTTACACAGTAGTCCCCTATACAGGCTGTACACACGGAAAAATTGCTTGAACAGGAACACGACCTTTTAAATTTAAGATTTATTGCAATTTTAATCTATTTTATAAATACAATGCGCAGACTGCAACTCACAACGTCAAGAACTCAACGTTGTTGCAAATTCATATATAAACTATTCTTTGAAATGGAATGAAACATCCATAATGAAAAAAACATTTTTAATTACGAAAAAATAAATTAAGACTATAGCCCTCCATGCATTAACTAAACACCATTTATTTATCTCTAATCTACATGTATTCTGTTTACCTACGAGTAAATCCAGTCTTGGTAACATCAGATCCACTCTATCCGTTTGAATAATTTGATTTCACTGAAGTATAATTATTGTCCTTTATTAATTAGTACATAATATGTATTATTATGTGTGTTGTCGCTCGTGTAAAACGTGCACTGCCCCCCCCCCCATTCCGCAATTTACAACATGAGTCGTTCGTCTTTAGCTTTAGCAGTGGTGCGTTTGTAGTTACACTCGAAAATATGACACTAAACGGTATTCTGCTATTCATTTTACCAAACTTAAGCTGAAACTCAACGTAAACAAACAGGTAAGGAAACACAGATTAATAAGAGTATGTCTAAAAACAAGGAAGGAAGGGAGATGTTACCATAGACAAAAAATTACGCTCCTGTGCTTCTAGTACACAACTTGGTGGTGACTCGGGATATTATTTTTTATCTGTGTAACTCGATTATCGACGTGACGACCGAGAGGAGGGTCCGAGGGTCGATTTAACTAATGTCACAAGCTTGTAACAAGAAGAGATGTTTAAAAAAATATTTGTAGTATTTTGTTTCATAGGTACTCGTAAATCACACCGTCAGGCGGTATGTGCCGGCAGCCGTGCCGGCCATGCCGCAGTGACATTTTCCATATTATCTGACAGTTAATTAACGTCTGCCGCCGGCAAAGCATCCGGGTGGTGTGGATACACCATAATGGGTGATTAGGTTAGTTAGAATCGTTTAAAAACAAGAAACGCTGAATATTCATGGTTGCATTAATAAATTTGAGTTTTATGTTTTTTGGGCACTTTATATACGAATCCTAAATCTTATAGCTAGTTTTCGTATTACATATCGATAAATGCATAATACGAGATTTTCGTAACATTCGTTACTCAATGTTTGATAGTCTAGTCCGTTGTTGTTTAAGGAATTGTAAAAAAATGTTACAGACTTAGCGCAGCGACATATCTGCGCACGTGGCAATTCCAGGTAGATTAAAAGATAAAGAGCAAGACATATTATTCTAAATAAACAGGTAAAAAATAAAAGCGTTATCGGTTGCGACCAGCGGATCAGATAGTCACTTGGAGAGAAAAAAGAAGTATTTATTACTTGTCTCGTTCATTATCTTTCTAATTTGTAAAATACTTTCGTGGTATTTACAGAATAACTCGTTAACGTGACGTTTCGTAAAATGCTCTAAGCTAAACCAATATAATATCACAATGATATTATATTGGTTTAGGTACACGTCGAGTACCTACTCTAGGTGGCACTATATAGTAGTTAATGTGTCAATAGTCTTGATTTGTCGAAACTTTTTAGGGTCACAGCCAGGTGCCAGTTTAACCAATAAAGGAGGGCAATTCGTGGGACTTTTAGTTTTCATGATTGTTACTGTAGCGTTTGCAAATCCCATCGACGCCAGTTCAACTGGCAAGTCTTCGTAAAGGGTGCTAGGCAAACCTCGGACGACGAGTTTATGTGTTTTTTCATCCTTTCTGGAGTAGGTTAAGAAAAAGACATTTTGTTCGCGTAGCCCCTCTTTCAGGTCTTGATGACCTTTGGCCGTGTGGCAGATGACAGCTACTTTGCTTTTGCCGCGGTATTGTAGGTGGAAAGACTTGGTATACTTAGCGATCACGTCAATGATTTTTTGGTGAGTCCATTCTTGATCCAAGGTAAGAACGATCGGTGGTATGCGCCCGAACTTTTTAGGCGCTGTTGCTTTTTCAATGAGTTCAGTCTCAGAATCACTGTCGACATCGGTTTGAAGAAGTTCGAAGCTGTTCTTAAGGACAGTGGTACGAAGTAAATCCTTATTCCGAGCAAATGCTTGTCTTTTGGCGTCGCGCGCTACAGCCATTGGTTCTGCTTGGCGCTTTGAGACGTTAGGTCTTGATGGCGATCTAATGACGAACTTATCCATTAGGTAAGTTAAAGCAGCGCATTTTACTGCAAAATATCGATGTCGATGACAATTGCGGTACACACAACACTATTTTAGCAGGAGCACAGATAACACGAGTGTTCACAGGGACGATAACTGTTGAACTGTCGACAAATCAAGACTATATTAAACTGCATCGTAAACATCGTAAGATATCGACCAAACCGATCATTGGGTACACAGTGTTTTCGCTGTCAAGAATTTGGTCACTCGTCAATAAATTGTAATATGCCACCGCGCTGCATCAAATGCATAAACCAGCATCCTATCGGTAAGTGCCCTAAAACGAACAGAGATGAACCCGCTAAGTGTGTCAATTGCAAAGAAAATCATCCGGCTAACTTCAGGGAATGCACTGCTAGAATAGCATACCTACAACGCATAAAAGAACATCAGGAACAAACCAAAAAGTATCGACAGCCTTCATTCGTCAGTGCTCATAAAACATGGGCTGCAGTTACTAAAACTAATTCAAAAACTCAACAACCTGGCTTTCAAGCGGAAAGGCCCCTGATGGATCTAAAACCAAACATACTTACTTCGGTGTCGAATCATCCTAGTGCTCCTGTTCTCACTGATACAATAACTTGCAACGTTGAAACCCAACCATCAACAGCATATAAATACGAAACTAAATGTCATGACTCAACTACCCAAGAAATTTTCGATATATTGACCGCCATCAATAAAATTAAAAGTAAATTTGTTGCTTGTAATAATTTGCTTGACAAAGTAATGTTAGTGCTTACGCACCTAGGCCACTGTGTGTAGTGCTAGTTGTCTTAAATTGCTTTGCTGGAACGCCGACGGCATCCGTACGAAAATCACTGAGTTGCTTCATTTGGTGAACGAGTTAGGTGTCGATATTGTCGCAATTAGTGAGACCAGACTATCTGAAAAAAATTATCTCTCAACACCGGGGTTCGTAATTTACAGGCAGGATAAACACGATGGGCATCGTGGCCAGGGTGTGGCTATACTCTTGAGGGAAAATGTTGATCATTGTCCCATAGCGACACCTTCTACGCAGCATCTTGAAGCTGTAGGAGTAAAACTATCAATTACGGGCACTGATCATATAATCTTTTCAGCGTATCAGTCTCCAAACCTTCCCCTAGCAACCAAAGACCTTGATGCACTTTTCTCGTCTGGTAGGTGTGTTATGTTAATGGGAGACCTAAATGCAAATCACGACTTATGGATGCCGGGAATCAACAACGCCCATGGTAAGAAAATATATGATTATATGTTATCAAACAACTGCATTGTCCAAGCCAGTGAGGCTCCTACTCTGCTTCACTATCGTCCTAACTTATCTCCGACGAATCCTAACTTAGTAATTTTTCAAAATTTTGCCAACGTAAGCGAAATTGTTGCCCTTAACTCCTTGTATTCAAATCATCTACCCCTCTTTTTCACAGTGGGCGGTCGACGAAATATTAAGCCATCACTATTAACTTACTTATATCATAAAGCCGATTGGAAAGGCTTTCGTTCGTATATAAACGACAAAATTATTTTAGATTCAAAATCTTATGAAACACGCTCCGAAATTGATTCAAAACTCAATCATTTGAACAAATGCATCAACGAAGCTCGCAACATTAGTATACCCATGGGATCCCGTCAAAACAGTGTTAAGGATAAGTTACCCTGGTTTATCCATAAACTTATAAGAAGTCGTAATCGTCTAAGACGTGATCTTCAGAGTGTCGAGTGCTCTGTAACTAAAATGGCTCTTAAGCGTGAAATAAATAGACTACAAACGGTAATTAAGTCAAAAATTAGACAGTACGAGGATAAAATTTGGAAACAAAAATTAAATAAAGTAGATAACCCCAGCTCTGACATTTGGAGACTTATAAAATCTGTTCGCAGTAATCCTCTTCAAGTTACTCCTCCTCTCAAAAGACCTGATGGATCTCTTACTTGTAATACTGCCGATCAATGCGAAGTACTGTCTGAAACGTTTGTGTCTAATATGTCACTAACCATTGACTGGCAAAACCAAGATGTAGATGCAGATGTAAGTAAATCCGTTGAACTACTTTCACACAACAATGAAAATAGTGCATATACCCTTGTCCGACCTTGTGAACTCTTACGGCATATTAAAAAACTTAAAAACCACAAGTCACCTGGTGAGGATAACATTCATAACCTATTGATAAAAAACCTCCCTCAAAAAGCTATTGTTTACTTAACTAAGATTATGAATAGTAGCCTTCGCCTTAACTACTTTCCTGACGTTTGGAAAAAGGCTAAGGTAATCGCCATAAAAAAGCCAAATAAAAATGCTAGCATACCAGTAAGCTATCGTCCCATTAGTCTTCTTCCGGTTCTCGCAAAACTGTTCGAGAAAGTCATTTACTCCAGGCTCTTGAGTTCTTCACAGCATTTGTTGATGGACGAGCAATTTGGCTTCAGAACTAATCATTCCACCACTCACCAGCTGGTCAGGGTATCAGAGCATGTCGCACGTCGTTTCCGACAGCAGCAGTCTTCCGGAATGTTTCTGCTAGATATTGAGAAGGCGTTCGACACGGTCTGGCATGAAGGTTTGCTTCACAAACTTTTGGCCCTAAATTTACCGACTGGTCTGGTAAAAATTATCCAATCATACCTAACTGACCGCAGCTTTAGAGTACATATCGGTAAAACCTGCTCCCAAGCGAAGAAAATACCAGCTGGAGTTCCGCAGGGGTCCATATTGGGCCCATACCTGTTCCTTTTATACGTTCATGATATTCCTAAACAACCGCGCACAGAATTAGCATGCTTTGCGGATGACACAGCATCTTTTTCTTCTGCCTCTGACGAGGAGCTCATTGTTGATAGGCTGCAGCTATCGTTAGATCTTTTAAGAACTTATTTTAAAAAGTGGAGATTGAAGTTAAATGATGCTAAAACCGAAGCAATTATGTTTTCCAAGAAGCGCCAAAAACCTTTAAAAACACTGCAGATTGGTTCTTATTCCATTCCATGGAATGATACAGTGAAATATCTAGGTGCTACTTTTGACAAAAAGCTCAAATGGACCAGCCATATAAAGCTAGCAAAAATAAAAGGAGCAACTGCCTTGATTGGACTGCATCCTATTTTAAATCGCAGAAGTACTTTAAGCCCTTCAACCAAGCTACGCATCTATTCGACACTGGTTCGCCCCATTATCACGTATGCCTGTCCTGCTTGGCATCAAACATGCCTTACTAATCACCGATCGCTGCAAGTTATTCAAAACAAAGCTCTTAAAATAGCTTTTAACACCCCTTTCCGCACTAACTTGCAAATTCTACATCATAATATTAATTATCCGTTATTATATAATTTTATCTCTAAATTAACATTACGGTTTTACAATAGTATCTTAAATCACACCAATCCGCTTATCTCCAATATCAAGTGCAACAAACGCAATATCGACATCTAACCGCAGTAGCCTTTAACACATCACTCGTGTAACGTCATCCATTGTGTATGCGTGAACGCAATAACCAGTCGGCGCGGAGCCCCGCCGGTCGTTCTAGCCTATCTCGTGAGAGCTCCGCAACTCTGGTCACGCAAAGCGGTATTAGTTATGTACCCGCTATTTAAAATAGTTTAAACCGTCATATTCATTGCAAATAAGAAGGTCTTGTACTAAGTCCGTTGTTTATATAAAATATTTGTGTTTCTTATAGTCCTGGAGGTAAATTTAACGTAATAATTACAAAATGTTATAAGCTTTAAGTGGTGCAAGAAGCCAAAAAAAGTGTATTGTATGCATGATTGTGCTAATCAAATGTTTTGTACTTGGTAAGCATGTATTTTCTTATCATTATTTAAATAAAGCTCTTTAAAAACAAAACAAACAAATAATGTGTCAATAAGGTTTCTTAAATTTCAACTACAATATATTATTTACATTAATACTGAGACAACTCTTCATAAAATTTTAAATGTCTGTAGGTTCGTACTTATTTCAAAGATCCACAAATACGCACAATGTACTGTATTGAAAAAAAAGTTGTCGTGTAAAACTTTACACAGTCTCGCTCTTACCCTCTTGGATCGCCTACATGCAGGTATGTACTGTGTTTGCGACTAAATGACAGTGTTTATTAGAATAACCATATTTATAGTATAGTATTATTAACTACCTAAGAATACATTAAATGGCACCAGAAAATGTATAACTTCAAAATAGATGTATTACTTATTTTTTTAAACAGGCCTCGGTGTTAGTGTATTTTTTTTTTCTAACGCTACGATCACTCAATGGCCATATTGGCAGTATCCCACAAGCGATAAGAACGCAAATAAAAACAATACCTTTCCACTCCTTCCCGTCTAGTAGTATTATATTATCTGGGTTCCCGTTATCTTTTGGGAATGCCACGTGCACAGCGCCAGCGCCGTTTGCTATACCTGTTTGTTTTGTATGAAATGTCACTACGCGTAGTCTTTGTAGTACGAGTAACTATTTTTTTAACAATTTCTCGACCAACGACGTATTTGCGGTAGACTAATAAACAATGAGTAACGAATCTTAGCAAAATCGCGTAGTGTGCATTATTTTTTATGTGATACTAAATAAAAGAATATTTAAGCCACAAGATTTAGGATATATATACTGTTGTATAAGTGCCCAAAATAAAGCTACCAAGTATTCCGCCATCAAGTGAAATATTGCAAAGTCGAGATAACTCATTTTGTCTGTCTTAATAGGTTGCAGTTGCAGCCCCAAACTTAATATGGATCCTAAACGCTTCAAGAGCTTTCCAATCTATCTATCATATATCTATGGCTGCGGTTTAGTCGAAGTCAACGTCAAAACATTAGTAGAATACGAATCGGCTAATCTTCGATCGAACGATAAAGTTGAACTAAACCATAGCTGCAACGCAACCATTTGGATGGGAAAAACTGAAAAAGGTGATAATCGTCACCAATGCAGTTGACGTTTAGTTGTATTTTGACAAGAGAATTGCCCCCCTGGCATGTATATCCCTAACACTGCTAATCATCGAATATGCCCCAGTATATTGTTACCAGGCGGACCATAGGCTAAGTTATTCACGGTTTAAGATGCGTCCGGTTAGTTAAAATGTCTCAGTGTCTAAATACGTGGTCTGAAAACCCTGTTCTCATTTTTATAGGCAGGCAGTGTATATTTTAAATGTGCGACTTAAATTAGTAAAAATTCTGCATTCCCAGTGGATGACTGGTATAGAATGCCCTTAGGCACTAATTCCGTGAATTGCACAAATCTTAGTATACAGGTTGACTTTGAAAACATTGGCAAAATTTAAACTAAGGACCTACTCATAACTTATAGTTCCTTCCACAAATTTAATTCAAAATCAATTGATTTAAGTGGATTCCCTTTTTCAGTTAAAGTTGGCACGGAACCCTTAGCGCGCGAGTCTGACTCGCACTTGGCCGGTTTTTTTATACCAAATATAGTGCACGGCTAAGAAGTTGTTACTACAAAATGTAATTAATTTTCATCCCTTATATGTTTTAGTGCTTTTATGAATTGAGACTCTCACTTAGCAGGGTTTTCAACTGCGTAACTCGTTTTTCAGCCTCAGTAGTTTGTTGATCCGATTTGTTTGATCTATATGACGGGAATCCGGCGTAAATGAACCGGTTTTTCAATTTGTGCTTTGGCCAGCACTCCGCGTGCCAACATCGCGTAATTGATACCGCCATTATACAGTTATTACGCCATACAAAGATAATTAATCTCCTCAAAATGCTCCAAATATGTGCCGCCGCTGAAATGTTTGGTAATACCGCATAGCTTCCCTACCCGATGAAACCCTAAACTACACACATCAAAAGTGTCTAGGGATCAAGCATTTTTATGCGGATTTCTTGAGATTGAGATGTGGCTTTGTAATAAATTTATGATTTTATAAATTTATATGGATCCTTTTTGGTGCATTTCATAATTTGAAATAGGAACTGTCAATCAAATTCGAGTAAAAGATGAAAATCAGCTGTCAATATTTCCCTATAGAAACATACAACGCATTGAAGACATTATTAGTGCTACTGTTTCCCTACTACTGATTAAAACCAACGTTATTATGGAGCAGCGACGTCATTTAAGCAAGGAAGAAATGCTCAGAGCCGTGGGAATGATAGGAGCTGGTTCCCGGCAACGTACTGTGACTTTAGCTCTGAATACAAGTCAGAGTGTTATATCAGTCGACTTTGGACACGTTACCGAAGCACTGGTACCGTGGCTGAGCGCCATGGAGGACGGTATCGCTGCACCACACGGAGACAAGACCGATACATTCAAATCACAGCTCGAAGAGCTCCAACAATAACCGCCATGATGTTAGCCGTGAGGCTTCATCACTTTTCAGGGAACTTAATTAGCGACCAAACAGTCAGAAACCGCTTGCATGAAGTTAACCTCCATTCCCGAAGACCGCTACGGGTACCACCTATAGCAATGCACAATCGTAGGATTCGATATCAATGGGCTCTTGAACACAGAAATTGGGCAGAAGAACAACGGCGTTTCCTGTGCTTTTCTGATGAGTCTCGTTTTGGTATGAGAACGGATACAAGACGTATACGACACTGGAGAACCCCTGGACGCCAACAGCGATTAAAATCCTGCCAGGAAGTCCATCCTTATAGTGGTGGAACCATCATGGTATGGGCGGGTATTTGGATCAGCGGAAGAACTGATTTGATTCGGATCAGAGGCAACCACAACGCTCAAATTTATGCTGAGAAGATTGTATCAGGCGTCATCGTTCCTCTACAAGTGCAAATCGGTCCCTTAATTTAGTTAATGCATGATAATGTACGACCGCACACCGCAAGAGTTGTAAGACAGACTCTCGCCGCAACTAACATCAATGTCCTGCCCTGGCCTGCCCAGTCGCCAGACTTGAACCCGAATGAGCATGCATGGGATATGCTACAGAGAAGAGCTCTGCCGAATATGGAGGGTATCCAGTCGCAAGAAGACCTTTTTTTATTGTTGCAACGAACATGGGCGGCCATTCCACAGCGTGATTTGGATGAACTCATTTTGAGTATGCCAAACCGATGTTTTTGTGTTGTTAGTGTTCGCGGTAGAAACACGGATTATTAATTGTTTAAGTTACCCAATAAAATTTTAAAGAAAACTGTTCAAATGTCAAAAATCCCTTTGTTAGGAAAATGGCAAATTTCTTTATTAATGCAAAGGTGACTTGGTTTATCGTTACTGTAGACAAATGAAAACACTTTATTTGATGAATCCTTAAAGAATTTTTTTATTATATATCAATCAGGAGAAAAGTTATTGCAAAAATATATGTTGATCCCTAGAAACTTTTGATGTGTGTAGTTACTGTACCTACTCTTATTTCTAATATGACATATTAGAATGTGTTCAAGTAGGTATAAGGTAAGTTTTGTCTGAAATGAACAGATGGCGTTGTACCAATTACATCGTGGTAAAACTGTATTCTTTCGGACTAGGTACTATATAAAAATCGTTTTGACGAATCAATAAACCAATCGAACAGCTCAACAAAGAGTTTTATTATTATAAGGGAGCGACCATAGAGTTTGTTCATGGTCCTTCGAGCCGGATGCCAGTGGCACCTTGAAAGTTTTGAGGTCTCTGTCAACACAGGCAGTGGATTTCTGAACGGGGTATGCAGCAGGGGTCTGGTGGAAGACCAGAATCTCAGACGGCGCTCGACTGCTGGATGTTGGCGTGCGTCAGGACTACGGCAGAAGAGCGGCAGCCCAGGCGCAGGGGCTGCAGTCCTGAAGAGTTTCGTACAGGCGGTGGCACGAGCAAAGTGTGACGTAGCGGGTATTAGTGTGTAAGTGTGATGTACAGTGAATTTAAGGTTTCAGCTCGGACATGACATAATTTGAATAAATTTGGAACCTATACCCAATTTTTGATCGAAGTGTCAAACAGTGTTTTGGCTGTTGTCGAAGACATAGGATTTTTTTATTTGGAACTGTGACAAACAGAAAGTTACTGTTTGTTTATTGTATAAAGATGTCTTTCATTTTCTATTATAACAAAATTGAGTCTTATTGATTGTTCAAATAAAGCAACATAAACGTATGAATAAAGCTCTTATTTTATTACATAAAAAATCCCAAAGATCGGGGTTCGAAACAATATCTAGAGCGAAGGTTAGAGTTACTTGAGCAAAATATGTGTTTGAATTTTCATCTGGGCATAAGGACCTAAAATGTAGCTATATAAATGTTGAGATTTTTGAGCATCCATAGAGTTGGTTCAAAATGTTCATTTACAGATAACTTAAGTAAGTTTTGTATTATTTCCTGTTAAGCGAGATGCACAAATACACTCACAAAATCTCTTGAAAGTAATATATTTTTAGATATTTCTCACGAACTACAGATATCACACAGTCAACTACAACACACTGCAAAAAACTGACTTATTTCTAGCTTGCATGCGCTTGTATACATAAAAACAAAGTATTGTAGATGGTGTTGCTAAGCGGATATCCTTATTAAATTAATGCTTCTTAGCAGTGTAATTTTGTAATCTATATCCGTTTAATATTGATTAAAAGTTAAAATTCGTTAAGTTGTAATATTTAAACATTCATGAATTTAATTAAAGCCATTGCTGCATGATGGATATTGATGATGTTGACGTTAATATTTTACTGTTAAAAAACATTATTTTGCGTATCATTTTTAGAATGAAATCAATGAAAGTTTAGCTATGTGTAGGTCCGTAGGCCTTAAACATTAAACCGATTATTAATCAGATGTTGTATTCCTAATATGAAGAGTTTGTGGCTCTTATTTCAGGTATCATGGTTGTGAGATGAACATAAAAGGTTTTTGGTTGATAAAACTGTACCTATACATTCGAACCTTAGGTAACACCACCGTTGTCGATTTAGCAGAAACAATACCACATGTTGATAAATCTGTTGCGATCCATACCCGTCGGCTCTCCTGTTCGGAGTTTTTGTGCGGTCGCTAGTTGTGGATTGGGTACAAAATGTGTTAAGTACACACTGACTCTATGAAAAACAGGATGTTTTTTCCCGTTTAAAAAACGGAGGTAATCAAGTCAGTGTGTACACTGTATACATGTATGTGATATCGTTGAAATATAACAATATTTGAGTATCTTGATCTAGTATGGCTTCCAAACACGTGTGCTAAATTTCGTATTTCTCAGAAACAAAAAGTAATAACGAAACGATTATGTTATTTCAATTAGGTATATTCCGACTAAAGGTACATTGTAAGCTTTATCAAAATAGGTCCAGTAGTTTTTGAGATATGGTTAATTTCTATAAATTATGAAAATATAAATTAAAATTAAAATAACACCTCCTAAAAACGGACTTAGAAAATCTTAAAATATTTAAGCTTCTTAGATTCGATTTGACCAACACGTCAGATATGACCGAATAATGATTGCACAGGCGGGAAGAAGTCCCGTTCCGTGGTTGTCGCAATGAACGATGCTAGCTAGGACACGGATAAAACGACCGGTTTTAAAATGGCATTTACATGAAGGATTGCTTGCAAATAGGTGACGTTTTCGAGTTAGGCGTTGTGTATTGTATTCGACGAATATTCCTTATCTGATGTTGGTAAAATCGACTCAGTCAGTTTTACATTTCTTGTTTTATACTTATTATAGTCTTTCTTGTGAACTGAAAATAAGACGTGGCAAGAAAAGGGTACTTCTCTAAGAAGTAAAGTAAGAAGAAGAATTCTTGTTAAATGTATTACATTTAATGCATAGTTTCCACACATATCTATCACATATGTAGGTATTGGTTCAGTAGTGCCTATTTGTTTATTTTGTACTACATTGACGTAGGTTATGAAAAAAACAATGCTCATCGCTTAATATTTTGTAAAGGAATAGTATAGCAACAAAACAACAACAGTCTTACTAAAGATACGGCAATTGTAATCTGTCTATCTACCTCTAACTTCACGTAGTTACGTTTTCGTGAGAGCTCAGAGTTTGCACCTAAGTTCGTGAGTGATGTGGGGCTGCAAGTGGGTTTGTGCGGTGTACGTGACACTAGTAAGTAATTGATTGATGATTGTGCGAAGTTGACGCCGGAAGGGCGGGCAACTGGGGCGGGCGGGAGCGCTGGGCGGCGGCCCGGACACGAACTGCACCTGATACTCAGGATTGTTACACATCGCGACTGCTTTTGCAATTGTTAACTTCTATGACGTCATGATATAATATTATTGCATTTTTATCTTGGACTTTCGTGTCTTGCGACTGTTCAATTTTGATAAACATTTAAGACCGCATACATGACTTATCGTGTTACTGCACACGTTGGAAAGTACGTCAGCGTTCAGAAAATATTAGCATTTTTCTATGCACACACTCACAATACTCGCGATTCGCAGCTACATTATATCATTGCGTCTAGGAAATGCGCCAGTTGTGTTGTAGTAACCTATAAGATTAAATCGCAGAATCTAGAAACGATTGTGGGTTGTTGAGCAGAAGCAATCTTACATCATTGACTGTAAGGTATTTAAATATGTATTCTTGAAATTGATTCTAATTATTAGAATGAGTTGTTGGTTCAACAACTCATACCTACTACTAGGTAAGTACTATACGTCTACGTAGAATTATAGTTCGTTGTCATTCTACCTAATTTTACTGATATATCAGAAAATAACAAGTTTATAAATTTTGCGTTGTAAGTAGGTATTATAGTTTATTGTAGCATGCATGAATACTGATTTAATACACAGCGTAAAATAATGTCAATAAGCCTTTATACATACTTGGTCATAGTGCTTTAAAACTCTACAACAGAGTTAAAGTAATCTAAAGCTATAATCTCTAATCAATGTTTATCAAAACCGCTAACTCTGTGTATTAAATAACAACGTCAAATGTTATGACTGGACACATTCGTTTGCAATACATTGCTGGTTCGTTAGTTTAAAAATAAAAGTCAAATTATTTTTAATTACAATAAATTAAAACAGTTTAGAATTGGTTACTGGTTAGTTAAAGGGTCTATATTTTAAATTTTTGCTCCCATTACAGGCCACACCCTGTATTCTCGGTCGTTACCCTAAGTTTCCCTAATTTAGTTTAATGTGACAGGCTCAGCAGTTATTGGATATTATTAATTGAGTTTAAGTAACCAAATAATGTGAACCCATTAGTTACTGACTTGATCTCGTCTTGGCTCGTTAGATAGGCTCTACTGGGAATTACCAATCAAAGTCATTAGCATGTAGGTATTATGTCATATTTATCTTGTGATTTAAATTAATTCTACGGATTAATGTCAGAGTGTAAAATTAGATCTAATCGTACCAACCTAATCGTGTTTGTCGTTGATTGGAAGTCCTAAAACATGTTCACGATTTGTAAGCACTTAGACTGATATCGTGATATTAAATAAATATTTATATTAAGTATCTCTTCCGATAGAATGATTTTGAGGAAAAATAACGTATTGATAATAAAATGTATCAACTGTAAGATATTGTATAAACGGGGCCTCAGAAATGCACATATTACTCGTGCTAATATGACTGCCGACTGTGACAATCCGACTCAGCCTGGACCGGATGTATTTGCAACGCTTTAGCATTATTAAACAGCAAAGTCAGGCAATTGAAAATGATTGCCGCATTCTTTCGCGAAGTTGTCGCGTTACGCCTTGACAACGGCCGGCGCGCTGTACGAGTATGTTACATCGTTTGCTTACAATATTAATCTTGGGACAAACGTAAAACGATATAGGCCAAGTCATTTTCTTGTAAATGAAGTTAAAAAATAGCGATTTTTCGTACCACAGTTTAGACTTTTTACTGCACCTTTTATGATCATCACTCGATTGCAGATTGGAGGTGATATAGTAAAAAAAAGTAAAGTTTATAACGTCCCACTGCTGGGTTAATGCCTTACCTCAACTATGAGATATTTTAAGCTATACTCTACCACGCTGGCTCAGTGCGGATTGGTGGTGGGGTTTTTGCAAGGCAAGTGACTTATCCTGCTGTCAGATATTATCAAGCCGCCCATAAGGCATCTGACTAGGTTTAACGACTAATTTCAACCGATATATTAGCCGGGGCCAACAACTTACCGTGCCATTCGAAGCACGGAGATGCTCGAATATATGATACGTCGCTTATATGGTAGGAATGGTCACCCATCCAAACACGACTGCGCCGTGGGTTGCTTAACTTGGGTATCACTACCACAGCGCTGCTACCACTGCGTTACGAACACCTCAGATATAAGTAAAGTTATATAAGGTAAGGTATCTCAGAAGGTGATATATGTAAAGTTTTTTAAAATTGGCTACACTATAATATTGTAGGTACTTTATTTGTACCGTACTATGCACGTTCAATGGCCGTGTAATTAAAACTATAAACATTAACCTTATTTTGGCGTTGGTGTATGAAACTGTTTACTTTATATCGTATTCTAATCTGTATAGAGGGTCTACACCTGTTCCTCTCGTTCGATGTGGGTCGCAGTCTGTAAACATGACATTAGGAGAGATTGCCCGTGTTCATGGGGCGTGCTCCCTCGAGCTCTTATATTGGAGTGTTCTTTGCGTAACAAAATTGACACTATCCATTTTTGTTTTGCCATTAGAACCCCTTGACGTAGTGGAAAAGTATGAACGGTGCTTTTTAGTTTGATAGAATTGTGAATGAATTAAAGGTAAAGGTGCTAGGGTGTTACTGTAACAGAAATTTATGTTACATCTAGAGGTAAATGTCAGAACATAGGCAGATGAAATTCATAATATATCTTAGATAATAATAAACTTACTTTGCGACATTGCGACGTAAGTCGTCGTTTGACGGGAGCAAATTAAAAATCCGCGGCAGTCGCAGGGGGCGCTATTAATTCATTAATTGGACTCATATTGCTAAATAACTCAAAATGTTACAAACTATATATAAATCCTCTTGCTTATAGGACGAGAAACTATTTAGTAGTACCTACAATATATACTTTACTAACCAGTAAGTCATTGACAAGTGGACTCACACGCCACTTTGACGCTCAAAGGTCGCCGAGCACTCATTGTAGGGTAGTTTAGCAACTTAATGAGTCGCGCCGAGTTGACAACAAGTTTGGTAACTGGGGCCCTACTGTTTGATACGATTCAGGTTTATGTACGTAGTTTCGGTGTATGATGCACAAAAACTTTTTTGAAACGTGAATGGTATCCGGAATATACATATTAGGTACTTGCGGTCCTCCGCGACTGAATCCGCGTGTTTTTAGTTTACTCCCTCTCCCCGTTGCGGCGTAAGGTTTAATATGCCTTCCTCGATACATAAGCTATCCAACACAAACAGATCTTTTTAAATAGTTCCGGCAGTTTCTGAGATTAGCGCGTTCAAAGAAACATACGAACTTCAGCTATAAATAGTAGTATAGTTTGTAGGATATAAAATATAATCGTTATAAAAGAAATGGTAGGCTTCTAATAGTAAATAACAGAAGTTCATAACATGATGTAAATGTGTAGTCCAGCTTGAACCAGTACAATTTTTTTATTATAAATACTTCGACAACCGTAACAAACATAGTTTGTAGCTATTTTTTCTCAGTAGTTCACTGATAAGGTCTATGCTGTTACTTTTATAAGTAATTTTCAAAGAATAACTTATCAGTCTACATGCGTAAATATTTAACTTTTTCCGCGCTTATTTTCTCGCTATCGCTATACTGTCCAAAAGAGTAAAAGACTTCCACAGTTTAGAGGTAGACTCCTTATTTCACGATTGATGGATGAAGTGTCGGCTGTGGCTACCGGCGTAGTTGACCGCCCTTTATACAATTAAGTGGGCTTTTAAACTATAGTTTACTATCGGTTATAACTTATTTTGCAGTTTGAAGTCTCCAATCGAGTTATTGTCAAGCCAAAGCTGGTCATAAAATTTAAAGTGAGGTTATATCAGGAAATATTGTGTGAATTATGATCTTAGGTCAGTCAAATAACTATCGTTAAACTTATATCGTTATTTTTTATCCGCTACACCTTTGTCATGAGCAGCACCTCTTAATGTAGGTAAGCTTGTGCAACTGCTACAATGCACATGCTTTGAAACCTGTCTAGATCCGAGATTCAATATTTAATAAGCGAAGCTATCTGTTGTTTCTTTTCTTCTTTTTGAAATCCGTAATCGGTGCGTATCATGCAACTAAACGTATTTTTTTGCAGCGTAGGAAAAACTTGCAAGTATGAAGCTTATGCAACGCTGAGAAACGAAAGAAGTCGCTGCATGAATATTCAGCGCGCGCGCCGCTGTCACTGCCCGCCTCGGTTAGAACTAGCTAGAGTGTAGTGAGTGAGAGTTAAACTTTATAGTCTTTTGGTTAACAAATGCACATCTACGATAGAGTTTTATACACTTTAAATTCAATTCAATATTTTTATCGCATGTCACATAGTGGTAAGCTGTTCGTAATTACAAAATAAAGTAGCATGTGACGCCCTGCAAGGGCGTTGCAAAGATTCCTAACTTAAATACTAATTCATAATACAATATTAAAATATAAGATGGACAATATAAATTACAAATTAAAATACTGAATTACAAATTGAAATATTTATATAGCTTGTAATATAATATTTATATTACAAGCAGTCCCCAGCGACTGCGTCCGCGTTTTTTGAGCTTCCCCTCCCATCGCAGCGTGATGTTTTATAGCCTGAAGCTCTCTTCAATAATAAGCTATCCAGCACATTTTTTTTTTAAAATCGGTCCAGTAGATCCTAAAAATGGCAAAGAAGCTCAAATTGTCTACGCTTTAGTTAAAAAACATTTATGTGGAAAAAAGAAAAGGGCTGTTTGTATGGGTTTTCCGGCAATTATTCGTTTTTTTCTCTCCGTAAAAACCATCCTTGAACTTCAACGAACATTTGAAAAAAGAATTGGCCAAATTGGTCTAGGCGTTGTTGAGTTATGCACTTACGAACACATTTTGCGATTCATTTTTATATTACAGATTATTAAATTGTATTTATTTTAGACATTCATGAAATTGTATTTTAAGATTCAATAGTATTGTAGTTTTTTAGGTTGTATCTTCAAAAAAAATCGGAAATACTGTAATTACATTTCTTGATAAGTATTTTTTTAGTTCAAATTCAAAACTTTTGTGTTTTTCTATATTTTTAATATTATTTGGGATATAATTATATATTTTAATGAGCATTGAATGTGGAGCCGACGTGTATAGTTTCACTTTTTCTGACTCACGTTTCTTGACTTGACTTTCAAAATATGCTCAGGACCTTGTTCACACTGTCTAAGTAAGCGAAGAAAATTCAATAATGAACGACATTTTGTATGTAAAATCTAGCTGAAAGCACTTTATGGAATTAACTTGGACACTGTGAAATATGCTCTTAGTGTTATTTATTTTGAACTAGGTATAATGTAATTATGTTGTAGTGTTTTGATTCTGATCCTTTTGTTGATAGACTTAAACACGCGTTAGCAGTTTAACCACGGATTATTTAATGATGTTAACTCTAGCGCAATATATTAGACAGTAACAAAGTCAAACTAGATCTATCATAAACTGCATTAGATCACTTTTGACACACACGCCGGTTGCGTTGGGGATGTCAACTTTGGCATTAAATAAAAAAAAATTATATCCTAGACGTTGCACAAACATCTCGTCGTTTGATGTTTTGTTAAAATTATATAAAAGAAACGAAATTATAAACCAAGAAACTAAGTTTGCACAACAATAACAATTTCAACTTTTTATACTACCATATTAATTTATAATACCTCCTAAACGGTTAACTACTTGACGCAATTTCTTTTGACTTATCGGTTTTGGGCCGGATTTTTTCCAACGTCAGATAAGAAATATTCGTTGAATAAAATACAATACACCCAATTTGAAATATTACATGTTACAATTATTCTACATGCAACTATGTATGTGCGGAGAGTTATGAAAAAAACATAGTAAAAAGTTATGAAAATACAGTAAAATGCACCCCACGCTTTTTACTCTGAATTGAATTATTCTCCTAATAACTTAAATTTTATTTTAATTTTATTTTGGAGTAATTAGTTAAGATTGATTGTTCGATCTTCTACTACGGTAATATTAACTCTTTGTGATTAAAAAAGATTTTCTACTTTTTAGTTCGGTTAGCTATAAAAGCGTGTTTGTTTAGTTTGTTTAAACTATAATTTATAACTTACTGCTACCCGCCTCGGCTATTTTTATAATATTCCAAAATTTGAGGTTGATAACAAACAAAAAATGTAGGAAATGAGTTAACAAAGAAATCGGTATGCACATCTTGTAACGAGTGAATGATTGCGTTGCCTTGTTTCCTGTACATAATGAGGTGCTGATACAGTCGTACAGAGGAGTAAAAAAAGTAACTTCTAGTTGTCAATGTTTCACTGCTGCAATACTATCCGTAAATCGAAGGTTTGTCACAACCTAAAATTACCTAGATTTATTCCCAAAATCTAGTTTGTTACTGTCAAAGATGAAATTTAAAAAAATATTTTGCGTATCTCCTTACATTCTGAGCCAGTAATATTAACCATTACTTAAAGAACACATACGTATAGACGGCGACCGACGACGACGACCTCCGTGCTGTAGTAGCTGGTTTCAAGGCGTCTCCGCTCCGAGGTACCGGGTTCGATTCCCGGTTTGGTCAATATAAAAATCTTTTTTTTTTCATATTTTCTCGGGTCTGGGTGTTGTGGTACCAACGTTGTGTCTCATTTCCTTGACACAAGTGCAACACCTACTTACTTTGGGATCAGAGCAATGTATGTGATTGGTGTCCAATATTTATTTATTTATTATGTATTACAATAAGATTAATTAGAATTAAGAACCATTACAAGCAAGCAAATAATATTATATTTTTTTTGTGATGGTTAATTATATATTTCAAATACCTTATGATTGATTCACGTTTTAACGTTGTAATAAATCTTTAACGTAAATTGTGGTTTGACGCAAAACATAAAAACGACCTCAAGTTTGTCTGTGCACATTTTTAAAGATACCAGCTCGTTTACCGTGTCCCGGAGCAGCAGGGCTATTACCTATAAACAATCGCTGTAGGTCAGTCACCGTACAAATATGACATAGTAATACTATATAATATATTTTATGTAAGTATTTTTCATGGCTTGAAAGTAAGCGCTTACGAGTGAAGTTGTTAATTAAACCTAAGTACTTTTAAAGGTAACTCGGTGTGTTGATGTATATTCTAATTTCATAATTATGACATACGTAATAATTAATCAATAATCAATGCAGTAAAATATAAGCGACGGAAAATACAGCAACCATCTATCTCATGTCAAATACGATCTATCTGACAGGTCTAGTGCTAGTGGTCGGTTCGTTCCACGTATGCTACGCGAAGCTATAGAAATAAGAAAATATCAAAATTTTAACAGAGAAGATGGTTGGAAAATTCCACCAGCATGGCATCCAGTGCTAACGAGGACCCAAGCTAGACCACTCACCGCAAGATCACAAGACATAGTTAGGTCTTACTGCGTGGATAGGAACGTTAATTAATATTATTGAGTGACAGTAGTGTATTTTTTCAAAACTCTGTAACATCTTAGTCTACCCGTGACCACAAACGCTGTAAAGCGTTCGAAACGTCGGATTAAAATTTAGTAATCTAGCAAAAAGTTAATCCGTAAAAAAGTGTTTCATTTCGAAGAGTAATATTCGCGTAAACTTCTGAAACAAGTATAGGTTTAGTAATTGTCTATCATCGTAATGCCGTAATATATTAACTTGGACTTATAAGCTCTGCTCTGGCCATGTATACACTGATTGTAATCGTATGGCAATCTCTTGTGAGTTATGTAATAATCTCGCCAGAGATTCTATTCCGCTTGCTCTCTTCACTCGCTTCGCTCCCGCGGGGCGCTGCCGTCAACCGAGAAATACGCTCGCATATTTTATGTAACACTGACCCCATTGTATTTATCATTTTAAACGAGTTCCTATCACAAGAGGTAATATTTTGTTTTCTTCTGAAATATATTTGACGTAGATAAAAAACATGTAATACTGGTTATTAAAGCATCACTGATGCGCGAATAAGGATGAATATGGTAGAACAAACGCATATCAAAATTGATTTTTATCACTGATTGAAATTGGGTAATACATTAATGGAATTTAATAGTTCAAAAGTCTAAGTTTAATATTCTATAGCGTAATTTATATTGTATTTCGAAAAAGTATTTTTTTTTCATGTAGCAAAGTTAAACGTTTAGGCAATTGAGAAATATTAAGTTCTTCATACACGTTTTTCAACGTGAAATAGTTTTGAAACTAGAAATGAAAGGTATAAGGTATTATATATTTTTGAAAAGCAAATTTATCAGAGATTAGATATAATACAATTGATTGTTTTTAATACAAATTTAAATTTAAAAACCAATTTAAAGAAAAAATCGAGAAAAAAATGTTTTTCCTCAAATTCATCGAAGCTTTTACCATTAAGAGTTGTTTACCGATGCGTTAGTTACTCATCTAAAACATATAAAAAAGTTAGCTGCGGTTTTTTGCAGTTTTCGAAGATATGTGAAAAAATCGGATACTAGTCTGGGAACGGAAATCGCTATTAAATGCGTTTTCGTAGTTTACTTTTAGTATCAATAGTTTGTGGTACGTTTTATAGATATATATATATCTTAATAGAGTAATAAGGATTAAGAAATACACGTACAATATATTTCTTCAAAATATTGTAATAAATAAATACTTTTTAAATTGCTGTGACTTTTTTATTAATTAAAAAAAAATGCCCAAAATTCCAATTCATTAAACATTATTTATATGAACCCTTATATATTATTTTATACTGTAGCACAATTTGATAAGTACATCTTTCAAATTGACGGAGTTACAGATTTTTGATCCGAAACACACCGAAATATTTCACAGTATTGTGGAATATGATAGAACAAACGCATATCAAAATTGATTTTTATCTCTGATTGAAATTGGGTAATATATGAATAGAATTTAATAGTTCAAAAGTCAAAGTTTAATATTCGATAGCGTAATTTATATTGTATTTTGAAAAAGGTTTTCTTTTTCATGTAGCAAAGTTAAACGTTTAGGCAATTGGGAAATATTAAGTTCTTTGTACACATTTTTCAACGTGAAATAGTTTTAAAACTTGAAATGAAAGGTATAATCTATTATATATTTTTGAAAAGCAAATTTATCAGAGATTAGAAATTACAATTGATTGTTTTGAAATGTTTTTCCTCAATTTCGTCGAAGTTTTTAACATTTATAGTTGTTTACCGATGCTTTGAATGAAATGTTAAATTATAGGTTAGTTACTCATCTAAAACATATAAAAAAATTGGCTGCGGCTTTTATATATATCTTAATAGAGTAATAAGGATTAAGAAATACACGTACAATATGTTTCTAAAAAATATTTTAATAAATAAATACTTTTTTAAATTATTGTGTCATTTTTTATTAATTAAAAAAAATACCAATTCATCAAACATTACTGATATGAATCCTTATGTATTATTTTTAAAGCAAAATTTGATAAGTCTATCTTTCAAATTGACGGAGTTACAGATTTTTGATCCGAAACACACCGAAATATTCCACAGTGCGGCGTCGCGCCCTAAAGGCTCCATACCATGTTTTACAAATATTTTAAGAGTATCATCAGACGGTACTAATGAAAGTACTATTATGTCAAAATACGTTAACTTTTTCTTAAAGAATATCATCATAAAATATTAACAAGTAGCATGACTAGATCAAAAATTCCAAGAGTCAGGTTTGATGAATTGGCATAATAAAATTAGATTGATATACTGGTTGTCGGTGACATGATATGTGAAAAACAATAGGCATATGCCCGGATAGCCTGAGACACACGGTTCGTTCACAGTTGCTTTTTACAAGTGCAATTTATGTTTTATGATAAATATTGTTGTTCAAAGTACTACATTGTCCACTAGTCCAACAATTCGAACACGCCGCAAAGCTCTTCACAAAGTTTGTCGTAGCAATACTATGCTCGTAGCCAACCCGCTACGTTATGCAATCCCGTAGCCCGTAGTCCGTAGCTCGTAGCTCGTGTCGTGGCCATCCTCTGGTTAATTTTACCGCGATTTTTCATTTGCTCTTACACTTGCTGTTTCAGATGAGTTTTTCAAGTTGCCGTTTGTTTTAACGACAATTTGCTTTTACTGTAAACTAGCATGTTTTACAAACTTGCGGAGAAATATTGCTAGAAAAATATAATTGCATAAGTTTTTAAATAGAACTTCCTGAGCATTTTCCGGAAGCTTTCTAAGGAAAGTTATCTTTTGTATTTTTTATTGCCCGTACCTACATGTATAAATTGAACAGACCTAAAGACTATCTATACTGTAATGTTATACCTAAAGATTTTTATGTATCATTTCTTGTGTCGAGTCTAATGGACAGTAAATTATTTTTGGGAATATTCTAGGACGAGGAGGCATGCCAGCCGGTGCCTAAGTGTCGTTTGATCAGAGCCAGCTCAGCGACAGACGGACTCACTAAAATCAACTCAGCTGTTTTTATACACCCCTCCTGCCGCTCTGCGGACACGCAAAAAGATCATTTCTCTGCCTCTCGAAATTCTGCCAGCTTTTTATGACAAATAAAGTAACACTTCCCATTCGCATTCGATCAATAAAAGTGTTAACACGAGAAGATTTATGAGCGACTCTTTGGAAACGAAAAGACGTTGCCAACTGAATTTTCATTGCTTGGAAATTCATATCTGAATAATACATTCTTATTTGTAAGATGTGGTCTTTTTTCAAAAGTTTATGTTCTTTTGGGGACCTTTTGCACTAGTCATCCATAAAGTAAAAATACCAAGATAACGAGAGATAGAGATATAAGATAACTTTTCTTAATAGAATTTTGTGATCATTTAACTCTTTGACTGTCTTAAAAATATTTATAAGGAAACCGTAAAATTTTGGTAAGTGAAATTTAATTAAAAATCGGGAAAAAATTGCGCTATTATTATTTAAAACTATACACACTCGGGCTCGACAAGTCGGCACACAGCGTGCTGGTGGTCTAGCCCTCGGGTCTAGCGCAATGTTTAAAATGACGTCAGAATAAGACGTCGCCGTAAACACTCGAGCCTTAGTGGGCGGCTCCGCTAGAATGATTCTCGCTCACTCGGGCCCGAGTGTTCGGCACTCGGTAAATGTCGTCATCGCCTTTATTTTGTCTGGCACAATGAAGTGAAACGAATCCCTAGGCTTTTCCAACTGTCTCTAGTAATTTATAGATAGATAGATAGATAGATAGATAACTCTTTATTGCACACCAGAAAGGTAAATAACAAATTAATTTCAAGAAAATGTACAATTTAGGCGGTCTTATCGCTATAAGCGATCTCTTCCAGACAACCTTCGGGTAAAGAAATAATGTGCTTATAGGAAGGGGTATTATGTGCATAATAAATAAAGACAAATTTTTATTTATAATATATTATATTAAACATACATATATTCGTATATATATTAATAAATACAATCATAAAAATTAAAATCAAAATGCATGATTACAGATAAAACAAATTAATGTAATTATATACCAACACAATATTAAATATAAACATACTTATACATACACATACATACATATAAACCAATGTGAAATGAAAGAAATTTACCGAGACACTAGAGAAAAGGAGAATTATTTTAAAGAGAGAAGATGTTCTTTTAGGCGATTTTTAAAAACAGTTATTGAAGTTGACTGCCTAATAGCAAGGGGTAAGGAGTTCCACAGTCGTACTGATTGAACTGTAAAAGAATTAGAATAATAGCTCGTTGTGTGACAGGGGGATTCAAGGTGGAGTTTCCTCGATGTCCGCATGTCAAGACCTCGCGACGGCTGCAGAAAATGAAAGCGCTCCTTGAGATAAGGTGGGAATTTCGGATTGAAAAGTATGGAGTATAATAAACAGAGAATATGAAAGTTACGCCGAAGTCGAATTGGGAGCCACTTGAGCCGAGAGCGGTATTCGGAGACATGATCATACTTCCGTAAACCATAGATTATCCTAATACAGAAATTTTGGAGACGTTCGAGCTTGTCGAGAAGAATTTCATTTAAATCAAGATAGCAGCTATCTGCATAATCTAAAATTGGAAACAATAGAGCCTGGACAAGCGCAATTTTAGTGGGTATAGGTATGAAGTTCCGAAGTCTGTTTAGCGACGCCGCTGCGGCAAAAATTTTCCGACTAACGTATGCAGTTTGTTGGGACCATGAGAGCAAACAGTCAATATGTGTACCCAGGTTTTTCACGGATTTGCTAAAAGGAATTTGGACACCGTCAAATGTAATCGGAGGCATGGCCGGCCAGTCAATCCTAGCAATTTGCCAAAAACCGCCCACAATTATAACCTGCGTTTTAGTAGGGTTGACCTTGAGACCGAAGGCTTTACTCCAGTCAAGGATACGATTGAAATCAGTGTTAACCACCTCTATAACCGTAGGTAAGTCTTCAAGGTACCCTTGTGAATATATTTGGAGATCGTCTGCATAAAGATGAAAAAACGACGTAAGATTACGCGTGATAGAGTTGATGAAAATTGAAAAAAGGAGAGGAGACAGAACACCGCCTTGAGGAACACCAGCAGTCAGGTCGCACCATGCAGAGAACGAATCCTCTGAACGGATGCGCTGCCGACGTCCATGCAAGTAACTATGAAACCAGTCAAGCACCGTTGGAGATATGTTAAGAGAACGAAGCAGCCCCAGTAATATATCGAAATCTACGGTATTAAAGGCATTGCTAAAATCTAATAGAGCTAGCACAGTGAGTTTCTTATCGTCCATGCCAAGTCGAATA
This sequence comes from Pyrausta purpuralis, assembly GCA_963924145.1. Taxonomy (NCBI): domain Eukaryota; kingdom Metazoa; phylum Arthropoda; class Insecta; order Lepidoptera; family Crambidae; genus Pyrausta; species Pyrausta purpuralis. The sequence continues at coordinate 1,714,127 of OZ001655.1, forward strand.
TCCTCAGTTATTTTTACCAAAGCGGTAGTTGTACTGTGACCAGGGCGAAAACCGGACTGGAACGGATTTAGGAGATGGTTATCGCAAAGGAAGACGCTGAGTTGGTGATGAACTATGCGCTCCATCACTTTGGAAAGGAACGGGAGTATCGAAATTGGACGGTAGTCAGTAAAGGAAGATGGACTTGCTTTTTTTGGAAGAGGAGTTACCTGAGCGTCTTTCCACATTGTGGGAAAACAACTCGAGGACAAAGATTTATTGAGGATGTGGGTGATTATTGGAGTCAAAATATCAATTAGTGGAAGAATCATTCGGCGACTCACACAGTCTGCTCCGACGGCATTTGAGGCAATGGAGGTGATATTCTTCTTAACATCACAATCGGATACTTGACGAAAGTTAAAGGGAGGATAGTCAGGGGTTGGAAGAGATGAGAGTTGACTTAAGGTTTTATTTTTGATGGTATTATTAACACCGTCAGAAGTTGTGAAGTGTTGATTAAGAAGATCTAAATTAATATTGCTCGAAATAGGATCATTACGGCTTCTTCCAACTCCAATAGACCTAAGAAATTTCCAGACCCTAGCCGGGTCTCCGTTTTCGACGGATTTATGAATATGGCGTCTTTGAGCGTCTCTACAAGAAGTGTTGCAGTGATTCCGGAGGGATTTATATTTTTCGCGGTTTTTATCGGACGGGTCCAGTTTAAACTTCCTTTTAGCAGCATTCTTCTTGTATCTCAGTGTTTTGAGTTCATCGGATAGCCACGGTGCAGGGACATGCTTAATTTTAACAGGCCGAATAGGAGCATGTTTATCAAACAGACCTATTAGAAGCGTGTTAAAAAGATTAACCTTCTCGTCAACCGTTTCAGCCATCTCAATTTCAAACCAGTTTGTAACCGAGGCGTCGTGTTTAAGGGCATCGATGTTCATTTCACTAAAATTGCGTTGCAGGAGAAATTTAGGCTTTGGTCTTGGAGGACGCACTTTATATGAGAGGAAAATGAGGTCGTGGTATGAGAAGGCGTCAGCGTGACATTGACCGTGCCTAGCAACGTTATTAGCCGAGGAGACAATAATCAAATCAAGAAGAGAGGGCACACTATTTGGAAAAAAGTGAGTAGCCTTAAGAGGAAGAATATTTAAATTACACGAAGAAATTAATGAATTAAGGCGTGCTGAACGGATATCGTCTTTGAGTAAGCAGGTGTTGAAGTCTCCCATCAGTATAGTATGATTGTATAGGGGAGTCAGGTCTTCCAAAGTCCGCTCAAAAGAGGAGAAGTAATCCACGTTAAGCGACGGGCTGTAGAAAACACCGAGAAGAACTTTTGTGTGGCAGAGACTAATTTCGATGAAGAGATGTTGAGCTACGTCAGAAGATGCGGAAGGTAGTGTGGCATTAATTATCGTAAAGGGAATATGAGATCGGATGTATATTGCTATACCGCCACCAGTCCTGACAATACGGTCATTGCGAATTAGCTGGAAACCAGGGAGGGCAAAAGATGACGAAGGTAAGCATGGGTTTAGCCATGTCTCAGACACCAGTACAGCGTGTATGTCTTTACGATCAAAGGCTACAAGCATGTCCGGATAGTGGGCTGGAATGCTTTGGGCATTTATGTGAATTACATTAAAATTTTTTGAAAGGTCACAAAAGGCAGTATCGAGCTCATCAGAGAGAGTTGGAATAGAAGAAAGAAAGCTATCATTGCTAGAAGATTTATATTCAGTGTTTAAGCTTTGACCTCGTCTGTTTAGCAAAGCGTTAAACGCTTATTTAGTCGCAGGGCAGCGCAACCGCAAGCGGACCGAAATAAAAATAAACGCCCGGAGTCAGGGGCAGGAATGTTCATTCGGGCTGACCCTCGTCACGCCAAGACAACTCAATAACCCACTGAACCTAACTCGTACCTGATAACAGTTGTAACTGCGGATAAGTGTGCCTTCAAATAGTTGTAACTTACTTTAGTACCATGTACTTGATCTTTTTTGTATGCTCAATGCCATGAAAAATTAAATTATTAATTCTATTAGAATATACCCATATACCTATCATCTTAAATAACAACATCATAATACCTAAAGATGAATATCTATTTGTTAAATACCTAAAACCTTATTAAATCAGTTTTTAACGTTTGTCTTAGAGTTGCATTGTTTTATCTATCTGTTGTTAATTTCATCATTATAATCAATTATTATATTATTTTTTATATTCAAAAAGACCCATAGTAAAAAAATACATTAAATAAACGTACATATACTTACACATACACAGTAAATAAAGTTTTCATAGCAATGACTATCCATTGCTTGTACGTATTAGTTTGGCTGAAACTCTCAAAAATACTTTTGTTTACATTGTCACTGTTGCCAAGCCTAGACAACAAAGTTGCTATACGACTGCGCTGAATGGCATCAAATGAGTTGACATGTGCCTTATCAAACATCTCAGATGCGCTGCACCAACGTTTCAATCCCTCGCTGCCTAAAGATATTATATAATAAGCACATGCTATCATATCGTTAGCTGTGAATTTGTTGAATAAGCAGTCTTCGACCAAACAGCTGCAGGATTACTAGCATGAAGTGGGGAATCTGGGGAAAAGTTACAATATTGTGTGTCTGTGCCATAGTGAGTAAGCGCCTTCATCAAATATTTCAATATCAGTGCTGTCAGAAGGGTGATTACCTATATCAGGTATTGCTTTTGACTGGGCCTTAAGAGGCGGAAAGCCCCCCGTTCTTAAACTGCAGTGCGGGAGGCAAGAGGGAAACCACCGCACTGTCTTCCCTGATTAGAAGTTTAAATAAAACTTCACTGACAAGACTCTTAAATTTGATGATGATGATTATGAAGTTTCTTATAGTAAGTGGCTTTTTTATCTCTATAGGATAAAATATTGCCGAATCAAATGCGAAATTTAGTGTGAAAAATCAGTATACTTCGTTCGATGTATAATAAAATGATATTGTCGATACAGAGGCGAGTGAGCAAGTGGTTACGAAATCTGTCATTTAAAGTTTTGTGTAGATAATGGAAGGCCATTGCTTGTATGGAAGACTTAATTTCTTTAAAACATAAAGGTTGTATTGATTTTTAATAAATATTGAATCACACTACATTATTCTCAATATTTGCAAGTGATTTTTTCTGTCAGTAAAAACTTCTTTGTTGAATATAAAACACTTGGATCGCACACAAAAGGCTCCATCGCGTATCGAAGACAAGTACTACGCACTAGTGTGGGTCAATCAAGCGCCGAGAGCGCACTTAGCGGCCCTTATCACGCTCTTATCAATTAATGAGACTTTCCTTCACCCCCTCACTACTCTGCTGCGTGCGTATCGGCTCCATCATAAGATAACTTCATGCAAGCGGAAATTTCACTGTAGTCGCCAGTAACCAATATTTTTTATGGAAACTATTTCATATTGATGGATTTTGTTACTTTTTTTCTTAATTAAGGAAACAACAGCTTTATAATGATTCATAAGGGGCAAATATTAAAATGATAACACACACTTTTGTTTTTTTGTGGTAAATGCCTTTCGATGTTAACCACAAAAAATTGATCCGTCGCATAGTGTAAGTCTCGTAAAGTAAATACCACACTCATACAAATGTACCTCTAGAAAACAGAAACGGCTGCGCTTTATTGTGTTATCACGACTCTTTTATTTGTAATTATAATATACAATTATGCTTTTAAGACTTTATTTATGTGAATTGAACACACGTTCAGATAGCATTCCTACTCGTACTGGCCTTTTAGTGGGTTAGTTCTAGAATGCTCTTAACCACTTTAAAGTGTATCTCTCTTCATTACGACTGGTTGATCACTCGCCCGGGCAGCACTTAGCGGTTCTTATCAATTAATGGAAACCTCCTCTCCCTCCTCCCCTCGTGCTAGCTCGTATCGGCCACATCTTGAACGATTTATAGCGCCTAATGTAGATCATTATTGCCAACTGTGGAATATACCCTTTGTGGGGGCAAATAATATATTTCAAAACTACTTGGGCACATACGTTTTTTCTTACAATTTACCTTGAGCAGATCATATTTAGTTTAAAACTATAATTTTATAAATATATAACTTAGTTTGATATGTCAAGTGTTGAAATATGTATATTAAAATTGACAATGCGTTTTTTTATCCACTTATTAGGTTAGACTGTACATACACAAGGATGATTTAGGAACATATTTGGTTCTGATGTTTACGCGATGAAAGATTTTTTTCGGATTTACTTCGCGCACATCTTATTAAAATTATATGCCTGACGTTTCGAATGCTTTACAGCATCCGTGGTTACAGGCAAGACTAAGGAGTTATTTGTCATTAAATAGTTATGAAAACCGGCCAAGTGCGAGTCGGACTCGCGTACTGAGGGTTCCGTGCCAACTTTAACTGATTTAAGGAATTCACTTAACTAAAATACCGCAATATTTTGTTGACAGCAAATATAACTTTGTATTTCATAGTGTTTGTATGAAGAACAAAGTTATGTTTGCGGTTGTTGAAAATGAGCTATATCTCAAAAACTACTAGTTCGATCTCGTTCAAACCAATTTTCGTTGAAATTATTTGTTAAGATCTACATTACATATTTTCTTCAAAATTTACACTCGCTTAGTTTAGAAGTTAGATGGGGGGGGGGGGACGCCCATTTTACCACTTTGGAGGCGTGTATCTCTCAAACGTTAGACTTTAAAAGAAAATGGTTATAGGAACCTTAATGTCATTTTAAAAGACCTATGTATAGATACCACACACGCATAGGTTTGAGTAAAAAAAAAATTTTCGGTTTTAGTTTCATGTATGGGAGCCCTCCTTGAATATCATTTATTTTTATTATTTGTATATGAATCTTAAAGCAGTTAACAGGATACACTTTTCTACCAAATTTCAACGTTGTGTTGCTTATAGTGTTAAATAATAATAATAAAATCTTTTGATTAACAATATTTATTGTCAAGAAAGAATTACAGAATTATTCAGGAAATAATTAAATAAATGAACTAAACTATATTAGAAAAAAAGAGCCAGTCTAGCCTATGGCAGAACACAATGGGAGTTGTGGGTAGATTCTGGGGTGAGATTGGAGCCGAGCAACCACAATTTTAACTTAAAGTAAAGTAAAATTAAATAAATATGAAGGTGTGGGCGCAAGGCACTGCCGGATGCAGCGCCGGAATTACAAAAAAAGAGTAAAGATCCCTATACGGGTTACCGGGGTAGATGCCTCGGGCCTGAGAGAAATCGGAGACCCTGGAGCGGAATTGGCAGGCCGGGGTTCTCCGCAAACGTAGATCCCGAAGGCACCCGAAGAGGAGGTAATGGGATTAAATCAAACCAAAACAAAAAAAAACCTGGAAAGTGACAAAAGACCTATTTTATGGTTTGTCACAACCAGTACTAAAAATATTCATAAAGAGGGGAAATTATCTCAAATAAATGCTTTTCAAATGTGAATTTACTTCAATAATGCTAGGGGAAATCTTAAATAAAGTGAATTTGGAATGAAAAACCTGAATAACGGATTTCAGCGTCGAGTCTTCTACTGGATCACGCCTGCCACGCAGTCACCTGTGACCTCCAAGAGTTCTGCGAGGACGAGGGAAATACCACAAAAAGTTAGTTTTCGAAACAACACAACCTCAACGAACTCAAAGTGAATTGGAAAATCGCACAAAATGCGAGAATACTTACGATCGAAAGATAAATCCAAAATTGAGTAACGGTCTCAGGGACTGATCTCTGAGGCTGGTGGCACTGTTAGGCGGTAGAAAGTGAAGATTAGTAGTATTAATTGTAAAATTTTGACTTACCAAAGTTATGAAATGTAATGAAATGGTGAAAAAATGAATTGAAAAAAAAAGTTTGATGTGAACTTCACGACGCAAAATTCAAGAAAAAAGACCCGGAATCTGCTGACCAGTACTTTTATATCAACAACTGTCACTGTCACTGCATTTGACCAAACGACCATAGACACGTATAATAAAAACTATTACAATCTAATTGAATTTTAGATAAATATTTAAAAGCGATAATATTTGTACTCTGAATTAATTGGAAGCAAATTAAACAAATTAAGAATCAAAACAAAAATAATTGGAAAGATGAAATTGCTGAGCTAAAGAGCTCAACAAACCGAATCGCTACATAATCTGTGGCCACGGGAAAATAATACTTCTAAGCTGTCAACGCCAGTGTCAAACTTGATGAAATATTTGTTTTGGAAGCTAGCTACAAATCAATCTCAAGATTCATAAAATAAATTTCAATGATAAAACGAATTGCAGTGCAGGAATGAGACGAAAGAATGCAATAAAAACCTTAAACTATCGCAGGAGGTAAGTAAAAAGAAAGGTTAAATTTTTACTATGTAAAAATAGGTACAGAATAAAGTGGCTGTGACATACGGACGGACAGACAGACAGACAGACAGACAGACAGACTTGACGAAACTATAAGGGTTCCGTTTTTTTGCCATTTGGCTACGGAACCCTAAAAATGAAACTACCATTATTCAATAATATTTATTGACGTCCCTATCCACGCAGAAAGAGCTTCCTGTGTCTTCAGATCGTGCAGTATGTTATGCTGCTTGGGTCTTCAAAAGAATAGGTTCCCAAGCTTGTGGAACTCTACAGCCATCTTCTCTGTGTAAATTTTCGTATTTCAATGGCCTCACGTAGCATGCGAGGAATGAAACGCCGTTCTTTAGCGAGTATTTAAGGGGGGTCAAAACGTTTGAAATCAAAATCAAAATTCAAAATGTGCGTGAAATAAATTCGTGAAGTCTATCATTTAAAAACTTAGTAACTTCCACCTGCGCTGTTAATAAATATTCTTAAAAGACAATGATCAGGCCGTTAATACATTTAATAATATTTTAGGCATTGATTTTTTTTATAAACGTGATTTAGATTTGCTCTACTTTCAAGTTAAGATTCCTGAATATTCAGAGACTGAATGAATTTCAACCATTTTCTTTTACTTCAATGTATGTACACTTGTTAGGTTATCTTTCTAGCAAACATCTCGGAATTGAGAAAGGAGGAAGACAGATAGCTTATATTATTAGAATAGGACCCTGATTATCCTTACACGGTGATGAAACGCTCCGGCCAATATGGCACCCTTAGGCTTAGTTCTCATAGGGTCCACAAAAAATAAACAGTTTTTTTTCATTCTTTTTTCCAATCCAAGAATTAACCCTATAACAAACATTTCATGGTCAAGTCGCTAGTATCTGTAACTATTTTTATTGTAAATACGAGTTTAGTAATTGATGTCCTAGTACGAATAGTACATTCGTACTAACACATCAATTACTAGACTGGGTGAGCATTATTCATAAAACAACACATCTTTTTCAAAAGTAAACGGCGGAAACATTCATAAGATTCCTTTTCTTCTGTTTTGTAAATGTGGTTTGTACACTTAGGTACATTGACAAATAAAATGGATATTCAAATGAATGTGTTCAACAAGTAACTGAGCAGTAGTCCTTACCGATAACGCTATAAAACTAGCCGAGTGCTAAATAATTCGAGATGCACCGTATGGGTTCGGCGCATCTCGAGACTCCTTCAGTGACACAAAGCGGCGTTAGCGTACGTTTGCGGCGATGTACTTTTTCTTCACAATCAGTGCCAATAGAGAGAGCAGAATCTTCAATTATCTATCAAAGGATATTGCAGATCATTCAACAACTAGCATAAACTGACAAACCACGATCTTTCATTACACACCGCGAGCAACACGCAAGCGAAATTGCTTGTTAATAAATTTTAATTCGGTAGTTATATTATTGTGTATGTGTGTTAGCCCGCAGTATTCTATAATCTGTATTGCATTTCTAATTTACTACCTGATGAAAGAAATAAATATTGAAATTGTAAATTAACAACTGTCCAAAGGAAATAATGGTCAAGTTTTATCTGGGTTTTATAAATAACGCAAGAAACGGAACGAAGTTTCGTCAAGTTTTTCTGTCTGTCTGTCCGTATGTTACAGCTACTTTGTTCTGAAACTATTAGCATGACATAGATGAAACTTGGTAGGTAGGTGTATCCTGCCAATCGTTTCACGATTCTTTTACAAAAATATAAAATAATGACGTTTGAGAGGGGCTCCCATACATGAAACTAAAATAAAATGAAAAAATGCTCAACCCATGCATGTGGGGTGTCTGTGGATAGGTCTCTTAGAATGACATCATCATCAGGTTTTGAAAACCATTTTACCTGATACCGCAACGTTTGTTAGATAGACGTTTCCAAAGTGGTACAATAGGCGTCCCTCTAACTTTTTACTTAAGTAGTGAATAAAAAAATAGGATGTAGATCTTTACGAATACTTTCAACAAAAAGTTTTCAACATACGCAAGTATAACTTTGTCCTTCATATAAATACTATGAAAAACAAAGTTATATTTACTATCAACAAAACATCACAATATTATTTTAATAGTAGTAGTTTAAATTTGTGGAAGTAAGTGGACCCCTAATTTAGTTAAAGTTACCATGGAACCCTCAGTGCGCGAGTCCGACTCGCACTTAGTGGATTTTTAATGTACTATAACACTAAGCCTTACCGTACAGAAAGAAAGAAAGTTTAATTAATTTTTACCGATTGATACGAGGGTCAAACGGAAAGTTCTTAGAAAATCAAAAACTGATTACATTAGCCAGTTATTAGTTTTATTATATCTTTTCAAAATATTGTCAATTGACGTCAATACACCGCTACATGTGATGGAACCACTGGGAAAAGCACTTTGCCCACTCGTCCTTAGGGGTCTCTTCAATGGCATCGCGATACGCAGCCACCGCTTCTTCAGCATTCATAAACCGCTTTCCTTTAAGTTTTTCTTTAATTTTTGGAAATAAATAAAAATCACAAGGCGCGAGGTCGGGGCTATACGGCGGGTGACCCAGTAATTCAACGTTTGATGTCGCCAAATAGTCGATCGTTCGCTTGGCGGTGTGCGACGAGGCGTTGTCGTGGTGAAGGAGGATCCTACTGCGAGGTCGTTTCTCTCGAACTTTTTCCAAGACAAGTGGCAAACAATTGGTAGTGTACCATTCTGCAGAAACTGTTTTTTGATCCTCTAACACAATTGTTGCGAAATGACCTATCCTTCCAAAGAATGAGGCCACCATTTTTTTTCCCGCGCTTCGATCTCTCTTCACTTTAGTTGGCAACTCCTCGAAAGGAAACACCCACTGAGCAGATTGTCTTTTGGTTTCAGGATCATAACAGTAAATCCAGCTTTCGTCACCTGTTAGTATGTCGAACACAGCATTTGAGTCACCTCCGTTAAATCTTTCAATCATTTTACGGCACCAATCCACACGATGGAGTTTTTGAGCCTTAGTCAAATTATGAGGTATCCACCGGGCGCAAAGCTTCCTGACCGCTAAATGTTCGTGGAGGATTTTGTGCACTTGACTCATACCGATGCCTAAGCTTGTCCGAATCTGCTGATAGGTCACTCTTTTGTCAGTCTCTATCATACGCCGCACAACACAGATGTTATTTTCAGTCGTCGCCGTAGAAGGCCGTCCCTCACGTACATCATCAGTGAGATTAGTGCGACCACGTTTAAACTCATTAAACCAGTTGTAAACAGTCGCACGAGATGGGGCTTCATCGTGAAAGGCCAATCGTAGTCTATCATAACTTTCTTGTTGACTTAAATGACATCGAAAGTCATAAAAAATCATTGCACGAAAATTTTCTCGTGTTAAATTCATGTTGACGTGACACAGACAATTTTCAATTTGCCGCCAAATCGTAAAACAAATGACAAATGAATGAAATATATACTCAGTAATATTGGCAAAGAGTTCTATTTTCAAATTTTAGAATATTTTTTTTATTATATTGTTTATAAGTGGCCAGTTCTAAGAACTTTCAGTTTGACCCTCGTACGATCTAATTATTACATTTGTTTTTCAACAATATCTACAGTGTAGTTCATCAAAGGTCAACAGCATTAATTTCTGTAACGACCTCCGTGGTCGAGTGGCTAGCACGCTGGTTTCAAGCGTCGCCATCTCGTGAGGTTCCGGGTTCGATTCCTGGTCGGGTCAATGTAGAAAACGATATTTTCTATATTGTCTCGTGTCTGGGTGTTGTGGTACCACCGTTGTGTCTGATTTCCATAACACAAGTGCATTGGCTACTTACTTTGGGATCAGACCAATGTATGTGATTGGTGACCAATATTTTAAATATTCTGTAAGTAAACAGTCGAGAAACAATAGTGAGCAGGCGGCCTTAGCGCGCAGAGCGAGCGGCTGCGTTTTACGGCGACCTCTCAGCGACGGATGAGTCGTCTCGGCCGCATTGTCCCTTTGTAAGGCCTAATAGAAAGAATACCTATTTATTGTGTCACTGGATAAAATAAACACATGTCACTATACTTCGATTTTAAATAGACAGACCAATATGACATTTGGTAGTCACTTTTTCACTATTAAAACAAAAGCTGTTCCTAAATAATCGAAAAAAATTTTTTTTTATTCAGTGGATAATTTAAATATTTTTTATACTTATAATTTTAGTAGTACTTTTAATATGTGATGTGCAAAAGTAAATTGGAATGTTAACAGTGCTATTACAAAAATCGCCAAAAATTTAATCTGTTTCAAAATTTGTCTCCACAATTATCGTCATTATTTCTGAGAATAATGTATTTATGGAAAGTAACTAAAAGTCAAAGAATATTGCTATTGCATGAGAAAGGGATTCGATTTTTAAATAATTAGAAAAACTGTTTTATGCATAACGTCTTTTTATACTTTACAACGTGTCACGTTTTACTTGAAATAAAGCTCATATCATAAATTTAATTTATCGCATACAATCAAATTGTTACAACACTATTGCACTATGCTGGCAAGGTCAAAAAAGAAAAGGTACAATAAAAGCTGTCTTTCTGATTTATATTAAATAAAGTCTGTAGTAAATTTTATATTAGATAAGATTCTGATTTATCTAATATAAATCAGAGTATAAGTAAATCATTTGATATTTATTTATGAAAAAGCTATAAATACCTAATTACCTAACCAGTTAGGCTCATAGAATATAGGTAACACAATTAATTATACACCACAAAATAATAACTGAGTGCAGAAAGATAAACAAATAAGGTGTTTAATTTTTAAGAGCTTAGGTGTCATGCCCATACTTGGAAATAATAATAACTAGCATAGCAACACCGCGGCTTCATTCGCGTCATGTGAGATTGGCCTTAAAAACCATGACACTGCTTAGATCTGCACATAACCAACATACATTCCAAATTCATTTTCGTTTTCGTTATTATTCACGTAAGTAAGATTAAGGTTGTACATCAATTATAAGGTTACATTTATATTAATAAAGTCAACTCATAATCTCCAGTAAAGTCTGGCAATAGGCACTCATTGACCTCAGCGCCGGCGTATTATTATGTTCATACAATGGCTCGTGCTTTATTGTTATATAAAAATACATTCATTGGAAGTCTAGCCCACCTAATGCACAGTTCAGTAAGCAGTCCCTTAGTTGGGTCGTACTCCGTGCCGGATGGTACGCGGCTATCGGGCCCTCAGGTGGGCAGCCTCGGCGCCGCCCGCCCGCCCTTCGATGCCTCACTAACCACAGCTGCAGGGCTATTATTACGTATCTATCTTAATCGATGTAAACTCGACTTCTGCAGCATTGCAATTGCAAGTGGCGTCATTTGTTGTGAAACCTCGTTCACTGATATTCAGTCCACAAAAATATTCATAGATGGCGTGAGCAGTTACTTCCATCGCAGTCATTTTTATTCTTCTTTGTTTTAAAAGTTTTAACAATGGTTAAAAAAAATTTTTTAAAGCCTCTGAACTTTTCAAACACCTAAGAAATCACTGCCTGCTAACGTATTTCTTAAGAAATAAATAACTTGGGCCTGCTATATGACTTTAAGAAAAGAAAAAAATAATCTAATGGATAACCTCTAATTAAACTCTCTGCATTGCCAGGTGGTTGACTGGTAGAGAATGCCATTAGGCATTAAGTCCTCCAATTGTACATTTTACAGTGCAATAAAGTTTAAATAAATAAATAAAACCTCCTCCTTTTGAAGAAGGTTGATTATATTAACAATACCCGTGTGTAGTATTTAACAGCGCTGACATAAAATTATCCTCTGGCAATGCTAAGCTTGGATTGTAGTGTAGCAATTGCTTTCAAGTTATGCAATCATACTATAGGTAGTCTTCTTAGCTACATAATAATAGGGTATATTTGATGTGCGGGTCATTAGCTTTGCGATTTATAAAAACTAGCTAGTGTATTATTCTTTGGTATTATTATATTTTTTTTCGGGTTCTTTTGTATTTTATATACCTTCTAATATTTACCGGCGTACTAACTAAAGGCCAGTAGTAGGCTAGGCGATCGATCGATGTTAGTGATGAATTAAATAATGTTTTGATAAATTAAAGATCGTAGTTTAAATTAACTTAAAACCGATGTGCCCTTGTGTCAAATATATGTAAGAACCTTAAGAGTATTGCTCGATCAACGATACAGGTGCCTTGAGACACTTGACTTGTCGTTCCATTCGCGCCCAGTTTCTCGACGCCCTACTACGTCAGACGTTGTCTACCCTACATATTCCCTTGTTGTTTTTCTTACTTACATTGTAAAGTGAGTTTGAGTGACTAGGATGATCACTAATGAAAAGATTGGAAGTGCATCATCATTTATCATTATCCGCCAAAGGCCATCGACTGCTGAACCTATGCCGAGGCCTCCCTCACGGTTTCTACAGCGACTAATCGAAGGGTCTACAATCTAGACCTTTTCTGTCCCAACGATCATCAGTTCTTCGCACTATGTCCGTTTCCTTAGTTCTTCTACTTATCTTCTCATTTCTGATTAAATCTCGTAGAGAAACACCGAACATAGCCGTCTCCATCCCTCGCTGTAAGATTTTGAGCTTCCTTATAAGGCCTATAGCAAGAGACCATGTTTCGGATCCGTATGTCATCACGGGTAACACACACTGGTTGAAAACTTACACTGAGGTAATTGAGACTGATTATGAACATCGTCAATTTGTCACATTTGTTAGATTGTCTCTCCGCTCACACTGTAAAGTAGACTCGAGTTAGTAGAACGAGAGGAGTACAAAATAGGGCATCGTCCTACTCGTACTTGGTACGTCCCCTGACCTCCGTGATTTCCCCGCGGGCCTCGTTTTAATAAGCCGACAAATAGCCGATACACTACAACAAGATTCATTTTATATCCAATTTATCGAGTCTACTTAACAGGCCCACGAAAGCCGATTACGAATTTAACAACAAAAGCCAACCGCCATTGTTTTATAACGAGGTGTAAATTTCATTTTTACCGAAGTGGTGTTTCTAAGGACGTTAAATTATGAATTTAATAACCATCAAAAATTATCAGAGAGGACACTTTTAGTTAATAAAAGTTGGCATCGTTTCTTCACAAAATTCTTATCTTATATCATGCGGCATTATTTAAATTCATGCACTGCGGATACTTTTCAGTTTTAATCTATCTACTACTATCGACTTTTTACTTAATTTTATTAAAAAAAAAAAATGTTTTAACCACTTAGCTTAACACACCTCCATAATTTAGCTGTATTCTCGTATGTTTAATAATTATGATGGAAATTGTTTTCTTGTAGGTATGCCAATTTATTATTACAGATCGCTTGTAATCGGTCACTGTATAAAACCACAGGGAAGGCCTATATTCAACAATGGACGCCATTTGGCAGAAAATGGTGATAATTCAAATCATCTCTACATTTAGTGAAACAAATCGCAGTAATGCACAAGGATGGATCCTTGAAATGGATTACAATGCACCGATTCTATTTGATTTCTCCGATAGTTCCTCGGAGGCGATATGTCTCGCGTATGAGCTATCCGACATATTACTGTGATGATTTTTGTATTTAGATTCAATCAGTAGCCCTGTTGTAATCTTAACTCATTATAATAACAGTTGACGTTATTTATGTAAAAACGAGCATTGTTACTTTATCGAATAACGTTATCGCTATCGCTATTTAAAAATGGCAACACTGGCTGCCCCTTCCCTTCTTATTTTCTGACTTGCGGAGTGCACTCGAAAGGCGAGCAGTCTAGTGCTGACCGCCGAAGCAAAAGGTTGAGGGAAGGAACCTATGTTAAATTGTAGTTATAATTATTAATGTGGCTAGAGATAGTGATTTGTATCTCATAGATAAGTGTAATGATCGAATAAAGAACTTTATAAACTCAACCGAGTTTGATTCACGACATATCAGAAGCGAGAAGAAATCTACAGCCCACAAAAGGTATGTACTATTATTTTCAAATGATAAGAGCAAGTAATATTATTTAAGAAAATTTTCTTGAAGATAACGCCATAAATACCACGATAGGATAGCATTGGTTGGGATAATATTCTGCTGCGGTTGAACTGTAGCAATATTATCCTGATTTAATCGTGTTAAGTTTCCAACTGATCGTTTGATCAAGGCTACTCCTTGATAATGATCTGAGGTGATTAATACGAGTATGCTCATAAGCAAAGTAGGTAGGTAACAAATTGTCGGGCTAGCCCTAGGTTGTTCTTAATATGAACTGGGTCTATGCTAACTCGACGCAGTCGTGCTAAGCTATCATCAAATCATTTGAGCAAGGCTACCCTTTGCTAATGGTATGTGAAAGCTAAATGCGCGATTTATTAAATTGGGTCAACTACGTAGGCATGTTTAACAAAATATTATATATTTTTTTCTCATAATTATCGGGGTAGTGTTAGGTTGCATTGGTTGGGATAATATTTTGCTGCGGTTAAGCTGTTGCACTATTATCCTGACTAAATTGTGTTACGTTTCTAACTGGCCATTTGGTCAAGGCTACTCCTTGATAATGTTCAGTGGATACGAGACACGAGTACGTGCAACTAAATAGCTAAATATAATAAATGACCTCAGTAGTTCCTTCATCCTAATTGGAAATACGAAAGGAAATAGGTATTAAATATTATCATGTCACTGCCTATTGTAGGTAGCTATGTTTAGTTGATTGAGAATAACCGTTCAACCTGCAACTGTTCTAGGGCTAATATTTTTGTGTTCATAAATAATTATACCTACAATAAATAAATAAAACTTTATTTCAGACTTTGCATTCATAATTTGTTTACAGACTTATAAACTATGTTAGTGAGTTTAAAATTGTGTGTTTTTAATCAATTGTGTTAAATTTCAACCAATTCAATCCAATTTAATTATAAACATTCGAATCATTTCTTATTTCAATTCAATTTCGTTTGTTATATGACTTGAATTGAGTGCCCTTTAGGGTATATAATTTGTTAATACACCCATTGATTATGTAAGTGAGTTAAATAATACTGAGTTTTTTATATTTATTAAACTGAGTTCAATTTAAACCAACTCAAGTAAATTAAATTAGAATCATTTTACTTTTACTTCAATTCCATTTGATATGACTTGATATAAAGGCTTTTTAGGTAAATGACTTATTGCCAATTCAACCCAATTAAAATTCATATTCATTTTTATTTTAAATTCGAATTCATTCAATATATAACTTGAAATAAAGGCCATAGTGTCAGATTTTACAAAGTAGTTTTAGCGGCCAGGTGTGTCGCGTGGACCAAATGTGTCCTTAAGTAGCGGCCAGGTCTGTCGCATGGGCCAAGTGTGTCCTTATGTAGCGACCAGGTGTGTCGCATGGACCAAGTGTGTCCTCAAATAGCGGCCAGGTGTGTCGCGTGGACCAAGTGTGTCCTTAAATAGCGGCCAGGTGTGTCGCGTGGACCAAGTGTGTCCTCAAATAGCGGTCAGGTGTGTCGCGTGGACCAAGTGTGTCCTCAAATAGCGGCCAGGTGTGTCGCGTGGACCAAGTGTGTCCTTAGGTAGCGGCCAAGAGTGTCGCTTGGGCCTAGTGTGTCCATAGTTCTGTACATTTAATTATTCAAAAGCAGCAGAAGTGACCAAGTCAGTCAATCAATCAACAAAATTCATTTATTGTGTAATACATGTACATTAGTTATGTACATGTAAGTTATGTATAGTAGCTATGTATTTTCCTCGATTAGATCGGGCCATTTGTGCCATGAAAGAGCTATGTATGTTTTACAAAAGGTCAAGTCTAACTGTGAATTCTTTTACTAGAAATTTTCATTAGCAACGGTCATGTGAGCCATATAGGCGCTCTTACTTGCGTTCAGGATTATTTGCAACATTATTCCTTTACTAAAAGTATGCTCTAATAAATGAATAGACTCCATAGTAATTAGATTTAAAGATATTTATTCTCATAAATACATACAGTTCATTTACAAAGATAATTATTGAAACCATAACTTAGTAAATAAATACCATATCCAAAATATGATTTTGTTGATAACAACACTAATGCTGGTATTCTTTTTCTTCCGAGGTGATGAGACTGAAGAGCACGAGACCAAACCAGGCTGGTTGGGCCTAAAAAGACGAAAGAGCTCGCGATCGAGGTTGAGGACATCGACATCTTCTAAAGGAAGTCACAAATCAAAAGTACCCTTTCGGCGTCACCAACGCTCGAAACCGTCGAGTCACCTGAAATTACCGTTTCACACAATCCGAAGTGACTGTTTGGCTCCGATCACAAAAAGAAAAAAAGAACAACTACTATGTTTTAATTGTAATATATTCATTCATTGAATAAGTCCTTGTACACACAATTCTGATATTTTTCGCAGAGGTTTATCTTGATTCCCGTCGTTTTAAAACCATTGCAGCGTTCGTGGTCGCGGGTAGGCTAGGATGTTATTTATCCAAAAGAAAATAATATCATCACTTTTTCTTAGTAGAATGGGTTATTTTGTTGCGATTGAGTACAGAATTTTGAATATATGTACAGTCCGACAGCACATCAAATTACCCACTTTTGTTGCACACTTAACCTTATTGCAATTGCATAAGATACCGCATGTTTTACCTTTACGTGCTGGTTTCCGTAAAACTGATAATTTTGGTAAATGTATAATCGCTCCCACAGACCTAATATACTAAGTTGACTTTGCGAAAAATACCGCGCATTTATCACGATCATGAGAAAAATATACCTATTGAAACACGATGTCAGTAAATTCTTACTTGAATTAACGTTGTGACTTAATTATTTCAAAACAAAGATTTAATTAATTCATTGACGCGGTGATTTTATTGTCGGCTAACTTAAACGCCATTAAAGTCGCGTAACGCGTTATAATGCAGTTCGTTTACATTCGTAGAAAATACCCTTACTTCCTCTACATAAATTGTTCTGTCGTTTTAACCATACTAGAACTATAAAGGGTAACAGATTCCGTTGCAATTTTGATAGCGCAGTTAACCGCCAAACTTGTAAGACATAAAATGTATATAAAAAGTTTATAAATTATCATTTATTTAATGAAAGAAATACACAGAAGATAACTAATTAATTACAAACTTTACATCGCTCGCTACATGTAAGTAAAACAATTTTATAGGTAAGTTTTACCTGTTAATAAACTGTGGAGTAATTACATTAATTTTGGGACAGATGGTCCTAAACTTATACATATTAATATTAATTTATGACTTCTATAAATATTTAGAAATCAAATAACTTACTACATATTTCTGTAATACTGCACAAACAATAAAAAAAAAATAATTGAAATTATACATCAATAACGATATAAGTATTCCTGACTAGTAGACAGTCAGTTATATACATAAATTAATGTATCCTCAATGTCTACATAAATTTGTTTTAAATGACATTGTTTATCTATAAATCATTACTCCGACAATTTGTAAAAACATTTGTTTTGTAATATTATTTTTATACTTATTGTCTTATAGCACTTTTATTATATACGTCTGTCTAGTTTTCGCTCAATCTAGTACTTACGTAAGAGACGAAAGGCATTGTCGCGGGACAGGGTGCCCTTAAAGAATAATATATTTTTTTGTTAGGAAAAATAAAATCATATGCGGGCCAGTTTAAAAAAAAAATGAGTCCTCTTTCTATGTTATTGTTTGATGCTCTGTTAAAATATTATCACTTAAAACGAGGTGACCTTACATAATATACTAATCATTGACTTCAAAAGAAATATATTTTCATATATGAATTTTATATTGACGCCAAACACGACGTTTGCTCTGCAATATGCTTGGGTTTGGAATAACTAAAGACGCGTTGTAATACATTTAAATGGGGACTAGGGACGTCTACACGCCAAAACGTAAATAGGAGACCGTGATCTCATAGGTCAATTAATAAATAATTATGAACAAAGGCTTTATTTCAAAACTGGTTTTTATTCTAGTTCCCCACTTTGATATTTTTCTGTATTCTTGGCAATATCATGCCGTTTATTATTATTTTTTACATGTAACAGCATAATATCGATGAGTTTACTTTGCTGAATAAATTGTATTTGTAGTAGGGCTTAATTATTAATGTCATTTGACTATTAAATCTAACCTCAATTCTATTTAAATTATTTGTATAATGATTAATAAAGTGAAGTCAGTACTTGTTCCTACTACTAAATAAAAACCACATCTTCATGTACTGTTCATATATAATTAACAAATATGTATTAATATGGGCCCTAAAATATTGAATTTTTCTCATACGGACACACATAATATTAGGGAAAGTTAAACTACAAAGTAATATTTTATGGTAACAATAAATTGAAAGATCATAAGAGATTATATAAGTCACTCAGATAATATAATAATAATAATGATCCCTTAAATGACTGTATCTCTGTAAACAGTCTTTATAAGAGATTGAGATTCCATTCAATTGCAATAAAAAACAAACAACGAGTTATTAATAATATACATAATAGCTTAATTCTGCTTGTATGACTTTAAGTGCTAAGATTCATAACTTTCATTATTGATATGTGCCACGCAAATTACGAAATTTAACTTTTAAAAAAAAGTTATCTAAGTAGCTTCAATAATTCTTGATTATGTTCTCCCCGATTAACAAGTGACGTTTATTATGGATGCTTTACTGATTTTCTTAATATCTATCTCAATACATAGGTTTATATTCTAATACATTACTTAATATGAAAAATTCAAATCATGAGACTGTGTTTCAGAAAGAAACTTTATTGTTTTCTCCTTATTATTTTATTTACTTTATACATATTATCATTATACAAATTGTGAACTATTATCATATTGCTGAATGCACCGATCAGTCATTCCTTTAAGTTATTCAAAAATTGTATTAGATGCTAGAAAATGACGATAATAGAAATTAAAGACTCGAAAACATATTGTAATGGAGTATAATGATGTTATTTGTAGAAACGAGGTATTAATTTGACAACCTCCGTGGTGTAGTGGCTAGGCACGCTTGTTTCAAGGCGTCGCCGCTCTTAGTTCCCGGGTTCGATTCCCGGTCGGGTCAATATAGATATCAAAATTTTCTATATTGTCTTGGGTCTGGGTGTTGTGGTACCAACTTTGTCTGATTTTCATAACACTGAACAATGTATGTGATTGGTGTCCAATAATTTGGTTTTTACTTACTTGACTGATATATTACTTTCTAAATCAACTGTTGTTTATGTAGATAAGGTCTCTTTAAAGTTAGGATCTTAAAACTACAAAAAGTTACCAATAAATTTCATTCATTCATCAATTTAAAAGTCAATTAAGTTAAAGATTCTTTCCATTTGGTATCTTAAAATCAGATGTTTTTTTTTAAATTCCTATTAAATATATAAGAACATAATAGATTGTTAATAAATAAAATGGCTTCGATAAATGACCCTTTGTCATTCATAGACAGGAGTAAAAAAAAACATTAGTTTCATTAATAATTACGATTGCGATCATAATTATAATAACATAACCATACTTAACCTTTTAGCCTTTAAAACGAAATAACCATGAAATTATAGGTACATAATAGGTTATGAACCCGGTAACATAAAAGATATAAGATGTATAAAATGTTCGTTGCCGCAAGTCTTACAAGACACTGGATTAATACTTCACCCTTGATAAAGCATAATCAATCTAAAGATTCAATAGATCAATCGATATTGGTCAAGTAAACCAAAAAAAATTTAAAATGATAAAAAGTACTAGAAATGTGATAATTGCTATTAATAAGAATATTTTGTAATTATGTATTACTGAGTGAGCTCAACAGTATAATTGTAGCATAACCTTTATTTCTTGTTAGACTTAAATGCCGAATGTGATGATTTTATAATGTGTACTCAGCAGCTTAATTTTGGCATAATCTTTATTGCTTGTAATATGATAAATGTAGTATGCTGTAGTAGTATTGATATAAATGCGCCATTGTAAATATTTTATAAAATGCACCAGGAGGTGCATTAGGTCGGATGGCCGAATGTGATGATTTTTGTATTTAGATTCAATCAGTAGCCCTGTTGTAATCTTAACTCATTATAATAACAGTTGACGTTATTTATGTAAAAACGAGTATTGTTACTTTATCGAATAACGTTATCGCTATCGCTATTTAAAAATGGCAACACTGGCTGCCCCTTCCCTTCTTATTTTCTGACTTGCGGAGTGCACTCGAAAGGCGAGCAGTCTAGTGCTGACCGCCGAAGCAAAAGGTTGAGGGAAGGAACCTATGTTAAATTGTAGTTATAATTATTAATGTGGCTAGAGATAGTGATTTGTATCTCATAGATAAGTGTAATGATCGAATAAAGAACTTTATAAACTCAACCGAGTTTGATTCACGACATTACCATTGTAAATCGAGAGCTACTTTTCATACACAGTTCTATGCGGAATTTTCAATTCATCACTATTGAATTATTCATGGCGCAAAGTGATAGTAATTTAAAACGACTTTGTGTGCATTATGATTTTAATATTTTACTTTACATATTGTTCAGTGACAATATACATATGGGATTGCTAGTGAGTCTTTGTTCTCGTCGTTGATAAAGTTATTATAAATGTATATACTTTTGCGTGTAGATGCAAGGCAAAATACACCTCCGGACTTCTTTTCGCTTTGGGACACTTGTTCTTAACTATAACCACTTCATTATTTTGGATTTAAAAAAAAAACAAGTTTATTTCACATCACAAACACAAATAGTCACACCAATTAATTGGCACAATTTCAATTTGTATTGTTTATGCACGACATGCTTTTATTTGCTATTAAAAAAAATGTTGTTTGGATACTTTACTATTGAGTTACAATTAAAACGCCTTTCTTTCCTGACCTGACCTATCTATGGGTAACCTCATAAGACATTTTATCACGAGCAACAGTCAAGAATCAACGTTTACAGCCCATAATTTTGGAACTAGAGAAGTTGCGCCGCTTACACCCGCCGTAAAGGGATATCGCGAGTCGCGAGTTATTTGTCAGTATGCTAATGATATGCCTCATACTCGCGGCGGTGACAGACAAACTGGCAAACTCCGTAAAGTTGGCACGTGTGAAGCGCGGCTTGTTGTATCGATAATTGAGATAGAATTAAATAATTACAAAGATATCATTCCAAAGTTATTTTTATCCTGCTCTTCGTTGATTTTATTTTTTTATTTTAAACACTTCATCCATAAACAAAAGATCATCAAGGTTTAGCATTAAGTCCGCCATATGACTTAATTCTAAAAGCATTTTTTACCAGTCAACCATAGGTCTATACAGAGAAAATAAGTGATTAAAAAAGTGATAGAAGGGCAAAAGTGAGAACTTGATTAAAAGTGCAATAGGTATTTAAAACAAAAAAATAACATACATGCTACTTATTATATAAATACCGTATACGTTATTACATAATTATGGGATAATAAACATACACATAGTACATACACATAATAATAATCGTAATGTCGTTTAGTCTCCATTTTTTAATCTTTAATGAACATATTTGCTAATAAGTAAAAAGTGAGAAGAAAGTTCCTTATTCCCCTTTTTTTTTCACCTGTACAGTGTCCCAAAAATAAAAAGGTTAACTTCAATCATGCTAATTTCCATTTATTTAGACTAACCTTTATACACACATAGAAAAAATCGAACTATATCGCGATTCAAATAGGTAAAGCTCCACCTATGGATGAAAGTTGGTACTTATCTCTTTACATACTACGTGCAATGTTATTGTGTAGAATTAGCTATTACAAAACTAAGATAAGTAAGATAAAACAAAACCAAGATTAAACAAAGCTAAGATTAAACAAAACCATAATTAATAATTATTCGTTTTTTTACTCCCACTATAAAAGGTCACAAACGTCATGCCATATTCGTACATTATTTTTTTTACTACCACTACTACTTTGCATCGCGTTATCTCACGTATTTCTATTAACAAAGATGCCTTTTACTTCCTATAGCGTATTTTGAAACTACACCTCTCGTATTTGGAAAGATAATTAACTCTCGAGCGTTCTATTTAGTAGTTCACGTCACTAATCCTAGCCACAACCGAGACAGCCGCTAATTCCGCCGCGCTACGGCCTAGCACGCTTGTGACTACGACGTAGCGAAACATAATAAGCTGTAGTTTATAGGGTTTTGTTTGATGCGTAAATAGAAGTTGTCACTTTTTATTATCGAATCAAAAGAGTATTGTGATGAGACGAGTCACACTAAATTTTACAGACCACACACTAACATTAAACTCGTCTCAGTCTACATGATAATTAAAATATATAATCACATTCCAAATAATCTTAAATATATAAAAAACCTTAAATTATTTATTAAGCATCTCAAAAATTTTTAATAAAAAAAGTGTTATTAAAACAAAAAAAAAATCGTAGAAAACTTTGACGACAAAGTTTTAGGTTGAAAAAAATCCTTAGAGCCCGTATCTCAAGGAAGTCTATTTTTCATTTTATTTATTTTTCAAACTTTACTTGACATGACAATGAATGTTATCCTTCGGTAATCATACTAATGATTGAATCAATTTTACCCAATGAAATAATGTAATAAATAACTTATCTTTATTCAATCTAAGAATGTAATGTATTTAATAGTTTTGTTATGAATGGGATAATATTTTGTTTTATAATAAGTAAATGGGCAATAGTTGCACCTCATGTTTGCAGTGCCCTGCAGGGCGTCACTTGTACTGTCTGTTTATACCTTGTTACACTATAACTAACGTGTAACTGGCAATAAACGAATCTGAATCTGACACTGTTGCTAAGAATCGCACTGAAGTATATTGGACTAGAGGATGAAGGGTAGCGAATTGGCCGTAGGAGGTAAAGACACAATGAGACGCGAGTTATTCCGTTGACAAATTATTCCAGACTGTTCGGCCCTACTCAGTACAAAGAATATTTGCCTACCGTATTTTTACATGATAGTTAAATGAACGTTTCTACTAGTACCTACATTACATTCCCTCACACTTATATAATAGGAACACAATTGACTTAACTACAACTTAGACTAAATTACAAATAAAATAATAACATAATTTTAGTACTTATATTTAGGGACCTTATCTAACCTACATTGTCTAATAGGTCGACACTGAGGCGGTACGGGGGTGGTCGACGACGGAGCAGGTACATTAGCAGACTGTAAATCTTTTTCCGGCGTGACAAAACATTCATCGTCGCCCGACCTTATCTCTGCCTCCCCTTCGGCCACGCTGCGCGCCCGCGCCGGTGCCTGCTCTTGGCTTGTCGATGGACTTGCTTCCATCGACTGCTCCGTCTGATTAGATTACTAGACTAAATTTGTCATCATGAGATTTCGTTTTACATGTTTCTTTATTTATAATATTCCATGTTTCTTTGATTTTATTACTAGATTTTTTAATTTTATCGCGTATGTAATTCGACTTAGCTACATAGCAAACTCTTTTGAAAATTTTTGAGTACCTCTTAACGTACTCATGAAACGATAGATCCTTTCTATATGCTTTTTTGTTATACAATTCAAACATTTTTTTCCTACTTGTATAAACTCCTCGTGTAGCCCAGTCACTGAATTTCGGTTTACAGTTATTGATAACTATTTTCTTTTGAGGGAAAGTAATATCAAATTGTTTTTTAACTACCTGAAATAATTGTTCATACAAGTCACTAGCATTTTTTTTATCAAAAGGTATAGACGGTATTTTATCACTTACAAGGTTTTTAAATTTGTCCTTACGAGATGCAGTATTATGTCTTACGGTCTTCTCTTGTGGGGTTCTGCTGCAGACATTGATACCATATTTATTTTGCAGAAAAGAGCCATTCGTGCTATTTATAAACTTAGTCCTCGTGACTCCCTGAGAGAGGTCTTTAAGAAAATCAACATATTAACTGTGGCTTCTCAATACATTTTTGACAATATAATGTACGTCCGTAAAAATTTAGATTATTTCATGAAGAAGAGCGACATTCGCTCATATAACACAAGAAATAAACACAAGCTTGTCGTTCCTAACTTCAGATTAGTTAAAACTAGTAATTCGTTCATGGGAAATTGTATAAATTTATTTAATAATATACCACACAATCTTGTCGAATTGCCGGTTGATAAATTTAAGAAACACGTTAAAAACACGCTTATGTCTAAAGGCTATTATAAGGTTCACGACTATCTGAACGACACGAATGTGTGGTCTGTCCAGCCTGCACCGACTGATGTACTTACCTTTGATGATTTTGATTTTACGGCAGCTAGTGGTGACTGAGTTTGTTCCGGCGTTTCTTCTCAGCACTTGCCTAATTGTCTGTGTTCTGTCTCGAAGCGCTGGTAGGGCCCAAAAGATAAGGAGACATGATTCGGCCCCTTCAGGGCACAATTATTTTTATTTTATTTTTCACTGTACATTTGACGTTCATAAGTGGCATATTGTGTCCTAAATTGAATAAATATTTTTTATTTGATTTGATTTGATTACTAGACCTTGATGGAGAACTAAAATCTGCCAACGCGTTATCCGGTTTATTATTATCGATTGGATATACTAATGAATTTCGAGATCTGCGTCTTAATTGGTCGATATGTCTATGAATGGTGTTGCCGTTGCTATCTGTAACGGAATAATCCGTACTACATCGTTTTAGTAATTTTTCCTGCCTGCCATTTTTCTCCCTTCAGATACTGACGATACCAAACGTCATCTCCTAATTTTAGATTCCTACATATTCCTCCTGACGCCTCGACTTGACGTCCTTGACTCTTGATAACCTTACTTCCTAAATCTGGTCTTAATAAATCTAAATGTGTTCGTAATCTCCTACCCATCAGTAACATAGCCGGACTTTCCCCAGTTGAACAGTGCTCCGTATTTCTATAATAAAGTAAAAAAATATTTAAAGATTTGCTTATGTCAGTTTTTTCAATAATAGATTTTTTTATAACCCCTTTTAGTGTCTTTACCGGATTTTCCGCAGCACCATTCGATGCAGGATGATATGGAGCTGAGAAAATATGTTCGATTCCATCGTTACAAAGAAAACTTTCAAACTCTCGACTAGTGAATGGCGGGCCATTGTCGCTAACTACCTGTTTCGGAATTCCCCACCGAGCCCATAGCTCGCTTAACCTATCGATCGTATGGTTAGCTGACGTGCTGGGAACATGGAAAATTTCTAACCATTTTGACATAGCGTCGACGATTACTAAATACGTTTTGCCTAGTATAGGCCCCATGAAATCCAAATGTATGCGTGACCAGGGACGCGCCGGCCAGGGCCAGGGGCGCGGCGAGTGTTGCGGCGGCGCGGCGGCCGTAGCAGCGCAAGCTGCGCACGCGCGGCACGCCGCCTCCACTGCCTCGTCGATGCCAGCCCACCACACGTACGAGCGGGCCAAAGCTTTCGACTTAACCATACCCATGTGTGGCTCGTGTATTATTGCGAGAACTTTGTTTCTACACGCTTCGGGTATAACTACTCGGCAACCCCACATTACACATCCTAGTTCCTCATATAACTCTGTCTTCCTATTAAAATAGGGTTTCAACCCATTTATTTCGCACTGGTCAGGCCACCCGTTCCTTACAAAAAAAAGAACGCGACACAAAATTGGATCTTTTAGTGTTTCCTTCTTAATTTGATTATAATCTAAGAGTAACGCATCATTAGCAAAATGTAAATACGTTTGCTCAGGAATTTTATCAGTACACCCGCTTTCGGATACCTTATTTTTCGGTGGCAACCTCGACAAGCTGTCAGCACAATTATTACTGCTAGTTACATATTCAATATCGTAATCGTAAGCGGATAGGATAATTGCCCAGCGCTGCATTCGGCTGGCTGTCATGGTAGGTATTCCTGTATTAGGACCAAAAATAGACACGAGAGGTTTATGATCAGTGCGCAATGTAAATCGCCTACCATATAAATACTGATGGAACTTTTTAATACAAAATATTATAGCAAGTGCCTCCCTATGTATTTGCGAATAATTCCTTTCCGCGTTGTTAAGCAGACGCGAGGCGAAGGCAACCGGCCGCTCGCCGCGCGGCCCCGGCTGAGTCAGCTCGGCGCCCAGCCCCCGCGCGCTCGCGTCGCACGTCGCGATAAGCGGCTTGCTAGGGTCGTAGTGAGCTAACACATTCCTACCTAAAAGAACTTCTTTAACACCCTTGAATGCCTGTTCGCATTCGCGGTCCCAAATCCATTCCACACCTTTACGTAATAAATTATATAACGGAGATAGCACAGTACTTAGGTTTTTGACAAATCGCATAAAAAAGTTTATAGTTCCCAAAAATGATCTTAACTCCGATACATTTTGAGGTTGCTCCATTTCAACAATAGCCTCAACTTTAGATGAGTCAGGTCGAGTACCCTCCCTAGAAACCACATAACCTAGGTATTTGACCTCTTTAGCAAAGAATATACATTTATTTTTCTTAAGTTTTAAACCATTACTTTTCAATCTCTGAAAAACGGTCTCTAGGGCCTGCAAATGGTCTGACCGGGTTCTACCCCCAATAATAACATCATCAAGGAACACCTGTACACTAGGAATATCGCATAGTAAATTAGTCATGATCCGTTGAAATATGCCTACACTGGAAGATAAGCCGTAAACCAACCTATTGTATCGGAATAGGCCCCGATGCGTGTTAATAACTGTATATTTTTTTGTTTCGTCAAGTTCTATCTGATTGTATGCTTGTGATAAATCTATTTTACTAAAATAATTATTCCCATTTAGATTTACTAAAACGTCTTCTATTTTTGGCAGTGGGTAGCGATCGACAAATAAAGACGGATTTACAGTAGCTTTATAATCGGCGCAGATTCTTAGCGTACCATCAGGTTTGTTAACGGGTACCAGCGGTGAAGCCCAGTCGGAGCAGTCAACGGACTCGATGACGCCGGCGTGCAGCATGGAATCCAGCTCGGCGTCGACTCGCTCACGCAGCGCGTATGGAAGCGGGCGCGCGCGGTGAAACACCGGCACGGCACCTTCGCGCATTTGCAGCCGCGCCTGCCCGCCCGTATCCGCCCCAGCCCACCGTCGAACAGCTCCTTATATCTGTCGACCAATTGAGCAACATCATCACTTAACGATTCTATCTGATTACAATAAAATATAGGTACATTGATTTTTAGTTCGGCTAACCATTGCCGTCCTAGTAAAGATGTCGTTCCTCCATTTATCACAAATAATTCTAAGTGCTTACAATACCCGTTATAGCGCACTAAGGGCTTTATTATTCCTAAAGGCTTAATTTTTGAACCATCATAAAATTTTAGGACCGTGCTATCACTTTCAATATTCGAATGAGCTAAATGTTTATCATAAGTGCTTTTGCTTATGCAGGATATGGCTGTACCGGTATCAATTTCCATGTCTAAAACCACTTTATCTATTTGAATAGGTAAACTTACAGATTTGTAATCGTTCAAACACAATTGGTGTAAATTTTCGATGTCTCCGCTGCACTCCTCGCTGGGTTCGCGATCAGCTTCCCCAAAATATAGGCCGTTCCGAGCCGGCCGCGGCCCCGCCGGCGCCTGCGCCCGCGCCGGTCCTTTGCGCTGACCCGCTCCCGCCGACGTCTCCGGTGCATCCCACCCTGGACACACCCGTCGCAGATGTCCTTGACGTTGACACTTACTGCATACATACTCCCGGAACCGACAGTTCGCAAAGTTATGATTCCGCGCACTACACGCTAAACAGTTGAACTGTTTTTGTTCCCTATTGCGATGTTTACCACTCGCTCTCGCGCTCCCGTCGTTCCCGCTCGGCCGTGGCCGCGCATATGATGACGTAATCGCGTGCACTGCCTTTGTCGCGCTAGTCTCCTCGACCATGGCTGCGTCTCGCTCCGCCGCTTCCAATGACGTTGCAAGTTTGACCGCTTCTGCGAATGTCACCTAGTCATCTTCTGCAAAAAGTCGTTGACGTATGATATCGCTGTGTAGCCCGCAAATGAATTGATCACGTAGATTTTCATTCAGTGATTCGCCAAACTTGCAATACTTCGACAACATCCTTAACTCCGCAACGTAGGCCGACATATTCTCATTCGGATTTTGCCGTCGTTGTCTAAAACGGTATCTAACCGCCAACACTGATGGAGTAGGTTGCAAGTGCTGCTTCATTAATTCGTTTACCTTCTTTAAATCCAACTCTGAAGGTTTCTTGGGGCTAGCTAAATTCTCCAGCAGTTCATACGCCTCGTCACCGATACTAGCGATTAGAATTGGAAGCTTCATGTCTTCTTCCGTCTTGTTTACTTTGAAGTACATTTCCAAACGGTCCATGTACGACGACCACGCTCCACCTTTCACATTAAACTCGTTTAATTTCCCGATCGACATTTTACACCGATTTATTATTTTTAAGGGTTCGTAATTCGTCGCCACTGAAGTATATTGGACTAGAGGATGAAGGGTAGCGAATTGGCCGTTGGAGGTAAAGACACAATGAGACGCGAGTTATTCCGTTGACAAATTATTCCAGACTGTTCGGCCCTACTCAGTACAAAAAATATTTGCCTACCGTATTTTTACATGATAGTTAAATGAACGTTTCTACTATTACCTACATTACACGCACAAAGCATGATGCTGATGCTGATATATTCTATCTACTGGCTCTACTATATTTTATAGCACTAAGTGAAAATCGGCGGCGGGTTGTATTAGTGAACGTGTTTTAAAATTAGTTGTCAACTATGTGACCCTGTTTGTCATAAGTGCATAATTTGGTTATCCGTCATCAAGTCGAATCATTTCGGCGCAAGTTATGATGATTGCGCGTAACTAGCGAAGCCTGATATTCTAATAATATGAGAACGAGCATCCGTCACTTGGCACTCGTAATACGCGTCGGAATCACTTACGAGCGCATCGCTGTTCGGTGTCATTAGTAACTGTCAGGCGTACTAGCTCATAATGCTAGAGTGGTAGACAAAATTTACAGTTCGACTCTTTCTTTTTATTCTGCTTTCTCTTGGGGTCTCCTTGTAGCTAGAGTTCTCTCTCTCAGATTTTCTAGAAGGAATTCTATGCGTGTCATGGGTGCAATGTCTTAACTGCCTCGGTGGCGCAGCGGTAAGAGGGTCGCACTTTAAAGCGACGGCTGTGCCAGAGGTCCCGGGTTCGATCCCTAGGTCGGTCCAAAAATATGTATCTGGGTTTTTCTGTTCAGAAATTCTCAGGGTAGCCCGGAGTTTGGAAGTTGGCGGTGTTTCACCACCGTGCCTCGGAAAGCACGTAAAGCCGTTGGTCCTGCGCCTGATTTCTCTCCGGTCGTGTCAGATTGCTGTCCTATCGGGCTATGAGAGTGAAAGGAAAAGGGAGTGCACCTGTGTTTGCGCATACACTTGTGCACTTTAATATGTCCCGCGCAGTCGGTTTGTCGTTTGTGACTGGCCACCGTAGTCGAAATCGGCCAGAGGGACTACTACTACTACTACTTCAGGCATATAACCATTAAAAGTTTATTTAAAAAACATGGTGCAAACGACACATAAGACAAAGTAATATTTACGTAAGAGCAAGATAATAATCTTTGCTCGCACCCAGGGTCGCCGACGGTTTAGAAACACAAACAACGCCACAAAGCGCAACTTGTGGACTAAATTCATTAGAAGTTTCTCCAAACGTCGGATTCATGTGTCGAGTCGCCACTCACACTGCCTCGCCTTCAGTGTGTCAGTGTGGCTACGCTTTCTGGCTCGCATGAGGCGGAGTCGTAACTATTAGACCCCTTACACACTGTGACTTTTAGCAGCGATGCAGTCGCGATGCAGCATCGATGCAGTCGCAAAATTCAACCTTTACATACTGCGCTACTTTTAGCATCAATGAAGTTGCCATGCTAACGCGCATTAGTAGATACAGTCGCAATGCCGAAGCTGGAAATTGACACATTATCCATGCTCAATTATTGCATGTGTAGTAATGCAGTCGCGCGTTAGGATCGATGCTGAAGCGTGACTGCATCGATGCTAAGGCGCGTTAGTATTGATGCAGTCGCCTAATACAGTATTTATTCAATGTCCAGCTTCTGCAAGCAACTGAATTGCTGCTAAAAGTCTCAGTGTGCAAAGGGTCTTAGTGTTTCCTAGCACACACATGTTCCTATAATATTTGGTTAGGCAAAGACATTATTTTCTATTGTCGGTGGATCACTCATATATGATCATCTTCGGCACTGTAGATTTTATTAATTTGCTAAAATTATAAAACTTAATTCTAACACTTAAGTATGACATGACAGGTATCCATGCAAGTAAGTTTTTAAAACACGTATTTGTTCTGTTAAAGTGACGATCCCTCATTATGATACAGGAGGTTAAGTTTAAAAAAGATGGTGAAACCGATCCTTGAAATTAACGTTTCTAAACTCTGTACTCGAATAGCAACTCTATTACGATTAAATTTAGTGCTCACGAGCGTGAGACAAAAAATGAGTTATTATAATGAGCAGGCAATATGACTCCAGTTTCTGAAAAATATTTTCACTGTGTTCTTACGAGTATTCATTCAATAAGTTGCATAAAAGATTTCATACCTATAAGGCTTTGAAAAGTTTCCTAAAAATAAGTGAATAAGAAAGAGTACTCGGGTGAATAAGTCCTTGGGTTTGCAAAATTCAACAGGTTTGGCTATGTGTCGGTAGCCGAATGGTAAAGGCATGCGCCCGGATAGCGTAAGACACAAGGTTCGATTCCTTGTCTGTCATAGTTGCTTCTTACGAGTGCAATTTATAAAATCCTTGGGCTATCAATTTTATGCAAACTTTAAGAGGCTTTGCTTCTTTTACATCGTTTTTTAAATACTTAGCTTCATTTTAGTAATTTTTAATACAGAGTACACAAATTATCTTCTACTTTTTATAATTATGCCAGGGACACTGTCCCACGTTTTCACGAATTGTGCCCGCGCCCTGACGGGGTGTCGTGACCGCAAATGTCTTATACACGAAGACAACCATCTGCTCAAGTCAGCTTTTATTGTTAACAGCGGTTGCCGGGAACTTTGTCAACATAAAAATACAACATTAATAATGAAAATATACAATAATTATTGTATATTGTCATTTCTTTTATAATTTTTCAAAAGTATTGTCGTAGAGTCGCATCCCAGATGTTCCGAGCACCATTCAGCGGTATTGGCCGTTCGGCGAACACCACGCACCCTAACACCACGCGGTATTACCTGTTCGACTATATTCAATATTACAGCCACATATTTTAGGCGAGG
This sequence comes from Pyrausta purpuralis, assembly GCA_963924145.1. Lineage (NCBI taxonomy): Eukaryota > Metazoa > Arthropoda > Insecta > Lepidoptera > Crambidae > Pyrausta > Pyrausta purpuralis. The sequence continues at coordinate 1,745,887 of OZ001655.1, forward strand.
CATTCAATTTTTACGCATATTGCAAGTTGAAGTCGTTCTTTACATACGCGAGAGTAATATTAATTTGTTGTGTTATATGATTGACGAAGTTGCCGTAGTAGCCTAATATCGCATTTAGTTTATTTGTAATATGACCTTACAAATCCGGTTTAATAAAAAATACGAGTAACTACTGACTTATTGCATCAATTCGATAAAACACGCTCGAAATTCGACGAACTTGACAGACATGAACGTGAAACGTGACTTTCTCTCATGTAGGTTCTGTCTATTTGGTTCGAGCCCTGGAGTCTATTGAATTATTCTACAATTTTTCTATGTTTATCTGCCAGTAGCATCATTCAGAAAAATACATAGAAAATGCATTAGTCCGTTCTCTATTTTCGATCGCCGCGCAGTGTTCACAATAACGAAATTAGCAAAATTGACAGAAATGGAACGCGATCGATGCACTGGCCACCGCACAGTAGTTCGCAGCGGTCGCAAAGAAGTATCATGTAACCTGCGACAGATTGCAATAAATAAATATTTTAAATATTGGACACCAATCACATACATTGCTCTGATCCCAAATAAGTAGCCAATGCACTTGTGTTATGGAAATCAGACACAACGGTGGTACCACAACACCCAGACCCGAGACAATATAGAAAATTTTGATTTCTATATTGACCCGACCGGGAATCGAACCCGAGACCTCGGAGCGGCGACGACAAAACCGAGTATATTATTTACCAGCGCTATCAACACTCAATCTGCTCATGCTTCTTTTGTCAGTTTTTTTTTATTTCTGCCACTACGCACATGGTTTCGCAACGTTCTACCACAAGTTACGTAATCAACCTTTGTGGCCCGATTGGCCCAGACAAATGCCGTTTGTCCGGCACATGACGGAAATATCCGGACAAACGAGCACTAACCGGACAGCCCTACACGCTGAAGCGGGTCAATCATTTGCACCGTGCGCACGGAATTAAAATGAATTCCTATAGTGTTACGATTTTTAATTGACTGCATTTACATGAACTTTTTATTCTATAAATTATATATTTTGGTTTGGATTTGATAACCCAATATTGCCTTTCTCTTGAAGTTTATCATTTGTGGCGATGCCTGCGGCGAAGGTGACTCGTCTCAACAGAAGTAATCCAACTCACAATTTCCCACGTGTATTAAGGGGTGTTTCACTTTTTAAATCTATTTATTGAGATACATTTACCAGAAATTTCACAAGGACTCTTTAGCTTTTCTGTAGTTGCCTATATCCTGGTTTCCTATCGAACGATTTGGCTTATATCAAAGGTTATCCTAATTAATCGAGTTCTCGAGTATCGACAGAATGCTCAAGCGGCGAGACAATCGATCCGTTAATTATCGTTTGAGTGTGTCTTCGGTTAGGAAAACTCAGATGTAGCCGTTTGGTTGCTTATCAAACACGAATGCGTTATCTACTTAAACAAGGTTTTATGCATTGAGGTATGGGAAAAACGTTATATTACTAGTTATAAATTAGTTAACAGGTTATAACTGAGTCGCGATCAATTATATCACTACGAAAAATATATTAGGTCTGATAAATTATAAAAAATATTTCGTTATGTAAAATAATTCTAAACCACCCGAATACATGATACTTAGTTCTTAGTTTGTACACAGTATTGACAATACAATTATAATTATGATTATTATGATAGTAACCTAAGTAACTAGTATGTTTACATACGACCAGAACACGCTTCTTCATGTAAAACATAATCACACCACCTACGTAAGAGATGTGTGAAACCTTTTTTGAATAATCCCTGCGGATGGGAGCAGCTTTATTCCTGAGGCGGGTATTATTTTTCTTTGTCAGGCTATTAGCGTCCTATTCCAGCCGCCTCCTCTAGACATCTGGGAAATTGGATCATTTCCTAAAATAATAATGACATTAATAAAGAGAAAATTAACTTTTACATAATTTTATTTGACTTTGCTAACACGCGTCATTTACATTTGTGTATTTATCTTGACTCTAGTTTTAATTGAATCGTATTGCAAAAAGGTATAGATACTTTCTTAGTTAGATATAGGTATATACGTAAAGGATATAGTTACTTTCGGGCGTAATTACTTACTGCAGCTAATTGTTTATGTTTTGGCATAAAGTTGCTATTTAAATTTAGGTTATCAAGCCAAGATCAATGAAAGTGCTCAAGCATTTATAAAGAATTTTGGGTCTTTGTATGTGTTTCTGTTGGGTTTACCACAATCATGGTAGTTAACTTATTTTTTATAAAATCTTGTGATAACTACACTCATTAAGCTATAATAATAAAAATACCCTATTGCACACAGTTAACATAATAATTACACAAGATACTATCATATATATTCGCTAGTAGTACAATTCGGGCAGTTTTATTGCTTAAAACAATTTATTTTTGCCGTATTACTGCCACATGCTTCAAAGCTATCTTATGAGCAATTAATTCTAATGGTACACATGAAAAAAATAGTCAGTAAGACAAGTGAGATATACTTATCTGAGATAGATTTTCTCGTATTTTGTGGCTTAAAGTTGAGGCTATCATCACTAGATGAAGAAATAAGTGTGACACCGCACTCTGCCATTTCAGAAATTAGTGTTGTGAAGAGTATCGCCAGACTCGACTACTCAGGGCTGATTAGAATTTTATCAGTCCGGGTTCGTTCTGGTTGAAAGCAGTCTGATCTTTGTGAATTTATTGGTGTACCTCATATCTTATGTTTTTGTCCAGTTTTAGTAATCATTTTTTTCAACAACTTAATAGCTAGTAAGTAGCGTCGAGGTGCTCGTATCGCAGTGGTGGCAGCGCGCTTTGGTGCAACTTGCGGCACGCCCGTGTTTTGATGGTTGACTATTCCGACCATTTAATTGATTTATGTCACAAGCATCTCCGTACTTCGGAAGGCACGTTAAGTCGTTGATCCTTGCTAGTTTCGGTTGATATTAGTCGTAAAGCCTAGTCGGAGGCCTTATGGCTTGACAACGTCTAACAGCAAGGTTTAGTCACTTCGCTCCAACAATCCGCAACAGCTTGCGAGGTGGAGTATGGCTTAAACTACCTCATACTTGCGGTAAGGCCTTTTCCGTTCCAGGCTAATTTTACTTTTTTTAGAGGGCGTCGATGTTTTTCAACAAACTCATCTCATTGCGTCACTAGAGCCAACTGTTGTTTACACAGGGTGCAAAAGCAGATGTTGCTTTAATCTAAGTTTGTTTCTTTTGTGTGGGACCAGTAATTGCATATTATATGACGCCGTTCGGCCAACTTGCGGGCCAAACTTCGCTAAAATGTTAACTGGCCGCGCTTCGCCGCTTTTTCGCTTAGCGCTGCGGTCGCTGTGTTTAGACGGGCCTTTGAAAAGTTTTGCTCATCGTTTTTTTGGTTATCTCTTACAGCATGTGAATAAAATAAAACGTTGCCCGTCCGTTCAAAGTTCATTGACCTTATGAAAAATGTTTTGTTTATTTGTTTCTTGTAAGTGACAACCAAAATACTTAATAATTGCTAAGGGCCAATTTAGTAGTACTTAAGTACTGGTTCAAGGCGTTACCAGCGCTTTAATATTGCAAATTCTGCGTGTTTGGAATAAAAATACCCCACCCAATGGTCATTAAAAGAGCCTTTCTGACTTTTGGTTAAGGTAGTTTTACTTTTGTACACGCACAATCGTAAATATTTAACCGCTGGTAACGACATTTAATCAATTAGTTCAGTTATCATGTTGATCACGAAAACGGGCCTTAGTTACTCTAATTACAAACTTAGTACCACTTGTTACAGTCCAGAGTAAGATAATATCTTCTAATTAGTTTCAAAACTTTAAGTTAGGTATCTTAATACAAAAAAACAATGAGAATAAAAGTTAAGAACACTTCCAATAAGTCTCTAAAGGCGTGTATAAAAGTTTGGCAAAGAGTGTCATGACAGTGACAAAAAATTGAATGAAAGGCGATTCTTTGACGGAATAGGTATCCAGTAAAAAACTCGTCAACGGGTCGCAGAGCGATGACACGTGCGACTAACCCGACGTGGCCAATTCCGATTCGCGTTAAGGTGACTGTACACTAGAGTGATGTTAACTTTTCAGTTCTCATAAATTTACTGCAAGACCAAATCATTTCAAGAAATATATTAACCTTTTTTAAAAAGACATTATGTACTTATTTGGCTTGGTATGAATTCTCCTTATTCTCTTTTTATCTGGTATTGTTCTTCAAACATATTTAAGTAAACGATTATGTCTTCTATTCTAGTTGACTGCCTCTGTGGCGCAGCGATAGGAGGGTTCGATTCCCGGGTCGGGCCAAAAATATATACCTGAGTTTACTGTTCCAAAATACTTAGGGTATAGACCGGAGTTTGGGAGTTGGCGGTGTTTCACCCCCGTGCCTCGGAAAAGCACGTAAAGCCGTTGGTCCTGCGCCTGAACTCTCTCCGGTCGTGTCAGAATGATGTCCCATCGGGCTATGAGAGTGAAAGGAATAGAGAGTGCACCTGTGTTTGTGCACACACTTGTGCACTATAATATGTCCCGCGCAGTCGGTTAGTCGTTGTGACTGGCCACCCTAGTCGAAATAGGCTAGGGGGACTATTATTATTATGTCTTCTATATATTGTTGTGTATTAAAGTGTACGATACGGTCTATAAGTGAAAACTACGTAGACATATTAGTTTTATCTCCCGCTAACATTATACATGTAATATATTGCTGTTTGTTTTCCAACAATTAAAAAATAAAAATAAATAAATGAAATAAAATGGTACAATACAGACAAATATTCACTGTCTTAGTTGAAATTACACTCATTCACTTGGTAAATTTTCATATCTCATCGCTATCTTGTTATTAAATGATTGTCTAGTAACATACTTTTGAGAAATTAGTTCGATGAAATAAAATACATAGTTGACTCAAAAGTTAAACTCTCCAGTTTATATACTCGGATACAGCGTCAAACATTCGTAAGAACATTGCACTACATGGAAATACTTTAGATAACTGAGCATGTATTGTTCCATTCTTAAAAAACGTAATGGTATTATGACATTGTGGTACTGTATTATACACCCATCTTTAGAATGCAAACCCCGCTAACGGACCAGCCAATAAACCTTTCTATTCGGACACAATTTTCCGCGAGAAACTAGCACGAATGGTTACCAAAATCCGCAGTAGCACGTTGTAGCTTTTTCTATCCTATGTGACTGATATTTTACCCATATGACTAGATTGGTATCTACACTATTACGATAAAGCTGAAGAATTAGTTTGTTTGTTTGAACGCGCTAATCTCAGGAACTACTGGACCGATTTGAATAATTTTTTTGTGTTGGATAGCTTATTTATCGAAGAGGCTTTAAGTTATAAAAAAGGAAGTTTATAAAACTAAAACCCGACTAGGTACTTAATACACGCTCTAGAAAGTACAAAACAAAAAAAATGTCTAAGAAGATAGCCGTTGTCGTGTGCTGTTTTGATTTTATTTTATTATTATAATGAATCAATTTTGCTACAGTAGGTGGCATTCATCTTTTAGACTATTTTCTTGCTTCGTACTTTTTAGAGCGTGTTTTAAGAAGACTGGTTTTTAGTTGTTATGAGGGAACAGATATACATCCATACCCACATACATACATACAGGTCAAAAGCATAACCCTCCTTTTTGCTTCGCCGTAGTCGGGTAAAAACATCATGCTGCGACGGGTGGTGAGCAAACTCAAAACGCACGGACGAATTAGCGAGGGAGCAATAGTGTTATATAAAAGTGATATAAAAATAAAAAGCTCTTTCGTAAAGCATTTAAGAAAACTAACTTATTGAGTTTCTCACGTCATGCAGACATTAAATTCTTACAGTTTCTATTTTCAGCACTGAAACATTTTTCATATGCTCGGGATTGCAAAAGAATTAACCCTCTCGACCTCGAATTTAATAAAGACAACAATACGAACGCGCGGAATCGTTCTGTAGTTTTTGCTTGTCAAGATTACGAGTATCAACCCCTTGAAATATACATTTCTGTTTTCCTTTTACGACATGAAACCGAATTAACCTCAGCTCGATATGTATATCAGAGTTGCGTCGCAAAATAGGATTTTCTACAACCTATGCCGTATCTTATAAAATGTTTGTTAACTTATTTATATAGATATTGGACTTAAAATAGTTAGCAGGACCAATAATATATCAACTTCATTTACTCAATGCAGCGTTACCTTAAGGTTAACTATTTAAATTCCAAGGAATTTTTAACCCTAAATTTTTTTAAAGTCAGAGTAAACAGGCTTTTTTGCTCCATCTTCATCTCTGGCTCCACGTCTAAAAAATAAAAAAAATATCTATTTTTTTATACTTACTATACGTAACGATACGATTTTTAGATACATTATATTTTTAAGAAAGATATACATTATATTTTATTTTAGTAATACGGTTGGCAGGTCGATGACATACACATCTGTTGATACATTATAGTTCCAATGATAGAAATCAAGTCTTATCTTACTACATATTTAATCACCCAACTGTACAGGAGCTCTATTTTTGTATCACTCGCTAGGATATGGCGTGTGATTTTCGTTTAAACCAAACTAAATTTCAAAGAAAACCGAGCAAAATATATACATAAATACTAACAATATTGAGTAATATTTTTTTTACTCCTGTGTGGAATTAAACTGTTTTTCATTCGATAATAGGACATAAATAAATGAATATCACACGCCATTTTGGCGCGAGTGATTCAAATATTTAGCTCCATTATTGTCACCAAACTGATATGCACAGATACCATTCACATCACTCACAATAGGTGATATTAACCCCATACTTCGCCCGGTCGTATTAAACTGTGCGGGTGGAACACGCACGGAATGCGACACGTTCACAGTGCCACTGTCCTATTTGAAAATATCAGCCCTTAACTCGTTATCAAGTGCTGTCACAATTGGCATTTGTGATTTTTGAATGCCGCACTCCTGTGGCATTCAAAAATCAGTATCATTTAAAAATGTGACAAAACAGTATCATTTAAAAATATATGTGCTTAAAGTTTTTGTTGAACTAGTAAGAGACATACATGTCAATTATCCTTAGTGATTATCAAAATATACATTCAACAGCTTCATTGTGTTAGGTGCATTAAATTGATCGATACAACATTTCTGTTAAACTATATATTTTTGCACTTAGTTTGTCATGCACCTATGTGCGATAAAATATCTTCAAACTTGAATATTGAGCTAATAAGTGTCAACAAATCCGTCCAAACGAAGTCCGTTTAAACAAAAGTATTCAGGTTGATGACACAGCTCCGTGGAAGCCTTAGCGTTCCTGTTGAGCATTTGGGTTTCATCTCAAGAACAACAGGCACACGGTACCGCTCGTATTCAAAGAGACTGGGGAAAGAGAAAGAATAGAATGTCCTATAATTGACGACCTCCGTGGTGTTATGGCTAAGGACGCTGGGTTTCAAGGCATCGCCGCTCCGAGGTCGATTCCCGGTCTCGGGTCTGGGTGTTGTGGTACCACCGTTGTATCTGATTTCCATAACACATGTGCAGTAGCTACTTACTTTGGGATCAGAGCAATGTATATGTGTGGTGTATAATATTCATTTAAAATGTAATTAACAGAATAATACTTATCCATACTAAGCAAGTTAGTAGAATGTTATACTTCGTAGCAGACACAGATTGACATGGTAACGATTTACAGTCTTTTTGTTAACATACTTGCCTAACTCGTTATCAATGGCTGAATGTTGTCAATACCTGCATTATGAGAAAATAACCTTTATATTATTAATACATAAACTTTAATAACGTCCGTTACGTTATCTATGAACCATGGTTGTCGACCTGAATGCAAGTGGTAAAAGATTTTCTGGCAGATAATGATGATGTTTTGAGGAAAAACAATGTGTATTGGTTTTCCACTAAACGTCAAGAGATTACAGTTCGAAATAGTGATTGGTAAATTTCCACCGCCACATTAAATGCACAGACATTTGGGTATACGCATTAATAATATCTTTCGGAAATGATAATAATTTTGCTAAGTAAATGTTTCATTTACGTTTTTTCCGTGAACCGCGCAAGGTAATCCGCGCATTGTCTCGCCTCGTAAATCATCCACTATGTGGTAAGTGTTGCTCTTTATTAGTATATGATACAAGTGTGCTAAGTTGACCATTATATACAAGGCGATATTGTGTGCGCACGAGCGAATGCGAGTGCGCCATAAGAAAGCCGCGTATATTATGGTCACAGGCACACGTGTTTCATACGACGTTTTTCAACACACTTGCGAGGAATAAACAAGACTCTTCATCAAGTAAGTTTTAATTATTTAAACAGTAAAAATACATTTCACTCCATTTTGATGGCAAAAGACTATCTATCGCACGCGTTATTCGCCTCGATACGTATGTCCGGCGGAGTTAATAAAAGGTTTTCTTCATTTTCTTCACTTGAAGAAGACATTTTCGTAAATATTAAACTTCACAATAATAAATCCAAACTTCGTCACAGCCGACAATTAATTTGGAAAAATGGCGCGTTGTTTTTTTTTTCTTGCCGCGATACCGATGCGCGCGCAAGGCTAAGGCGCGAACTAGATCGGCCCCACAGCCAAGATTTATAATGTAAAAATTCGTGTTTGAAACCCAAATTTCAGAAAACGTTAAATGAATTTGTTTTATTTTTAAGGAATAAAGCTGGATTTACCATTTCTTGAAATATTAATGTAGATACTGTTATTTTTTGCATAAATACGGTTTGTTGCTTAAAAAAAAATTATAACCCGACTAAATTATATCGCTTCTTCTTCTTACTTCCTGCTTGGTACTAGGGTACAAATGTAAATTGGTCGGGTTAATAAACTAAAGGCACTAGTGCAATAATATAATGAAAAAGCACGCGTGTTTAATATCTAGGTTTATGAGCCAAAAATCGGTGGAATAAAAACGTCATTTTGAGCAAGTGTGTTGAAAAATTTATTACTCCACCGGAAATTAATTATTCGGACGTCGCGAGGGCTGGCAACTTTCATTTTCCCACCTTAATGGTTCCTGTGACTAATTTTTAAAGTTACACAGCCAAGGTTTACCTTAAATAAAAATCAAAGACAATTTGTCAAGAGTTCTAAGAAGAACCATTGATCAATGTGATTCTTATTCCATTGTATTCAATTTTAGAGTAAAAGTATTAGAATAATGTATGACAAAAGATTCAATTATTCATTTATATTTTTTTTATATTATGCTTTTCATCTGGTGTAACCAATTTAGTTTTGAATGCAAAACCAGAGAATAGTTCAAAGCAGTTATCACAATATGCTACATATAATATACGTATACTTTTTTAAGTAAGCGTTAAGTTAATGCGAACGATTACTTACAGAAGATAGCAACTAACTTAGCACTTACATACAGTTTCTACAGCAAGATAAAGTTAACTTAGCATTTTCAAATGCTTGAAATCTTGCTTAGGATATTTTTTACCTTACTCTTCATTATGGCAGGTTAGAAAATAAGCTGGAATGAATAATTGAAAGTGTCTGGAAATGTTGAGCGTTCCGTAATCCAAAGCAATACACATGCTAAAACATTGTTTCCTGAGGTAAAATAAACCTCGTCGACTGACTGCGTTTTCAAGAGTGCAATTCTGCATATAACAGCTTATTTCTGGATACGATATCATTTCCTTAATAAGATAAGTAACGTTACGAACTCTTAATAGGTAGTTGTTCGAATTTTGCAGTTCCTTATTTTAGAAAAATATGCCGCGAGATTAGAATATGATTTAACTAGTAAGGGAAAAAAATGTCTACCTTAAATTCACAATTTCTATGATGAAGAAGACAAACGTTAAGCCAGAAGTATAACAATACACTCCGTCGGACTAAATCTTGGGTCCAATCTGTGATTGTGGAGGTCATTCTCATTGACTGCGTCCCGTAATTGTGCCGCATCGTCGTAAAATATTTAATCGGCCATACGCGACTTTATTTTCGGCACTTACCGAAACAGGGAGGTACTAGCCTCTGTTCAGCCGATGTGTCATTAATGCGGCGGCCATGTCCAACTTTCGGGTGCACTTGATAGCCAATAAAACTGCCTCCGTTTTTGGCACTGTAATGCGAATCTGATACTCTTATAAAGGCAACGAATTCCATTCAACGAGCAATATTATAAAAGGATTCCATTTCATAGAATTGGTATTGCGTACTTAACGACAGGATTCGGCGATACACAACGTATAATAAGGATATTAAGTTTAACCGACAACAGAGCTAACAAGATTGTTTGACCGTATTTTTGTTGTATTTTGTAAATAAATGCGATTCTATTTTGCAAATACAAGTTGAATGCCCATAATCGGTTGCATCGGCGCAAGCGGCGATCGTTATGATTTGTGGCTTCGATTCTGCTCGACAAGACGCCATGAATAATGCATTGATACCGACCACAATGCACTAGATTTCTTTTTGCGAATGCCAGGAAATAGAGCGCAACGGATTCTGTATGAGGCATAACATTTGTTTTGCGTGATAGATGTAAGTAATAAAAATATAGAAATTGCACTAATATTAGAACCTGTGACCCATTTGGCAGGAAATCTATAATAGCCATCCAATTGTTTGAAAAGAAAATAGCTATCGTCTTGTTTCTAAAATAAGTTGTCAGACAATAGTAACCTCATAATAAAATTATGATGACTGGTTTTTAACCAATTTGAAAAAGTACTATGTATTGTGCGGTTAAGATTTTTTTTCTCTTACTTGACGGATTTGTCAGTTTAAAATAATGCTTTTTGTTAAAATTTACTGACTTTAACCTATTAATATTATGAATGTGAAATTATGTGAGGACGTTTGTTTGTTAACCCTACCCTTCAAGCTTCAACTGAGATTTGATAAATCTTTACAATAACAAAATTTAGGTATACATTCAAATAGCGCATAACAATGATTATTTTGTGTGATTCGATATTAAAGCGGTTGAAACCGCAGGCAAATGCTAGTATTGGAAATTAATATTACATTTCATTTAATGCAATGCAATTAATAAATTAAGCAGACAACACAACTAGTACGAGTACTGTTACATTCTGTACCTGGAGTCAGTCAGTGCTTTGCGCTTCAAAGGGATCTCAACATCGTGGCTGAATGGTGCTTAGATAATAAAATGAATCTTAATGTAGACAAGTGTTTCGCCATTTCCTTCACTGCGAAAAAAACAGGCACATTCATACGTACAGCTTAGAAGATACTCCATTAAGTCGGAAAGAGGTGGTGAGGGACTTGGGTGTTTTATTCGACGAACAATTAACCTTTCGTCCACATTATGACCAAATTATAAATAAGAGTAATAGGTTATTAGGATTTATAATGAGGACTACAAAAGATTTTAAAAAACCTCATAGCATCCTTCTTCTTTTCTACAGCCTCGTCAGAAGCGTTTTAGAGTATTGCAGCCCGATATGGTCACCGTATTACAATAAACATGTTGACAACCTAGAGAGAATCCAAAAAAGATGCTTACGATATATATCCCGCAAACACAACTTAGGACGCTCCCTACAAAACTACAGCGAACGGCTATCCAAATTCGATGTTATGTCCCTTAAAACCCGACGTAAAAGGTACGACCTTTTGTATCTTCATAAAATTATCCACTCAACTATTGACGCGCCAGGTCTTTTATCGTCAATTAATATTAACACTCGACACAGATCTAGGAACCCTAATATATTTGAAATTCAAGTGTATAAAAATAACACATCCTTTTACAACCCGTTGGTTAGAATGTGCCGCACGTATAACGCGTTGATCCAAGATAGCAAAGACATGGATATTTTCAATATCAGTTTCCCTACTTACAAAAAAGCCATCTCCAACACCCTGAAGGATGAGGGCCATACTTGGACCTGATGTCATACAGTTCTAACACGCTGTGATTATTATTTGTCATTTAGATTTAAAGTATCCTATTAGCGTACAATAAAAAAATCATGTTGTGTATACTATTTTGGGCTATGGTCCAGTTATGTATTGTAGTTATAATTTTATATAGGTTAAGCTTAGACCATATCCTGTTTGTATACCTTAGTAAAATAAAATAAAATAAATAAAAAATACCTAAACATACAAACATCAGGTTGTTATGTTGACAAGTGTGTATTAACAGGCTTAATTAGTTACTTATGACAACTAAGATGAATTACTTGAAAGCCTGCGGGTAGCCGTAAACAATTTTAGTTGTTATAGCAGATGATCTCGATGATTTAATGGGGATTACTTGCCCCATTTCTCATCAGATGATCCTGTTTGATTGGACTGTCGAAATGGCAACTTCTCTAATCACAGAAGTTGCATCGTCAATCTGTGTTGACCAACTCCATTGGTAATAGGTATACAGCTTTGTATAAACTTTGACCAAAAACTTTTCTTGAATTAAATTTTTAAACAGTGGTTAGTAATTGTTATAATTTGAGGGACTAGCGACGAGAAATCACTTTAGTTTAAAATCGCATAGTTTCTTTTTTGCAGTGATATATTCAAAACTAGCGGACCCAGCGAAATTCTCTTTCCTTCTCCTGGTTTTAAGCTACCTCCCCACCTTTTCGCCCCGGCCCCGTCTTACCCCAACCCCGTAATTTTAAAAGTTGAACGGTCCCAGCCAACATTATTTCGCCCCGGCCCCGTTCCGCACTAGTCCCAGCCCCATCAACAGCACAGTAGCATAAATGGTAGAGCGTTTGGCCCGGTTAGCCAAGAAGTTGCTGGTTCGAGTCCCGCCCGTGCGCAACTTTTGGTTTCTTATTTCATCTTTATGAATATAAAATTTAACACTGTGAGTATTACAAACTTTCTAACCCATCAAACTGTCCTTTGCCTGGTTCTAAGCTACCTCCCAAACAATTTTTAGCCAAATGGTTCAGCCGTTCTTGAATTATAAATAGTGTAACTAACTCGTCTTTCTTTTATAATAGATGTAGAGTAATCAAAGTTTGTTTGTCTTCACACAGCTGTAGTTGGTCGTTCGCCCGCGGACCCATATTTACAAACAGCCAGTTATTTTTACGAGAGCCCGCGACTCCGAGCTAAGCCTCGCCTTATGACGTCACCGTAGAATTATTGTACCGTCTGTCCCAGCTTGAGTATGAATAATAAATTCACCATTTTCTTATTGCTTTACGAACACGATTGAAGACGCTTGGTTGCCAGTAAATTAAATTTGTTTTCTTTGCTTCAGCTGAGGATCAGGATTGCTTTATCAAATCCATTCATATTTAAACCTATATTGGTTGTACCCCATTGTTTCGACTGGTGCAAAAGTGTCCTTGGTAAGCCTATTTGCATAAATAAGTGACTTTTTATGTTGTTTTCATTCGACTTGGGCAACCCTGCAAGTTATTGATTGCTATTTAGATTATACAGCAAGTTAATCTTACAATTAGTAAAGGATACCTAGATATGGGTTCAGTATTTACTTGTCTAATTAATATAAACACTTGAATTTTTCCTTGAAAAAAAAAAACTATTCATGATCAAGTCTGTAACCATTATCGTCATGCATTACTATTTAGGGTTCCTCTGTTGTAGATAAAGGTACCCGTCCAAATACCATGACTTAGCATGAAGGCGGAACGCGTCCTACGCGGCATTCCTCAGGATGGCATCCGTCATGGCGGGCGGCTTTGTCGGAATATCCTGACGGACGACCGTTCGCGTATGCGTCCAGAACGTAACTCAGGCGTGTGTGGCAGGATATGCTTATAATGTTTTAAACTTTCATGGTCACTAACATTAGAATAGTTAGATACGGGATTGCTACCATGTACCTTATTATTTATGAGTTTCCGATATTTCGGCACTGTTGCAAGCGCCATGATCACGGAGTTACTCTAGCACTTCTAAGAACACTCGCGGAGCCATAAATGTCAGGTCTAGGCTTTATCCTCACACACAATGGGATAATATCGGCATCACGACACTTCACTAGGAAATTAATGGACTCCTTTTAACATTCACACTTTTTACGCAAGCGTAACTCCGTGATCATGGCGCTTGCAACAGTGCCGAAATATCGGAAACTCATAAATAATAAGGTACATGGTAGCAATCCCGTATCTAACTATTCAGGATATGCTTGACTAGCAACCTTGTTTAAATTCATCATATCTCAATGTTATAAAGAAATTGGTAAGGTATCAAGGCCTCCGTGTTGGGTAGGCTGGCACGCCAGTTTGCATATGTTATGATATGCAGTTTTCCACAACGACTGGATGAGAGTGGTCTGCATTAAGTGTGATCCTGCAACTTTGCAAGATTGTATGTCTATCATTTCGGTGGACGCATGACGTTGGTCTTTAATCAAAGGATTTTTAATCTGAAATTTTCTGCCCCAACGGCCATCAGTTCTTCCCGCTACGTGCCCTGCCCATTGCCACTTGAGCTTACTGATTCTTAGAGCAGGTCTGGATGTTGTGTCTCACCTGTTGTATTAGGTCTGTGTTTTGATTTATCTACTTTTGAATGAGAGCAGCGTGCGTGATGATATCTAATATTTATGATTACTTTTACCCGTTCGTTGTTCGCCTTATCTTGAAAGTAGGCACTCCGCACTCCGTAACACTGAAAAAATCACCAGTTTGCCTTGTTACGCCTACTTAGCGTTGGAAATATCTATAAATCGATAAGCTTTGGGCGCTCAAGTAGAACAATATTCGATCCGCTCTGAATAACAAGGAAAAAGAGTATCAAAACAAGCATTGTTAAACTGTTGTTGTCAATAATACGAGAACATTGCGCTCGCTAATCGACTTACATACTTACGAGGGAGGAAAACAAATTGAGTACAAGTTAGGCCCGTCCTCCGAGCTGCGGAGTTATGTATAACGGTTTATTAAAACTGAGGCCACGGAACTTTGAAGACCCAGAAGTTTTAATGAAAGTATGTAGGTATTAAAAGTACACTATATAGAATTTTCTGATATCTTTTGTGAGAACATTGATATATCGATAGATTATTCAAGCAGTAGTTACTACTAACTGTTAGTAGTTATATGTAGATTATGCGAAATAAAGTGTTGTTACAGACTTATATTTATCATCCTTGGTCAATATTGCGACACGCTATTGTGTATCTATGAAATAGATGTGACATAGCTATTGTTTGACAAGAATGCAGTAGTAGAGGCAGTAAAGTTGGGACCGGGCTTTAACATAACTTGATTGTGATCGCAATTCGGAAGGTGAAGTAATATAAGCGCTTACCAGCATTTAATTGCGTGATATGTGATAGCGCTAAAAAATTATGTGCTCGGGGGCACAAACGCAAACTCAGAGTGGCAGTGCGCTACGTCGCTTTTAGCTCTTACCGGGCATCATAATCACGATCGCTTTCAGTTATGTTATATCCCTGCCGATTTGTTTATTTTGCGACCTTCTCCGCTTCCGCACTCAGTATTGTTGTTTGGATGCAGCCGTACGAATATCTGGAAAGACGGTCACTGAGGTGGATGGGAGCAATTCATGTTTAGCTACTGTGGACTTGTGTACCTTTTGAATGCAGTATTTTAGCTTAAATTAGTGAACTAGATATTTGGCGTTTATATTCTGAATGATATCAAGCTTATTTTTTGCAATAGATTTTGAAAATGATGAAAAATCTTTCTTCTTTGAACGTTATGCACAAATGAGACTATTTTGAAGAAGTATTTATTTTTAACATGAAATGAAGTTTTTGTAAAAGTTTTTATAAATCAACTATTCAATAACAATTATACCTATTTACATGTGAAAAAAAAATGATTACCGCAAATAATAAGTAGTAATGGTCCATAAGTGGGTCTTCTGCGCTTAGTTCGAATATGTTTTGTAAAGCTGACGGCAAACATTCGATTCCCGATTACAGCACAGCAGGGACCGCCGCGCTAATCGAAAACCCTTCATGCATATCAACATCTCATGCATACTTTTTTACGTCTGTCAACATTACTCATTGTGATTCGCAATCAAAACTGATGGTTTTCATCGCATTTCGTTGTGGCGCGTAACAGCGCACATGCATATTGTGAAAGCTATCAAACTGGTTGAATGGAAGAGCATACAGAACTAATGTAGAATATCTAGTCTCACTAATCTAATCCCCTAATAGTGAGACCGTCAAATAAATAAATATCCTTTGGGCATTCCCACACATCGCCATCTAGTCCCAAGGTAAGTTACTCAAAGCTTGTGTTATAGGTGCCAAACAACGGATATAATACTTAAATATTTTTTTTTTATTTTAAAATACTCATGTCACGTTTAATTTGGTTATGATATAAGTTTTTATTTTGGGTTCCTGTTAGTAGGTTCATTCGACACTCGACGAGATAGAGAAGTTAATTTTCTGAGAAAAGTTATCTAACTGAATTATGAAATAAAATAAATTCAGCTTAAATATAATTCACTAGGTACTAGCAACTCGAACAAGCGTTAAATATTCGCTTTCAAGTAGTGACAAAGATTGTACCTCCCTAAGAGTTAAATACGTTGAAGTCCGTTGAATTTGAATTTATTCAAATAGTTCTGCGCAAATTTGGTTGCAGCGAAAACGTTTATTTCAGGTAGCTAGTTCCAAATGAGCGAAGAAGTTTCGGACCAGCTAGGTATAATTGCCAAAATGTCAGGTTTAAAAAAAACGAATTCAAAAAAAGGACTGACACAATGTAATGTTAATGTATGTGATATTGTTAGATTTTGATATTATTTGAAAATTTTGATCTTTTAGGGCTTCTTCAAACACGTGTGCAACATTTCATAGTGTATGTATGTTTGCATATTTGTATGTTTGTCCACAAACTTCTCGGAAACGAGAAGTCATAGCAAAACGTTTTTTTTAGTTCAATTGGATATATTTCAACTTAGGGTACAGTGTAAGTTTCATCAAAATCGGTCTAGTAGTTTCTGAGATATGGATAAATAACAATGGACATGGACATGCAGTAAAAGTGATTAAAAAAAAGATAAATTAAACCACCTTCAGAAAACTGACCAAAAAAATTAAAATTACGCATTTGCCCTCTACTTAGGAGAAACAAATTCATTTGGAGTCGATGCGTGATGTCACGCTTTGCTTACCTATAGCAAAAGTCTACGCTCATCACGCTCAGACACCTAATAAATTTGTTTCTTCCAAGTAGAGGGCAAATTTTAAGCTTTTAGTCAGTTTTTTTGTTGAAAAATAACCCTTAAAATATTGAAAACGATCCGGCCGGCTTAGTTTGACATACGGTTCAACATCAAAGTTGAGTTGACAGTTAGCCTGAAAAGATCAAGGTACTTATTAAAAAAAAACACACTTTCTGCGTATAATGATTTTAATTAAACATTAATAATTTTCATACACGACTGCGTTGCACATCCGCATTACGAGATATGAATCTTGAAAGCGTATAAATATTAAATGTTCCGAGTGTAATAAGCCAGGTAAGAGTGTGGACAATAGACTTGGCTTTGTCCAAGTTTTTGTGCATTGCTTTGTGCGCAGAAACAATGAGAGCTGACATTGGTGAGCTACACTGTGGATGTTGCACATTGTTTTGTTATTTTGTTTATTTGACAGCTACGGGTATGGTTTCTCTGCAACGCTACAGAGCTCGAATTTTGCTACCTGTGTGCTGTATGCATACGTGATTTTTTTAACAATCGGGATCAAAGCAATATGTGTAAATACTATCTATATTTTTTATCATTAACTATCTGCGATTTGCTTTGACTGTTCCCTTCCTTTTTTGTTGTTGAATAACGGAGGTTACCTATACGTAAAGTATAGTCAAAGGTAGTTAGCTACCTTAGACTGGAGATAGGATTTCGTACTGACAGAAATTTAATTATTAGTTGTCGAGTTTTCGACGAGTACATCTACCTGGGACAAGTGATCCAAATGTCTCATATTGTTAGTCCAACTTTGAGATAGAGGTCAATCGACGAATCCAACTAAGCAGGGCAGCGTTTGGGAAATTGCGCAAGAATGTCTTTTTATCTTAATTACCTCAGTGTCTGTCTGAAGACGGAAGTTTTCAACCAGTGTGTGTTACCAGTGATGACATACGAATTCGAAACATAGTCTCTTAACTATGGGCCTTATAAAGAAGCTCAAAATCACACTCAATCGAATCAGAAATGAGGAGATACGTAGAAGAACTAAGGTAACGGACATAGCCTCGAGAATCAGTAAGCTCAAGTTGCAATGGGCGGGCACATAGTGAGAAGAACTGATGGCCGTTGGGGCGGAAAAGTTCTAGATTGGAGGCCCTTCGACCAAAGACGCAGCCTGGGTCGTCGACTGACGAGATGGACAGACGACCTTGTAAAGATCGCAGGATCAAACTTGATGAAGAAGGCTTGTGATCGGTCGCTGTGGAAAGCCGTGGGCAGGCCTATGTTCAGCGGTGGACGTCCTTTGTCTGATATTGATGATGAGAAGTTTTATAGGGACAAAAATAGTATTTTAGTATTATTTTTAGTAGGACAAAACCAGGCGGAATGTATATAGGGAATGGCCGTAAGACTGGTCGAGATTAGTCGTTGTATGGCGTGCTGTATCCTCGTGTAGATGATCTAAGACTTTTGTCGGCGTTTTCTAAGCGCGCGGCTTTATTGGCAGGCGTCATTAGATTTTCAAGTGCGCTGAATAAACAACACAAGTTATAACCACCGCTGTATTAGCATCCGCGATGTATGTCGAAATGTTGATTGTGTAACCGTGTCAATATTATATGACAAAAGTATCAAATAAAACATATAAGTTTGCTAGAAATTTGGTACAAGTATTTCTTATAAACAGGTATTAAACTGATAAGTTAAAATATAAAGTAAAAAACAGTTAACTAGTCATCATAAACCAAAATATCATTATTATAGATATTTGATAAAACGGTATACTATTTTCAAGTTTAAGTAAAATATTTGTTATTTAAATATACTAATGTTAGATTCTCTATGAATAAAACAACCTGCGTCAGTAATAAACTGTAAAGTTACCCAGCATAACGCGGCAGGTGCCAAAATTACATGTACTACGATTCGTAGCACCGTAGCAAAAATTACGTACAAGGCGTAGCATTGTAGTATGGGCGCTACGGAGCTACGGCGTAGCGCATAAAGGCGGGGCCGCACGCGCGGCGTTGACAGTAATTGGACGGTTGTCGCGTAATTTGCGAATAAAGAGAGAGCTGTCCCGTGTACCAAACGTTTTGAGCTAAGTATGGGCGCTGTTTTGTGTTGTGAATGCTCTTATTAAGCGACATGAGAGGAGGGAAAATGTGTTTGGATTTTTGAGCTAATAGTCAGTTTTTAAAATTGTATTTTATTTGTAAATAATCTCTTTAAGCCCTGTTATATAATATCAAGAAGTAGGATTTACTGCCAGGTTGGTCACAGTTTGGTTTAAACTTAATATCAAGCACAAAGCATGTTTTAAGAAATTGGTCAAATTATAATTTAGTGCAAAAGCGTATTTGATATTGTATTAAGCCATACATTTATTAATAAGCTCGACACATTTGATGCCGGACCGACTCGGTTCAAGATAGCGAGCCAAGCGTCACCCACCGAACTTGTACCTGAAAGTATATTGTAGCTCTTTGTGTGTGTTCATAGTTTAATGATTATACAATTCCACTTTTTATAATTTTGTTTTATGTTTTCAATGAAAAATATTTTTGCGCAATTTGTTAATAAATTTAAATAAAATTTTATTTACGGACAAAGACTTAAGGCTAGTGTTAGTAGTATTATGATAACATTTGAGATATACAACTCATGATTCAATTCATTAAATTATATTATTATTATTCATGATTTAATATTCCACATGACTAAATTAACTCACCAATATTTCAAGCTTATAATTTAAAAATAACATTCATTATAAATAGACTTTGAATAATAATATAATTTAAACACATTTCAATTTAATAAAAACAACACTTACGTGTAACACGCTAGGATATTAGTCTAGCTCATACTGTAATTTAATTCTTCCTTCTTTAATTGAAATAAGTAAATTAATGATCATATTTTAAGAATCTTAATGAATTACTGGGAAAGAAGTCTCATTAAGTCTACCTTTTCTAAACCGTTAATTGTGTTTTTGTTTTAAATAAACACACGTTATCCTATGTTATTAGTGTCTTTGTTTTAAATAAACAAATGTAAGCCTACCAACTAGTCATAAGCACTGTCCTACTCGAGATGCGTCTGTTTAGTTATTTACCGGCGCTTAAAGCGTAAAGCACGTGTACCTCTAGTTGGTCCGCTGGCGGCTGTGGCGGGTGACGTCGTTTGCGGAAGGGATGTGAGCGGTGATCGTGTCGGGCTAGGTAAAAAGCGATCTGCAACAAAAAAAAAATACCTTCTACCGGTTCCCCGCGACTTTGTCCGCGTTTGGAGTTTGCTACCTCAATCCAGCATGATGTTTTATAGCCTTTAATCTTCTTCAATAAATAAGCTATCCAATACAAATTTTTTTTTTTAAATTGGTCCAGTAGTTTCTTAGATTAACGTGTTTAAACGAACAAACAAACTCTTTAAATTAAGGAAACAGATTCATTAAATCATCTTGTTATTAAGTTAATCATATTGGTTGTTAAGTTAAAATTTTAGTTGACTTGTAATTATTCCACTGCTGGGCTAAGGAACCCTAATTATACCTCATAATTAAGGTGCCTTTGCCCAGCAGTATAAGCCACAACCTACAAGTATAACGCGGGGTTTGTTTTTATTAATAGAGGGGTGTTGCAAGGCAAGCGATTAAATTTGCTGTCAGATTTTATCAAGCCATAAGGCCTCTGACTAGGTTTAACGACTAATATCAACCGATATTAGCCGGGACCAACGGCTTAACGTGCTTTCCGATATATGAAGATGCTCGTGGTAAACCTAACTTTATGGCCAAAATGGTCACTCATCCAAACACGGACCGCGCCGTAGGTTGCGTAACATCGGTATCACTACCAAAGCACTACCACTACTGCGCTACGAGCGCCATCTATTTCTGGTTCATCATCATCATCATTATCAGCCAAAGGACGTCCACTGCTGAACTTAGGCCTTCGCAAAGCAACCAATCACAAGCGGTCTGCATCCATCATATCTTTGGCTTCCCAAAACATAGTTGATATAGATAATGCATACAACTTTTTGGATACCAACTGTTTGATTATTTACAAATCTATACATAAAAGAAAATCGTGTTAGTTACACTATTTGTAACTCAAAAAGGGCTGCACCGATTTAATTGAAACTTGGTGGAAAGGTTGGTGGAAAGGTAACCAGGAAAAGGACATAGGGATGACGACGACCTCCGTGGTCAAGTGGCTAGCACGCTGGTTTCAAACGTCGCCATCTCGTGAGGTTCCAGGTTCGATTCCCGGTCGGGTCAATGTAGAAAAAACGATCTTTTCTATATTGTCTCGGGTCTGGGTGTTGTGGTACCGCCGTTGTTTCCGATTTCCATAACACAAGTGCTTTAGTTACTTAGCATGGGATCGGAGTAATGTATGTGATGTTGTCAAATATTATTTATTTATATATTTATTATTTTAAAGGATACTTTTTATCCCATTAGACGGGACCGGGGCTGGGTAGGACGGGGCCAGGGTAAAACAGTAGAGAGGTAGGTAGCTTAGAACTAGGGGAAGCACAGAGGGTACTTTTTTTCTCGATCGACGGGGCCGGGGCTGGAGCAGGACGGGGTCGCGACGAAACAATGTTTACTGGGTCCGCCTAAGTTTTAAAATTACGGGGTTAGGCTGGACGGGACTGGGACGAAGCAAAGATCGCCGGGTCCGCTAGTTATTTAATAAATTAAGTCTCGCAAAACTAAGTATCATAAAAACATTAAGCCAGATATTCAAGGATGAAGAAAAATTACAGGGGTATTTTTTGTAGCCTCTATTTTATCATAGCAGCCCGTGAGTCGAGACCTCTATAAATAGCGGATAAAACAACGCGGCCAACTAATCATTTTACTTCTTCACACACCCACGTTTATAGAGGTATATAACCGTGCTCTATTAATACTCGTTACTCCATTTTGTAGTATGTTGTTTTAGGATTCTCAGGCAAACAAATGCCTTGTTGCTTTTACAAGACAATTATTTTACTTAGGTTATTGTATATTATTAATAGTCTGATGCTTATAGATTCTATACGCTGGATAGTTTAAACTTTGTTTTGTTTTAAGTCAAGTCAAACCTTTGTTTAAAATAAATAAAATATTTGTTTTTTTTTAAATTGAGTTAGTTGAGATAACTTCCTTTTTTTAATTGGTAAGAAAACGGATTAAGTAGGACATGAATATTTGTTATTTTTATCTGTGACCAAGTTAGACTATCATATTTAAATAACTCTGATTTTATATTTCTACCGAAAAGACGTAAGATTTGGGTATTCATTAATATTATATTCTGCTCGGTGTGTCCCGCCCTGAGGCCGCATGTTTATCTGGCGGTTTATATGCGATCCGATATTTTACACATCGTTGCATTTCCCGGGAACTATTCTGTTTATCTTGGCTGTATTTATGTGTGTGCTGCGTGGCCAGAAATAATATGCTAACTTTCTCAGCAATTTTGTACAGAAAAAATAAAGCAGGAAAATCGTAAAAACATAACTTTAATACGCTGGTTTTTGAACCGTGCTTGAATCAAATCTTAACTGATAACATAGTTGATTTACCTGTCTACGGAGCTTCTTGTTTTGTTCACTGTATCAACATCTCAGTTGTAACTCAGCTCTGTTTGTGGTTTTCGCCTTAGTCCACACAAACGACACTCAACTCAATATTCATTTATATCTCAAAATTTCTTTAATTCAGCCTGGGGTGACCTTTTTCTTTATGATCGTTAACCTTATGATTGAGAGTCGTGATTATTACGCTCTTGTCTATTTTAAAGAACAAGTTCTATAGAGAAAACTAGGTAGTTAGAAATACATCAGGATTCAAGTAAATATTTAACCGGGAGTCCAGTATTAGTTGCAAGTTATTAGCGCAAAAACGACCTACA
The DNA here is from genome assembly GCA_963924145.1 of Pyrausta purpuralis. Taxonomy (NCBI): domain Eukaryota; kingdom Metazoa; phylum Arthropoda; class Insecta; order Lepidoptera; family Crambidae; genus Pyrausta; species Pyrausta purpuralis. The sequence goes on from OZ001655.1 coordinate 1,768,984, forward strand.
GATTTACGGGAACGAACTGGACGCTTCTTATTTCCGATACGTCCGAGCCAGCCTCGTATTTTACAGAGGACTAAGTTTTATCAAATTAATTTCATATCCCATGTCCCAGAGACATTCTATCGGCTGATCTATCCATTTTGAAGGGAGATTTAGAACGGGTATGAATCATGACTCAATTTTAATTTTATGTCTCCATTCGGTGGGAGAATTTTCGTTTTTTGCGGAATTTGCTGTAATGTGTTGGATTTGCAGAATAAATTACGGTGTAGTTAGTAACGAAACGTTAGGTTTGTTTTACTACAAACAAATACAAATGCATACGCAATTTGTAAATCGTAATTAATCTTGAGATGTTCATGCAAACAAATACATTTTTATATTACACTCGATGGCAAACTAGTATTTATGCATACGTTAGCAACATAATATATTTTATTATTTACATTAGAAGAACAGGTAAAACATAAGCACAATTTACTCGTCCCTAACCGGGAAAAGGTTTTCAGAGTTATTTCATTGTGAGATTTGGGGCTAAGGTATGGCCGACATCCGCAGAAGTCGCGGTCGCTTTGTATAAATAGATTGGATACAATGGAATGTGAATAGTCAGGTAAACCAGTTAACTGGAAATAGGAGAAGATAAATAAAGTATTTTTGGTCATACAAATCTAAGCTGAATTCCACTCCATTTAGCAATTTTGGCTATGTATTCAAGAATCCCTTATAAGACTTTACTCTTTGTTTTTTTTTATAAGACTTTAATAGTCCCCTTAGACAATTTCGACTACGGTGGCCAGTCACAACGAATAACCCACTGCGCGGGATATATTATAGTACACAAGTGTGTGCGCAAACACAGGTGCACTCTCTATTCCTTCTACTCTCATAGCTTGATGAAACAGCAATATGACACAACCGGATAGAGATGAGGCGCAGGACAAACGGCTTTTACGTGCTTTTCCGAGGCACGGGAATGAAACACCGCCAACATCCAAACTCCGGGCTACCCTAAGAATTTCTTAACAGAAAAACTCAGGTATACATTTTTGGCCTGACCCGAGGATCGAACCCGGGACCTCAGGCGCAGCCGTCTCTTTAAAGTGCGACTCTCTTACCACTGTGCCACAGAGGCAGTTATTTTAAGACTTTAACATCGTGTGTTAAGTCTCAACAACCTCGTAAAAATAAAACCTTATCAAATTGCCTACTTGTCTGCATCTCCAGACACACTCCACCGCGTCGTAGTTTCCAATTACATCGACTCAAAATAGCGTGAATGGCGAAGAGGAGAGAATTTGCGCTGTAAGAGGTGTTCATTACACGCTAGGTACCTGACTATTTATTTGGCCCGCAGATTGATGCCGAGCGTGCCTGCATAGCGGCGCACATCCATTTCGGAATGTAATTTAGCTGGTGTTTTGGCTGAAAATTGCATCTGTTTACTCCATCATGAAATATATCATTATAAAGTACTAGGTTATAAGACCCCTTACACACTGCGACTTTTAGATCGATGCATCGAGACTTAAGCAATGAACACATTTAATTCGGCATCAATGCTGTTGTGAGTTAGTGTCTTGACTGTATATTGGCGACTGTATCGCTACTAACGCGCCGTAGCATCGATGCAGTCGGCAATATACAGAACATTTTCGACCTTTTCGACTTATACTCGATGTTAATGTTTAATAAGTGTGTGTGTGTGTGTGTGTTTGTCTGTTTACTGTATATGTGTTTACGAGTCTGTGAGACGAATAAATGTATTTCAATAATAATAAAAAAATAAAAATACTTTATTGCACACCATAAACATAATTACACAGGATAGTGTCTTATATATTCGCTATAAGTACAATTTAGGCAGTCTTATTGCTTGTAGCAATTTCTTTCAGGAAACCATTTTCTTTCTTTTTTAACATAATTTGTCATATAACATATAAGCGACTGCATCGATGCTACGGCGCGTGGGCATCGCGACTGTATCGTTGCAAAAAATTGCGCAAGTGTTTAAAGGTTGACATTTTGCGACTGCATCGATGCTGCATCTCGACTGCAGCTGCTAAAAGTCGCATTGTGAAACTAGGTTATAAGTACAGTTTATGATTACACCTATGTTAGTGAGTAACACCTAGTATGCATGCATGAATAAATGAAATAAATAAATCTCAACTTTTTTATATCACTAATTAATGTACGTACAATACGTATTAAAATTAAAATGTTATGTTTAAAAATCCCTAATCAAAGATGTGATAAATAAGATAGCCAAGAGCAAAGCTTTGAACAAGCTTGCGCAATTACTACAAAGCAGAAACTGTTCTACACCTCCAACATCTGGTGCCTTTTAGTTCTGAAGTTGTTCAGTCCGCAACAAACTACTTGGAAAAGAAAATCATAACGATAATTAACTTTGCATGTATAGGGGTTCATTAAATTGCAATTGTTTGCGTTGAAATGTATGATGCGTAAATATTCTATTAATTCTTTCAAAAGTAACTTTTTAGTTGATCAGCATTTTGATACGCGTTAAAACAAATACATGAAAATAATTTCATATAAGATAGTTGTTTCAGACAGAGAGCTTTAGAGAAGCTTTGATATTTTTTCCTTCTTCAAAAAAAGTTAAGGCTTCCTGACACTCGTGAAATTTTTTATAAGTGTATGTATGTTTGTAAATTTGTTTCAAAATTTCGACTGCCAAACACTAATTGCGTAAAAATAAAATATTTTTATTTCATTACAGACGCACGACCGACGGCAATCATAAGGGATTTTTAAGTCTAACGTTATTGGGAACACCTCTGATTTGGACCTAACGAAAGCTTTTGATTTAATATCGCTATGTACAATAGTATTTTGCTATAGCCCTAATTGTATAGACTCAAATTTGTCCAACAGCATGCTCTCAATTCGACGAAATAAAAAGTGAGCAGCCTCACGCGAGCGGAGGCAGATCCAATGAGAAAGGATCGACATTACAACTACCTTGGATATTTCACAAGTTTCAGTGTACCCTTAATTCTTCTTCCTTCTCCTTCTTTACATAGCAGATGTTTAAAATAAGTATGTTTTGTAAACATGCATGTTAATTAAACCAAACTGCTCTGATTCTAATGAGATATATATCATAATTCTCGCTAGTTATTTTTCCTCACTTTGAAGTTGAGATAAAAACAATGTACCTTAGAATTTATTGTTCTAGTTTATGCTTACTTATAAAAAAAAACAATATCATTTCTTGAATTGCTTTACAAATACCTTTTCAGCTGTTGCAATACCTATATACAAACACGTATACACACATTTTAGAACAACCTATCAATGTTTATGTTTAATAAACTTTTTCATTCATAGTCAAATGTGATCATCCATTAGCTCGGAAGAGTCAGCACTGTAAACCTTATTAATGTGGTCGTTACAAAGTATTGTTTTTGATATAACTGCGATTCAGTACGGCAGGTGGGTGAGGACACCACAATGCACTCTTAGCTACCGACCACTCACTAAAGTTAGTTGCCAGCGATTGGATAATTCTGAGTTCAGTGACAACCCATTTGATTATTTACTTTGGGATATAGGAAGGAACAAATACAAAGCTAATTGTTATTGTTATGTGGGCCATAAAGTTGCCACTGAATCCAGAGCCAGACATTGCTTTTGTGTGGAAAAGATCTAATTAGGTGCAAAATGACATGTAGACGCTCACAAATCAAAAGGCCGCTGGCGGTCGCATAAACAAAAGCATAACAAAAGACTGGTGATAAACCGTGAGGAATTAAATGTCATATTTTTCTTATTAGAAACTCTAAAGTTGCATTTTTATTTATTTATTTGAGATCACGTGAAACGAAACGCCTAATGGATGTCTCTATAAATGTTAATGTATGGACATCTGTCCAAGGCCGTCGGGCTTTTTTTCAAGTGTGACAACTGCTTGTCATTTTGAGTAATACAGTCGTTGAAACAAAAAAGTGATTAAATAAGAAAATATTTCTTAATGCTTAACTACATAATATCAGATAACTATTACTCTCAACCTAATGTAATAGCTCAAGGGTCATCACGTCTCGTCTCGCACGTAGGTTTGATGACTTCCAGCCTCCCGAACAAGCCGGATTCCGAAAAGGCTACAGTACCATAGACCCTGAGAATATAAACACCTAGAAGCCTAGTCCGTACTTGTAAGTTGCGCATTTCAATAGTAGCCCAATTGGCTACTATTTGACATTGAGTCCTTAGTGCTCAAGGACACGCAGTGCGAGTAACAGCTCACAAAAAAATAATAAAAATGACGGTTTGTGTAGTCAATGGTTGCAACAACAGATCGGAAAAACAAACCAAAACCCACAACATTGCATATCATGCGTAAGTTATTCAATTTATGCTTGTTTTAGATGTAAAATACTTAAAACAAATTTCTCGCATTTTCCAATGAAATTTTGCTTAAGTGTTGTCAGCATAGGGGAAAATAAAAAACTACCATTAGTCATACGTCTTATGACTTAAAAGCTGCACTTTGTGATTAAGGCAAGCCACTTTACACAGTGATAGTAGGGACCAAAATAAAGGATTTCACCCGCAGCACCGACAGTTTCACTCCTCAGGAACAAAGATGGCGCCATTTTTCTAAAAATACAATTAGAAATTTCTACAAATCAAACTATTTCACCGATTTTGATGAAAAAGGTGTCAAATTAAAGATATTTATATCATCTATCATAAAAAAAAACATCGACAGGATAGTACTTTCCAAACATGCACAAATAAAATTTATTAGTTTAAAAAAAATAGTTTTCGTCGCTTTTTACTAAATTCTATCAAAAAAATATATGGCTGGGCATGTATTTTTCTGATTCGTATTATTGCTTATTACATACAGTATTTGGTAAAGAAAACCGCACTTCAATATCTCTAATAGTTATTGAGATACATATTTTTTTATGTGGGCAGTAATTTCTCGGGCGCACCAATATCAATGATTTGTATGTACCAAATGTTTAGTTTTGTTATTTTGGATGAATATTAATACTGAAAAGTAGTAAAACGCATGGATAGTAGTTGAAACAGACTAACTTTTATTTTCTTAATGACAGGTAGGTACACATTACGTACACTAGATGGCGCTAGCTATTATTTAGTTACAACAATAACAATACCGCCACTTAACTAAATAATACTAAAATACCTATATAACACAAACACTTTATAGACTATTTGTTTTTCAGTATAAATATTCATTTAAAATAACAAAATAAAACATTTGGTACATTCTAATCATTGACATTGGTGCGCCCGAGAAATTACTGCCCACATGAAAAAAAATAAAACTCAATAACTCTCAATAACTATTACAGATATTGAAGTGCTGTTTTCTTTATCAAATACTGTATGTACTAGGCAATAATACGAACTAGCAAAATACATACCCAGCCATATATTTTTTTGATAGAATGAAGTAAAAAGCAGTGAAACTATTATTTATGAACTAATAAATTTTTATTTGTACATGTCGGGAAGGTACTATCCTGACGATGATTTTTTCTATGATGGACGATGTAATTATCTTTCATTTGACACCTGTTTAATCAAAATCGATGTCGTGGTTTGACTTGTAGAATTTTTCGATTGCGTTTTATAAAAGTGGTGCCATCTCTGTTCCTAAGGGGTGAAACTGTTGGTGCTGCGGGTGAAATCGCTTATTTTGGTCCCTACTATCACTGTGCAAAGTGGCTTGCTTTAATCACAAAATGCAGCTTTTGGCCGAAATTTCGCCATGAGACGTATGACTACATATCTTGTTTATATTCGATTTTTACACATTATTTTTTGCGATAGCTTTCAGCTTTCATATTATTGCTGTCATTTTGAATAATAATAAATAACTCATGGCCTCATTGATCAAATTTATTGCTTCATTCCAGATTTCCTTCGGACCCGATCATTGCGGCACGTTGGGTTGAAAGAATAAGACGCAATCGCAATGAAAGTTCTTGGAAACCGAATAAGCATTCAAAAATATGTTCATTACATTTTGAGGATAGAGTGAAATATATTACCAAAGGTGGCCGATGTAGATTACGAAGCGGCTCTGTTCCAACCAAGGTATTATAATTGTTCTTTCTTATTGGTTTAGAGGAGTTTAAGAGATCTGTAGTTGAATGACAAAACACGTAACCCTTGTGAATTCATCGTGTGTCTGCCTATCCACGACGCGTTTTGTGTTTTGGTAAGCGATTAAGACTACTCTGCCAGCGGTCGCGGGTTCGAATGCCGCAAAGGGCAAATGTTTTATGATGAGCACGAGCATTCCTGCCTAAGCCATGGATGTTAATTGTTTAAAATATGTATTTTTTAAAAAAATAAATAAAATAATTAATATTATTATTTATTATCAAGACAATGAGATTTTGGCCGGTTTTTTTATTTTATTTTTCATTTCTTATGATTTTTTCGTTTCTAGGATCTCCCAGTTTTTTGCGAAGTGAATACGTGTGTTAGCAATGATAGTCCAAAAAAATACCAAGAGCAAACTGAACCACACCCAGTTAGTTCTTTTTTGATAGTAGTTAGTTAGTAGATAGTAGTGACTAGTTAGATGGTAGTTATCTCCTAGCGTAGTATCATCAAGAATGCGAAATCTGTCTTTTTGTAGTCTCAAAGAATATTCCTTTTTTCCAGGGTTCTTCAGGTTGTGCAAATTTGAGATCTTCCACACCTTTATCCGTTTCATCAGAACTGGACTCAATTTTTGATACGCCGAGAAAAGCAGCCCTTCGAAGACAATTAAAGAAAAAAAAAATACTTCAACAAAAACACTCAAAAATAATTAAAAATCTCAAACACTCAAACCGCCGCCTTAAAAAAAGAAATGCATCACTCAAAAATATTTTACTGGACTTACGTAGGAGAAGATTCATTGATAATGACCTGTCCAATATTTTATCTGAAAACTTATTTGCAGCGGATTTGTTTAATAATTTAGTGAAAAAAAATCGTAAGGACAAAAAACGCCCGATGCCGAAATACACCCCTGCATTTAGGAAATTCTGTCTCACATTACATTTTTATTCGCCGCGTGCTTACGCTTATGTTCGCAAAACATTTGACACATGCCTCCCACACCCGAAAACCATATATGGCTGGTACAAAAGTATTGGCGGCACCCCGGGCTTTACCGATGAAGCATTTCAGGTATTAAAGTCAAAAGCACAATCTACCACAAAAACTATGATATGTACTTTAGTGGCTGATGAGATGGCTATAAGACCACAGAACATAAAAGAAGGTCATGGTTGTGAAAACTTCGGCTCCGGTCCATCGGACCGCACTAAAATTGCCAAAGATGCGTACACATTTATCCTCGTTTGTATGAACGAGCACTGGAAAATACCTTTGGGCTATTTTCTTGTTGGATCCTTGAACGGAGAGAAAAAAGCAAACCTAATAAAAATTTGTCTCACTAAATGTCAGGAAGCTGGCGTAAAAGTGGTTGCCATAACTTTCGACGCACACTCCACAAACATATCAGCAATGGAGTTATTAGGTTGTCAAATAAAAGACCCTAAAAAATTGATAACCACTTTCAAGCACCCAGCTGACGATCACAGGGTTGCAATATTTTTAGACCCCAGTCATATGGTAAAACTCGTCAGAAATCACTTCGAAGATAAAGAGGAATTTTTGGATGGTAACGAAGGCAAGGTTGAATGGAAATTACTCTCAAAATTGGTTGATCTTCAAGAAATACAAGGATTACACGTAGGAAACAAACTGACTCGGAAGCACATTCAATTTAGAAACTCAGTAATGAATGTAAAGCTCGCAGTGCAATTGCTTAGTAGAAGTGTGTCGATCGCGCTCAAATTTTGCCGCGAAGTCATGAAATTTGAAGATTTCAAGAACAGCGAGCCTACAGAAAAATTCATCATGATTTTTAATAACCTGTTCGACATATTCAACTCACGCAGATTAACCCAGCACGGATTTTGCCATCCTCTCTCAAACAGCAACAAGGAAGAAATATTTGATTTTTTAGATGAAGCCAAAGAATACATACTCAATTTACAGATTAAAACTACGAGACAGCGCCAATATACTGAAAATGAGAGTTCGATAAAGCTCAAAATCAAAAGCTTCCACTCGGCCGTCGATGTGAGATCCTCTCCTGGTTTCAAAGGATTGTTGGTCTGTATCGAAAGCCTGAAATATTTGTATAATACTTTAGTCGAAGATACAAAGGAATTGAACTATTTAACCACCTACAGGCTTAGCCAGGACCACATTGAATTACTTTTTGGGTCAATCAGGATGCATGGCGGACACAATGACAACCCAAACGCTATGCAGTTTAGAGGATCATACCGAAAATTACTTTGTCATATGGAGTTACAAGTTGGTACGACGGGCAACTGCGTGCCTCTTGAAAACATTCCGGTATTAACCTGCTCATCGGCTCTAACCTGTATTAACACCACCTCCATTTCGGAGAGGCTTGACGATGAAGACAAACAGTTGAGCGAATACTTGTCAAAAATACCGATCCCAAACGATGTCGGATTTGAGATTGAGGCGGGTAGTGATGATCCGAATTATAACAACTATATTGTTGGTTACATAGCTGGAAATGTGGCTAGATATTTATCTACCAAAGTCAAGTGCAAGTATTGTCTCACAAACCTGTTTGCCACGGAAAAACAATGGTTTCACAGACTTGTTATTATGCGTGATAACGGTGGATTGGTGTATGCTTCAAAAGAAGTGTACTCCATCTGCTGTATTGCTGAACGTTTGCTGAAATGTCATTTTAAAGAAAGTTTTGGAAATAATCCCGAAAAAGAACTTGAATTGAAAATTATGTCTAAATTAATTGGAAGAAGTATTTTTCTTTCTGACCATTTAAATTCCCAGCACCACGATACAAACTTAGCGCGACTAATTGTCGAACGCTATTTAAGTATTCGGTTTCACTATGAATCTAAAAAAGAAAATATCAAAAGGTTTCTTTCATCAAAAAGACAGCTTTTTAGAAAGCAATTGCAATTACAAGGATATTAGGAAGTGACCCGTTTGTTAAATAAATAGGTATTCAGTTTTAAAGTTTTGCAAATTTTTGCTAGAGTTTAGTGTCCCCACGCCCTGTCAGCTAAACAGTTGTTTGTAGATACGTGAAAAAATTACGTCAGTAGCATATTTATGATGAATGCAGGAGAAAAACTATAACGGCTATGATGCGTTAATACCTTAAATGATATTAAGTTTTGTTACCCATATTACAAAAACTGATCTGAACTGATTTTAAGTTAGAATATAATATTTGACGGAATTAAAAAATTAACATACATTGCATTATTTGGTGAGTTAATTATATTAGTGGGTATGGAGCAGGCTAGTTGATAATGAGGCAATCCTGGGTTGAACTTAACCAAGTTTTACAGGAATAAGGATAAAAAGCTCACAAACAGCCAAGTTCGTACGGAACTCTTTGTTCGCGAGTTGCACTTGACCTTTTTACATGGTCTTACTTTTATAAAGCTGATGGTTTCAGTTAACGCCCCCTTTATTTTATTTTTTTTCATTTGGCTGATTTAAAATTCAATAGTGTAAATTAATAAGGATTGTTTGTTTTTAAGTGTCTTCAATATTGTATTTTGTTTAAAAAACTACCCACAGTGTAGATTTGTTGTGCAAAGATAAACAACAATGAATAAAAAGGTGTAAAAACGATAATTTGTGTATTTTTGTCCCAGCCCCAAAACATCACCTTATCCAAAGCTCAGTTTTTTTATTATTTTTAACTAATTTAATTTTCTTAAGAAGGGTGGGCTTTACTTACTACCTGTTTATCGTAAGAATAGACCTATTAATTATCACTATCAATGCAATGCGTGGTGAGAAAGGTCAATTCTTATAATAACCAGGAATAGTTTTTTATTTAGTTGTTATTTTTGTAAGTATAGTTTCTAGTAGCCCTTTTATTTATACCAATATTGATAAAATATGTAATCCGCCATTTTGCTGGCGGCCATATTATATGTTAATTTTCCATAACTATATTCTACTAATCTTATATTCAAGCCCGTTCATTTAATATCCATGTTTAGGCAGTAAGGATAAAATATGTTTTTCGCCATTTAGTACCGGCGGTCATCTTAGATTTATAATGATACAAAATGTTTTTGATTTACTGTCATCAGAACCTAACCTGCTGGGTCCTTTCCCTTTTCAACCTTTTTTCAGTTCGTTATTTTTACCTAGGTTCCTTAATATTTTAATTTTCTACCATTTAGTAGAAATGAGATTTTCTGACAATATTATTTCTTTACTAGTGTGCGTGACAGGGCTATTGTTTACGCACACGTAGCTACAAAATGTGCGCGCTTTTGACAACGATCTTTGGTAGGAACGCTCCTTCTAGGTGTTTATATTCTCAGCATAGACCACATTCATACGCTTAGGCAAATTAAACAAAAGTCCGAGGAGTATAATATGCCTCTATATTTAGCTTTTGTGGACTATGAGAAGGCCTTTGATTCGATCGAAACTTGGGCGGTGCTTCGGTCTCTTCAGCGGTGTCACATAGACTATAGGTATATAGAGGTGTTAAAGTGTCTATATAACAACGCCACCATGTCGGTCCGAGTACAGGAACAGAAGACGAGGGCGATTCTATTGCAAAGAGGTGTAAGACAGGGCGATGTAATATCTCCGAAACTGTTTACAGCGGCATTGGAAGACGCCTTCAAGCTCCTGGAATGGGAAGGATTCGGCATCTCCGTCAATGGCGAATACATAACACACCTTCGGTTTGCCGATGACATAGTCGTTGTGGCGAAGACGCTGGATGATCTTGGCACTATGCTCGAAGACCTCGACCGAGTATCCTAACAAGTGGGTCTTAAAATGAACATGGAAAAGACGAAAATTATGTCAAGCTCCCTTGTTGTACCCACTCCAGTATCTGTTAAGAACTCAACTCTCGAAGTTGTCGACGAGTACGTCTACCTGGGACAAGTGATCCAATTGGGTAGGTCCAACTTTGAGAAAGAGGTTATTCGACGAATCCAACTCGGCTGGGCAGCGTTTGGGAAACTGCGCAAGAGCGTCTTCTCGTCTCAATTACCTCAGTGTCTGAAGACGAAAGTCTTCAACCAGTGTGTGTTACCAGTGATGACATACGGATCCGAAACGTGGTCTCTAACTATGGGCCTCATAAAGAAGTTCAAAACTACACAACGAGCGATGGAGCGGGCTATGTTCGGTGTTTCTCTACGAGATCGAAACAGAAACGAGGAGATACGTAAAAGAACCAAGGTAACGGACATAACCTTGAGAATCAGTAAGCTTAAGTGGCAGTGGGCCGGGCACATAGCACGAAGAACTGATGGCCGTTGGGGAAGGAAAGTTCAAGATTGGAGACCTTTCGACCAAAGACGCAGCGTAGGACGTCCACCAACAAGATGGACAGACGACCTTAAAAAGATCACAGGATCAAACTGGATGCAGACCGCTAGTGATCGGTCGCTGTAGAAAGCCGTGGGGAAGGCCTATGTTCAGCAGTGGACGTCCTTTGGCTGATGATGATGATGATGACTGTAATAGCCGTTGATCTGGTTTCTCAAATAATGATCTTTTGAACAAATTACTGTCTCGATTTTGTATTGGTAAGAAAATGCAGCGGGTGAAAAAGATGCAATCTTCGCGTTACCTCATAAAAGTAGTGAAATGAAGGGGAAAATTACAAGAGCAAAATAATAACTACAGAGAAAATTTACTACACAATAATGACAGCGTATTTGCGAGGTTCGTTGAGTTCAAATGAGCAGCTCTGAACAGCAGTCGTCCTTCTTTGTAGCATGAAACTGATTAGAATTCATTGTGTCCAATCTACAGCTTCATAATCTATTCCGAGAGTGAACCAAACATTGTGCTGGTCATTATTGTTCATTTCTTTTACTCGAATTTGTCGAAATATATGTTATAACAGCTTATTGTTTGAGATGAACATGTCATAATACCACTGGTGAATCCACACCGTCCGGTGGCATGTTCCGGCGGGCAAAGACACTCAGGGCGCAGTGGCTGCCGCTGATACCATAACAGCATTTTCCATAGTATCTGACAGTAATATAACGTTTGCGACTGGCAAAGACACTGGACGGTGTGATATACCATAACAATCAAATAGTCTGTAGAGTCATGAATATGCATCGAGTGCGCTTGTGTGCGTCATGTTAGTTAGCGCCGGCGATGCGACAATAACTGTAATGAGATTCAGCTTGTAGGTGGGGCTGAACACTAAGACCATTTACACACTGCGCTTCTTTTAGCATCGATTCAGTCAGATGACATTTTGCGACAACATGGATGTTAAAAGTTGCAGTGTGTTAGAAGATATGTCCCGTTATAATAACAATGCCAGTAGAGATTAGAGAAAGATTTGACCTTATCTAATTAATCAGCGTCTAAGCGCGTAGAGGGCATTAATTAATACATAGTGAGCTGGTTAAGTTCTACGTTAGAAGTTTTTTTTTATATTTTTGGAAGTTTCATTCTATGTGAATAAATAAATATGCGCCAGATAACACACCAATTGTCTTGGTGTCGAAGTAAGGAATTCTTCATTGTGTTACGTATTCCAGACAATGATACTCAATAAACTCTAGATTACGCTTATATCAAAATGGAATATTACTTGGTCGGTAAAAGCGAGTTTGCCTGACAGGAAACTTACCCGTTTGAATTCTGCATTTATCATGTCTTTTTGAAGAATCATAATATTTTTGAGTGACTGAAACCACTGAAAAGAAGAAGACCAAGAAAAACGTATTGAAGGAAAAATTTTACGTCGAGTCGTACTAAGAAATCCAGGAGATGGCTCGAAATGGCGATAAATGGAGAAAACTCCACCTACAAGAGCAATGCTCTAAACTGAAGACAATGAAAACAGCTGCCGTCGAATATGCCGTCCTTCTGAATTGGGCCTCAAGCTAGGAGAATAGTTAAGTAAGCGGATTAAACGGTATACGACCTACGTCACGCCTGCCCAAAGCTAAGTCACCTCAGACCTACATACGACATTAGCATTATCCGAGATCAAATACTCAGGATCCAAATTCCAGTGCTCACTTTTATTACGACTGATTATCTAGCTAGACTATCATTGCTATTAAAAAAGTGCCTCTTTTTTTTTCATACGAAAGCGCTTTCAATTTTTTTGTTTTTCGTTCTGGTATAAATAAATGTCGTCAGTCGTAGATGAGTTGCCTACCGAATTACCTACTATTTGGTCTTTGACTATGTGACGTCATCGCAATTATTGTGTCATTATCAGCTCCATGATAAATAAAATAGCCTCATGCATTTAGATTTAAGTGCTCTCCTGTATTGCTTCGGTCTCGTAGATAGACAAGCGACACTAAACGGAGCAATAAAGACCTCCGTGGTGTTATTAAATAACAGGCAAACGATTGTTATATGCTTACAATTTTTGCCATAGTCGGAATAGAAGCGTTTGCAGCACTTGCAACGTCGTCATAAGGGTGTCCCAGCAGATTATATCTTATCGCTGTCAAATTCTATTAAGAGCTTACTTACTTTTAAGCTTATGAAAAGTCCCATAAATGGCACAGGCAGTAAGCATTTTTCATTCATAGTATCTTAAATCTATCACTAGATGGCGCTCATCCAACATTTTTTGCTAACGTTGGTGGAAATCAGTCATCAAACGCTTAATAATCTGCATCCTCAAAGGTACGACAGCATCAACTCTTGTCAATAAAAGTCATCTTATGAACAAGAAAACTTTTCATTGCGATGCGACTACGGTAGAGTTACGTAACAACCCCGCGGCGGTGTTTCCTCGAGGTGCTTCGGTTTGACGACGGCTCGTAAAGACCAATCAATTCTGAGGGTAGAAGAAACTGAGTGCGCCTCTTCAATGGTGAAATCTTCATTTGCTGAGTCACTTAGCCTTTTTGTCGAAAGTTTTGGAACTAGGTCAAGAATGTACTACTTTATTAAATAAATATTAATCTTGGAATAAATGGCTAGTTATCCGAGAGTATATAATAAGACATTGTTTAGTTGACATGATTCTAACTTTCACACCATACTGCTTTGGTTCAGCATTTATTTGCATTAAACAGTTCAATCATTCGTTATGTTATGCGAGTTTTGTAATTCTAGTCTTGTTACATTTTTACTTCGAGTTGTTTGAGTGTAAAATTAAGAAAAAAGCTCCGTATAGTTACGCACATGTTAGTCTATGTTTAGTCGAATCCAACCTAAATGGTATAAATTTTACTCATCATCATCATCATCATTATCAGCCAAAGGACGTCCACTGCTGAACACAGGCCTCCCCCACGGCTTTCCACAGCGACTGATCACTAGCGGTCCGCATCCAGTTTGATCCTGAGATCTTTATAAGGTTTATAAATTTTACTCGGTCGTAAAAATAGTTGTTGATCCTGTTAGATCCACTTATCCGTTTGTCGGCGGAGATTTGAAGAACAATCTTAGAAACACAAAGAAATGAAATTTGTAAAGCTAATTTTAAAACTCTACAAGCAAACTACCTATGATTGAAAGAGTTCTATAAACCAATTTTCTCTCTTCGCGGATGCAACTCGCAAATCTTCAAGTTGCTACGAGTTACAGTGCACTCGGCACACGCTTCTCATATTGGAAGCTATTGATCGTTGACAGTTTTGAAATATTCTCAGTTCAGCCTTAAGATAGTATTGTATTATAAACCATCGTATCATTTCCGAACTTTTATTCCGACTTGAAAAAAGGAGGTTATAAATTCAATGCGTATGTTTTTTTTTAAATATTTGAAATGGGTTTGCTCTTGACTCTAGTCAGACGATGGAGCGAGCTCATCCAGAAGAAGCCTGTTCACTCTGCCTTTCGAAGTTTTCGGGTTATATTTCCTTGGGAACACTGATGCGGGCAAAGAGTTCCACTCTTTGATATATGAATATTTTAATCTATTTAGGCTTCCAAACACGTGACCAAATTTTCGTAAGTGTATATATGTTTGCAAATATATGTTTGTCTACAGATTTCCCGAAAACATGAAGTCGTAGCGAAATGATTTATTTAGTTCTATAGGTATATTTAACACTGTTCCAGTGTAAGTTTCATCAATTGAGATAAGCGTAAATAATTAAATATCATGAAATTAAAAATATTAAAAAAATAATCACCTTTAAAAAAACTGACAAAAATGCTTAAAATAACGTGTATGGAGAACCCCTCTTCTTAGAAGAAACAAATTTATTTGGAGTCGGTGCATGATGTTCAGCTTACCTACACCAATAGGCTACCCTCATCATGCACCGACTCCAAATGAAATTGTTTCTCCTAATAAGAGAGCAATGCGTTATTTTAAGCGTTGCAGTTGCAGCGTTGCGTTGCGTTGCGTTTTTGAGAGCGGTTAAGTTTAATAATTTTTATAAATATTTATTTTTACGCCCTAGCAAGAGGCAGAACAGGGCCAGTACCTTTAACTTGGTTCAACATTTTAACCCGTGTTCCACAGATTTTATGATTATAATTGAACATATAAACATATTAATCACCACACTTGTTACTAGCTTAAAAAGAAAAAAAAAGTCTCTGATGTTATTTAAATACTGGATAACCGTTTTCAGCCGAATTGCTGATAAAATTTTATCCTAAAACTGCCTTACGCAAAACGTTATTGGTTCTAGCGTTCAAGTTTACACATCTAAATTCGAATAGGTCTAGTCTACAATTAAACCCAAATGAAGTACGGGTAATGTTGAATGCCCTAGAGCCTATTTAAGCCAACTTCAGATAAAACGTATCCGACTAAATAAGTATAAAACGACCGATTTTACAATGACATATACATTCATGAATGCTGACAAATAGGTGACGTTTTCAAATTCGGCGTATTATATTTTATTCGACGAATATTCTTCATCTGAAGTTAAATAAAACAGGCCTTATTCTGTTTAAACTAAGCAAAGATAGTTTGGCAACTCAACGATTAAGGCATTAATATTTCAAAGACGAAATTTTCAATTTCAAATTAATTTCAAGGTACGGTAAGAATCGTATTCTGGGTATCAAAAATATGTAAAAAAGAACTGCAACTAACATTTGTGCCCAACATTAAACTATTGTGAATTAACGTGAAAACTTTGAAACGATATAATATTTAATTACGATTACGTCAAAAAAAAAAAATTATCCGTTTAAAAGAAAACTGGTAGTCTGTGTTTATCTAAAAATTTGTATTCCCACCCAGAAAAAAGATATCAAAATAGGGATACAGTAATTTTATACTTCGTACTGTACATTGTGTTAGCTGTTCATTCGAATGTGTCAGTTCAGTCAGTTCGCCGCAAAGGCGGTTACGCTAGCGACCGAGAACGACTGTACTAGAAAACACTATTATGGCGTTCGGTAGATTAGATAGCCAGATGTGGGTCTGCGACGTTCATTGCCGAACATTGCATTTCGGCTTTGTTAGTAGCTCTAGAAATTGTTTGGATGTAGCGAGCAGTTTGGTTCTGTTTCGTCTGCTTAGACTTGTCAGTGTAGTTAAAAGAAAAAAAGTTTATTTTATTTTATTTTATACATAGATGAATAAGTGACAGTTACAACCTAAACATAGAATATAGCCATTTCGAGAGTTCCACGGTAAATATACAAGTATTACAACCTACAGGAGACTAAGCAAGATTTTAAAACAAGATTTTAAATTAGAAAGTAGTTCCGGAATTTTACTAATGTAACATGAGTGTTCATTATTTGCCATAATATCAATATTAAGGAGTAGTTGTAAGGCCTAAGTTTGGGATTCTTTTGGGTTTAACTATGTGTTTGCGCCGTTTGGCGTTGGAACATTCGGACCTTCTGCTAAATTGCTGTTTAGAAAGAATACTCCAAAACGAAATTCTGTTATGGCCAATAATAGATCTGGTTAACCAGCCAGCTCAAAGGATTAGCAAAGCAATCTGACGCGACAACGCAGCCAGTATTATGGTCTCCTTGCCGCAAGGAAATGGTTTCGTTTTCGAACAGTTAGGTTTTAAGTTTATTTGTGTGTTTTGTCTTAGTTTTTTTTATGTTGTTATTTAAAATGTAATAGTCTCAAAAAGTAAAAAAAAAGAGTAGTCATGCTTTATACAAATTAGTAACATCATACCGCAAAACCTCCACGACACGAATTCGCCCTTCATATCTTGCTTAAAATACAGTTTTATTGTAACAGCACAGTTGATACCGTCACGTCCAAAAATATCTTAATACAATTACTAAGACCTCTTCGAACTCGTTACAAACTTTTCTTCTATATTATCTATAAAGTGGAATCATGTGTATTAGTTATTGGGTGTCTTGTTACGGCACCCAGCAGTTTCGAGGGTGGTTGAATATGTGAGCAGGCAAAAGTTGCGGGTCCTGCTTCAGTGACATAGTTCAGGGCTCTCAAGATGCCTGCCTGTGTGAGGCAGTTAGCGAACATTAATACACGAGGGGCCATGAAAGGAGAGGCTTATAAAGTACTGTAGTAGTATGGTATTGACCTACTTATACTATGTACTACAGACGAATTCTACACCTTTGTAATTATTAGTTTATATTAATTTTATAAAGCTGACGAGTACTTTCTTTTTCAGGTAGTTTAAATGCTTAATTTTCAAAAAGTGTAAGCTAAAAACCTGTGAACCCAATGTGTATTCGCGTTGCTCGTGATGCAATGTTTCCTATTTGTTCAATGCTATCAGGGCTGGTTAGCCCATAATACTAGATAACCTTTAAATTCATATTAAATTAGGTATTATATATGTCGCAGCTATCTTGTTAAATCAGTCAATTAAGTGATTTGTTTCTACAGTTAATCAAACGCGGTATCCAATCAAATGCAAAGGCCGACGATTTATCCAACAAGTAACGCTCAACGTTTATCAAATTAGGTTATTATTTCGATGTTATATATGGCTGCGAAATATACAACGTGTAACATTTAATGTGCAAAACCTGAAAATAGGTTGACTGGAATAGCAATTAGAATCAATTAAACCACTTTTTAATATTGGTCACATTTATAAATAAAAACTTCATTATAATGATGCCCAGTCTATTTATTAAAAAGACAAGTCATCACGTGTGCAAACCCACCAAAATACCTTAACAAGCATTGGTCAGTTTTCTATGAGTGTAGATAAGAGTAAGAACTCTTAATATCTGCACTCATAGAGACATTATTATGTCAGCGAGGCGCAGCGGCCCGGTGAATACCTACCGAATCCTCTCTCGACAGAGCGACGTCCGCAGAGCAAGAAATGATAAGAAATGCCAGTAAGACTAAAAAAACGCAAAAAAACTTTTTTTTTTCTTTCAGATTTAGATTAATTGAATTTAAAATCATTAGGAGGTTTTGCGCATTTAACATAACACGTTGTTTGACATCGAATAATGACACCAAACTATCTGTTATTCTCCACTTGACGACAAGAATAAACTTGGCTTATGGCCCCACATCACTTCACCTAAGTCCCTGCTACTCAACATTGCTTAACGACGCTACTGAAAAGTAGTCCAGGAGTCAAGTAAACAAAGAGCTACTTATGTGGTAGAAACCATTAAGTCTTCCTCCCGGTTCGTGGCCACCTCACCTGTCGCCGGTGATACCAGCCATATTAATCACCGTCGTCGCCCAGGCTGCAGCGCCATAAATCATACTTTGAGATACTTCATTATTTTAACCTGCCCGTCGGAGCGATCCGCTCTAAAGCGCTGGCAGCGGTGGCAGCACATCGCAGGTAATGCGAAAACATTTCAGAGACCGCCAATGGATTCTGAGATAGATTTTAAAATACGAACTCAAATGTCGTACTGCGATTTTTCGAAAGGAACTCGTTTTAAAATGATAGCGGGGTATTTTGATTTAAATATCAATATGAAACTTGTGGGTCTCTTAGAATTTTACTTCATAAAAAGTAAAATAATGATTACTAAGCTTTAACTTTAAGTATCTAGTACATGCATAACATACAACTTTTCATATTAGAAAAGAACAACGTTTAAATTATAAGTAACTCAGTCGACTTGATTTTCACTCCGCTTTTAAATACGTTTTATCAAACATAAAAATTTCTCATTAAATACAATCACTGAACATCGAAAGTTAAACGATTTAAAAAGTGGGTAGTACGCGCTTTAATGCAGAGATAATAAATAATGTGCCCGCAACACCAGTGCGGTGGTAATTTTTTGGTCAGTTCATATCAATCTGTTGCCGAAGTGGATTATTTTGGCGATTCACTAACATAGAGTGATAAACGATCGCGGAGACAAAGAGGCGTAGTTGAGGAGGTTAGGAACAAAAGGTGAAATTTAGGCATTCAGCTCAAAAGTTTTTTTTTACCGGACTCATAACCATGATTTTTATCAATTTACGATTTTTTTATCAATTTGTAAAATAAAAAAATCTTGTCCTTTCACTGTCATGTCGCAGATTTGATGTCTGTTCTTAGCGGTTTTGGGGTTCGATGTATTGTGAGATATGGCAAGATGCACTTTTTAGGGGAAGATTGGAAATGTTATGATGATCTGAAAAGCTTAGAGAAATATTTAAGAAAGGTCAATGGTATGCGTGACTTAAAACGCATATTCATACAGAAGAAGATAGTCAGAGATAAAGTTGATTGTGTTGTCAAAACATTACAGAACTACAAATTTGAAAATCCAGAGGAAGAGAAGCCCAAAAATAACGGGAACAAAACTGGGCAACTTCAACAAAGGTAAGAAGAAAAAAGATGTGAGAAAAACAATTCGGGGAAAAACGGAAAGAGGAACCACAGTTAAAATGATGAAATAATAATGAAGAAAGTGATGATAATGAGGAATGTGACTGCCTAGAAGAAGACTGTGGAGAATTACATGATTAATATTAACATGGTTTAATTAAATAGCTAAGTTTTTTTTCGTAATCCTGCAGTCTTTAGCATCAAAAGGTAGGATAGTCAGTTTCATAAGGTGACATTTTATTATCAGATTGAATCAAATGGGGACATTTACATTGTATAGGATCAAAAGGTGACATTTAAAAATATCGTAGATATATGGTATATTTAAAGTATATTTTAGCATAAATTAATTCATCATTTAGATAAATTAAAATGCTGCTGGCCCTAAAGAAGAAATTAATCTATATTGCATGTGCACAGCCATTCTTAACTTTTCTCATTTCCTGAAAAAATAAAAAGTGTGAATGTCACCTTTTGTTCCTAACCTCCTCAGTTGTTGATTGCCTACTCCATCAAAAAGCATTACATGCCATTACATCTGTTAGAATTGTTCTTACTTACAGCGCATTTTAATAATTTATTTCCTAATTTCTAAACCAATCGGTATGGTGATTTAATTTCCATTACTGGAAAAACTAATCCTTAAAATGGCGGATTAAACAGTCGGACATCGAGTCGCCACTTTTGGGCGAGAGCTCGTCGTGATTATGTCAGATGCTGTCATCATTTATTGGAGTAGATGTGTGATATATCTAGG
Organism: Pyrausta purpuralis; assembly: GCA_963924145.1. Classification (NCBI taxonomy): domain Eukaryota; kingdom Metazoa; phylum Arthropoda; class Insecta; order Lepidoptera; family Crambidae; genus Pyrausta; species Pyrausta purpuralis. The sequence continues at coordinate 1,789,528 of OZ001655.1, forward strand.
AGTGTGATATTGTAAGGAACTTTCTCAGAATAATTCGTAGAAGTTTATCCGTGATTTTAGTAAATAATCTGTAATTAAAAGTAAATAATAATGGTAACAAACACATGTAATTAAATTAAAGATCTAGCAGTTTCCAATAAATGAGTATTTATTGTTCGAAGTGTGTTTTATTAAGCATTCTGTTATTAAGTTTGTATCACAGCTGCGACCATGCTCTTGCTCCGCCTCTTACACAATAACTGAAGCTTTTGTTTGGCCGTCTTACCCAATTCCATATGCATAATTAACACATATTTTTAGGATAACATGAAACAAGAAAGGAATAAATAAAAATAGGGAAAACATATCTATATTAATAATTTCGTCAAGGGGTACGGTAGACTCGATCGAAACCTTATATGAATAACAAAACGTAAAAATATATTGATTTTGAGTCGATAACATATATCCGCAAAATTCGGATTATGGAGAATTTCGTTTAATTCTAATCTCACTGACAAACAAACCGCAGTCGCCATTGACAAGGGCATAGATATGACAGATATAGATTGGAAAGCTCTTGGAGCGTTAGGACGCTTCTAAAGTTTGGGGAAGCAACCTGTGGTGTCGCTAGCGTCGTTTTATTTTTCTTTTATGTGGATGATATACAGGCAAAGGTATAAAACCATCACACAGTAATTAAGTTATAATATTTTAATTCTCATTAACAACCGGCTTAGATTTTAAATGACACCCTATTTATATATATTAATAATTTCCTTAAGGGGTACGGTAGACTCGATCGAAACCTTATATGAATATATTTTAATTCTCATTTACATAGATATTAATTTGTATGTAGGTATTTATAACTGGTAGAGAATGCCATTTGGCATTATTTCACCTTATGTTATGCAATAAAGTCAAATAAATACGTTTTTAGGGTTCCGTAGCCGAATGGCAAAAAACGGAACCCTTATAGTTTCGTCAAGTCTGTCTGTCCGTTATCACAGCCATTTTATTCTGTAACTATAAGCATCATACTGTTGAAATTTGGTAGCAAGATGTATCCTGTCACCGCTTACCGATTCTCATATAAAAATAAAAAATAATGATATTTAAGGGGGGGCTCCGATACATGAAACTAAAACAAAAAAAAATTGTTTAGTCAAACCTATGCGTGTGGGGTGTCTATGGATAGGTCTTCTAAAATGACATCAAGGTTCCTAAAACTATTTTCTTTTAAAGTCTACCGTATTATAGCTAGACGCCTGCAAAGTGGTAAAATTGGCGTCCCCCCCCCATCTAACTTCTGAACTAAGCGAGTGTAAATTTTGAAAAAAAAATATATAATGTAGATCTTTACAAATACTTTCAACGAAAATTGGTTCGGACGGGATCGAACGAAAAGTTTTTGAGATAAAGCACATTTTCAACAACCGCAAACATAACTTTGTACTTCATACAAACACTATGAAAAACAAAGTTATGTTTGCTGTCAACAAAATATTGTGGTATTTTACTATAAGTGGAAGTAAGTGGATTCCCTAATTTAGTTTAAGTTGGCACGGAACCCTCAGTGCGCGAGTCCGACTCGCACTTGGCCGGTTTTTTATTTTTTCATCATGTAGTTACAGAGAATAATTAAAAAACTAGAAGTGTTTATTAGGGTTCCGTAGCCAAATGGCAAAAAACGAAACCCTTATAGTTTCGTCAAGTCTGTCTGTCTGTCTGTCCGTCCGTATGTCACAGCCACTTCATTCTGTAACTATAAGCACCACACTGTTGAATTTTGGTAGGAAGATGTATCCTCTTAACCGCTTTACGATTCTTATACAAAAAATAAAAATAATGATATTTAAGGGAGGGCTTCCCATACACGAAACTAAACCCAAAAAAAAAAGACAAATCTACGCGTGTGGGGTGTCTATAGATAGGTCTTTTAAAATGACATCAAGGTTCCTAAAACCATTTTCTTTTAAAGGCTAACGTTTCATAGCTAGACGCTTCCGAAGTGGTAAAATTGGCGCCCCCCCCCCCCGCCCCCCCATCTAACTTCTAAACTAAGCAACAGTGAATTTTGAAATATATATAATGTAGATTTTAACACATACTTTCAATGAAAATTGGTTCGGACGGGATCGAACAAGAAGTTTTTGAGATATAGCACATTTTCAACAACCGCAAACATAACTTTGTACTTCATACAAACACTATGAAAAATAAAGTTACATTTGCTGTCAACAAAATATTGTGGTATTTTACCGAGTCCGACTCGCACTTGGCCGGTTTTTTTTGTTTTTGTAAAAAGCGAAGCCGATTTAGCGCTTTTATGGTTCGTGAATATATTCGAATCTAGCGCTTAATGCACCGCTGTCAGCGCTGATTAGATGATTTTTTATTTTAAAAATTAGAAGTACTTTCCCCTATAATAATTTTATGGTAAGTACTCATCTACCCGCCAAAGTAGAGAAAGAGACTGAGTGCTTAAAACAAAACGGTTCACAGAGAATAAACTTTAAAAGTTATAAGTTTTGTTAATTTATGTCAGTTTAGTTAGAATGTTGATTTAAAATAAAAATATTTGTGTAAAAACTAATGCAGTTTTTATTTAATATATATAATAAGCACAATGAACGAAGCTACACGAATCTATGGCTTGCCTTTATATTCCTTGAGAACCGATGACTACAGATATTTTTACCTACATTGTGTACCTAGATGTGTATTATGATTTACATTTCACCCGAGCGGAGCCGGGTTTTCGTCTAGTATCAAAATAATTACGTTTACTAATAAACAAAAAACTGGCTACTTGATTCAACAAGGCAACCGCTCAGCATAAGTCGTGGCAGCGGGACGCATACCACGACGCTGATTTTTAGCGGGTGCCTTTGTGGGTAGAATATAATGTTTGGCAACTAATTAGATATGTAAAAAACAATAACATAGAAATAAAATAACGTTTTACGATAAATAAAAAATAATTAATGTGTATTAATTTAAAATACAATCATTCAATGGACAATGACAAGGACATACGAGTACTTTGTTATCCTAGGAGAGCTGACATGCTTTTTTCAGATATTTTTCAGTCACAAAAACGTATAATTTTTGCTTGTTGCCCCACATACTTGAGACAATTAATGCCTTAGCTGCTTGCATGTTTTTATAACTGAATAACTAAATAGAAACTAGACTTGTACACATGTCTAAAGTTTTACATTAAAGACCCAGAAATTTTTGTTTATAGTTAGCATTATTCAGTATATTTATTTGAGTATTGAAATAAAGTAGAATTAACATTTCCTAGTACAAACAGAGCGCTCAACATAATGACTTTTTGATGTTTCGCATTAAAATATGCGTGTGTATCCAACATCGGGGAAAGATTGATGCTTTCTCCCTCAATTCTTAACGAATATAGGCTAAATTAATTGTCGTGACTGACTTGTGACATAGCTCAAATAAAATAGAAAACTTATCATTCTGTCTGTCTCTGTCTGTCTGTCTGTCTGTTAAAAAATAATGATATTTAAAAGGGACTCCCATACAAGAAACTTAAACCGACTTTTTTCCCATACATGAAACTAAAACGGAAAACAAAATATTGTGGTATTTAACTAAGCGTAAGCAACTGGATTCCCCAATTCAGTTAAAGTTGGCACGGAACCCTCAGTGCGCGAGTCCGACTCGCACTTGGCCGGTTTTTTTCTTCAGTCAATAGCCTGAATAGTGAAACGTTTGCTGTGCAAAATAATGCTCTCATACTATGTAAGTATGGGTCGCTGTTGTGATTTAATTATGTGATTTTATTAATCTGTGAAATTTTCGTCCGCTATTGCGTTATCAGCATGGTTCAGCCGTTTTCTTCGGTCTGTGCTTGACGCTCGAAACTCAGTTCTCTGTAGCGACAAACTCCACCCGTTAATCGTTAATCTTCCGGTTTCATTAAATTTCGTATTTATGCAAAATGTGTCGTTTCCGAGCCGCCGAATTAAATCCTCGACAAAAGTGCCGGTTCTTTGTGAGAGCCGCCATGCTGCGGAATACAATAGGCTCTCGGCTCACATAGTCTGCTATATATGTTAGGCAGTAAGTGGCTTCGGATTTTGAGAATTTGATACGAAACTTAATAGGCAGAAAGTTCCGAGAAAACCAGTAAACTTTATAGGTCCATAATTGATCAAATATGTTTTTTTAATAGGAGGTTTCAGGAGAATTTGAGTTGCATTTTAGTTCTTCGTTCAGCCTACCTTCTACCTCTGTACATTTTAATATTTTACAGTACAGCAAGTACTTTTAATTTTGGTTAACCGTATCATGTCTACCAATTTTTTAAACTATCATTTACAAAACACAATCTGTTATGTTTATTAAAATAATCTGAAAGAAAACTGTTTCCTTAAGGCAAGAAGGCGAGGATGCTGGCTGCCGCGTTGGATTGCTGTTAAATTATTGAAATGCAAAACAAAATGCCACATATCAAAGTATATTTTATGGTAGATGATTTCAGCACAAACAACCTCTGCAAGAGAAGCTCAGCTTCCGCTTGCCTTGAGAATGCAAGGGCCCATACAATATTTATGGAAGTGATCCATTGGGATAGATATCCGAACATTGTATTTGAATTTAAACCACAGCATATCGTCTTGAGGCGAATTTCTAAAAAAGATATCTTTATTCAGGATGTTTTTTCGGTCAGTGACAACCAAGTCAGTATGATAATATATATGAGTTATTATTAGTATAAAAATGAAAAACAAATGGGAAATCTCGCACCCTAGCTAGCGTGTATCTATGAAATACTACGCAGTAGCTAGTAAGCAACGAAGAAGCGACCTGGTGTTGTTGGTTTTTCCATTATTATTTTTTTATATTAATTTGGCATCAGTATCGTGCACCCTTCAGTCGCTTGTCGCTGACTAAAACAACACCCTGTACATAAAAATGAATCCTCATTTTTCATTGGTGCTGGCATCACGCGTGGATGGGTAGACCGATATCGCTAATATTTTTTTGTGGTGTTTGTAACTGTCAGGAGAAGGTTCGTAAAAAAGAAAAACATAATAACATTGCGCGCTAGTTCATATTAGGAACGGGGTCGGGGCGGGACGGGCCGGGGTCGAAACGAAGTTGGCTGGGTCCGCTAGTACCTTATACTCGTATGTATAATACGTGTATGAATGTAATACACGTATCATAAACATTTTTAGGTTCAATATCTTTTATTTTGGAAGACGCTCATTACCTACGTGAAACATTTAAGTATTACTTGTTGCGAGACATAGAAAAGCCTTTGAACCTGACTCTTTTTCTTTCTGTACAAAAAGTCCCTAAAATTGCAATTTAGCTTATGAAATATCAAAGAGAACCCATTAAAACATTAAAAATCCGGTGTTAAAAGTAATTTGCGAGCGTTTTATTAAAAGCGCGAACCGGCCGGAAGTTTTTAGTGGCCGTAAGACGCGCGTATTAATAAGGGCCCAGATTTATCGCTCGTAACACGAGGGTAGTTTTCGTATACTGCGCGACTTTAAAGTGATTGTCAGCGCGCGCCGGTAGTTTCTAGGGTAGATTGTTAGAAGTTTGATGTCGGCAGGTTTGAAATTTTTTATGAGAGTTAAAAGGCTAACCTTTTAAGAAATGGGATATTAAATATCCTATCTTCTTAACATAGAAATGGTCATATGCTAGTTATGATCACCTTAATGTTTTAACATTCAACCATAAAAAATTCACGAACTAAATATCACTGTTTTTTTTATTTAACTTTCAGTATTTTTTTTGCTAAATGTTAATATTGTAATGTTTAAGTAATTTTTTTGAAAAAGTGATAAACATGCAACCTGCATTTTACAGAAAAATGCCATATTTGTTATTACAAAATGTTGTCTTTTAGCTGTATTTATTGTTGATAGTTCAATGGTTGCTTTGCAATTAAGTAGCTTATTTATGTTTTACGTTTAGTGCTATATGCAGATGAATGGACACCAATCAGACTGAAACCTATTGTCTAGTGTAGAAACGTTACTTGATGCGGTAACGAGAGTTGACAGAATTAAGGATATTACGTTATTAATAAGTTACTATGATACCATTAGAATAGTTATATTATATTAACTATTCTAATGTTAGTGACCATGAAAGTTTAAAACATTATATTATACCATTAACATAACATACTTTTGCTCTGATATTTAAGCCAAAATGTTAGGTACTTAAGATACGGAAATGAAAACAACAGCTACCACCATTAAAATTTAAAGCATAAAAAAACAAAATCAGACAACAATCATGCCAATACACATTGGTATATATTTATCTCAATGCTAATAACCTATAGTACTATAATATTTTAGGGAGTAATTTTCGTGCAATTTGAATACGAAAAAAAGTCACCGATCGAATTTTCTTTGCAGAAGAAAAAATCGTTTTTGATTTCTCACGGTATTTATATGTATTTATATTTTGTTCGTGCGATATTTTTTTTATGTGTAGATATTTTACTTGATTTTTTTTAGGTAAAACGGTTAAACTCGCAATCGAATTCTTCTCTTTGTTATATCTGGGGGAAGCCTTGTGTACTGGATCCTAGCAAAATGTATTTTTATAACTGCGATAAAGTTTATCTTTATTTTGTTTTTCACCGAAAATAATTTACTTTTATTGTAATTAATCCCTCAAGCATGTGTAAACGAGACACAATGGATATTCTATTGTTATGCGGTCGCATGCGACCGCTTCGGTGTTTATGCGTTAAATACGAAAATTGTTTAGCAGCCCGTAGATTACAGGTATTACTATAGTTGTGGGTAGTGAAAGTGTGATGCAACGACGGGTATTAGTTGCGTCAATAAGTTAGTATGTGGTATAAAATGATAGGAAATCGTTGTGGAGTGCAGCGACAGTTGGCGGCACTTTATTGCGCAAGTGAGCGTCGCAGATGTTCGCTTGTTGTCGAGAGCTTGAGAAGTTTGTTTCCTTGTTTGTTTGTATAATGGCTAATGCTTTGCGGACATTTTGGCTACTAAACCTTTTAAAACGTTGATAATGTTTTTAATATACTTTTGCTTAATCTAATAGTTTCGTTACAGTTATTTTTTTTTATCTAAAATAATTGTGAAAGAACAACATTGCGATTTTGCATTCAATTTACAGGCAGTTTCATTTCTACTAAGTGTGAAATAATAAAAGAATAAAATATTTATAGCATTCATTTATAGTTTTATTATAAAAATTATGCGAAATCCCAATACAAATAGCTCCTTATCCGTTCAAAAGCAGAGATGTTTAACTGTCAAAGCACCATCGCAATACGCAATATTTATTTTGGCTAACCTAGAAAATTGGATTACTAATTACCTTAGTCTAGTTCAAGGTTGGATCACCAACGGTTGCTGAAAGAGCGCGTTCATAAACATAATTTAATTAGTATACTTAAGCTTACCTATTTGTAATAATGTATGGTTTAAAAAGATCATTTTTCATAAAGATGAAATAAGAAACCAAAAATTTGCACGGGCGGGACTTGAACCAGCAACCCTTGGCTGACCTGGCTTGGCTTTGGCCCGGTCAGCCAAGAGGTTGCTGGCTCAAGTCCTGCCCGTGCGCAAATTTTTGGTTTCTTATTTCATCTTTATGAATATAAAATATGACACTGTGAGTGTTAAAAACATTCTCAACCAAGATCATAATTGTTTTGTAAAAGTGCACCCCATTATAATTATAATGGTAGTAAAATACCACAATATTTTGTTGACAGCAAATATAACTTTATTTTTCATAGTGTTTGTATAAAGAACAAAGTTATGTTTGCGGTTGCAGAAAATGTGCTATATCTCAAAAACTCGTACGATCCCGTCTGAATCAATTTTCGTTGAAATTCTTTGTTATGGTCTACATTATATATTTTTTTCCAAATTTACACTCGCTTAGTTTAGAAGTTAGATTGGGGGGACGGAGACGGGGGACGCCCATTTTACCACTTTGGAAGCGTCTAGCTATGAAACGTTAGACTATGTCATTTTTAAAGACCTATCTATAGACATACGCATAGGTTTGACTAAAAAAAACGGTTTTAGTTTCATGTATGGGAGCCCCCCCTTAAATATCATTATTTTTTATTTTTTGTATGAGAATCGTAAAGCGGTTAACAGGATACATCTTTCTACCAAATTTCAACAGTGTGATGCTTATAGTTACACAATAAAGTTGCTGTGACATACGGACGGACAGACAGACAGACAGACTTGACGAAACTATAAGGGTTCCATTTTTTGCCATTTAGCTACGGAACCCTAAAAAATCTGATTATTTGCCTTTGACAAGCTTATAAGGGCTTGTACTCGTGTAGACGTGAGTATTGACGGAACCTTTTTAACTCGAAATTGGAAACCTTAAATGCCTTGGAATTCATAAAAACATATATTCATAGTTTCTGAGATAGTTTTTTCATACAAACTATGAAAAACAAAGTATATTAGTTGTCAACAAAATATTGTGGTATTTTAGCTAAGTAAAAGTAAGTGAATACCCTTATTAAGTTAAAATTGGCACGAAACCCTCATTGCGCGAGTCCGACTCGCACTTGGCCGTTTTAGTGCGAAAGAAAGTAAATATTGTTGTTCGATTATATTTGTTTAACGGATGACAAAAAAACTTTATGCACCGTTATCTTACTCTTATTATAGTTATGTATAAATCTGACTAGAGGCGATGACTCGCCAGTGAGCACTAATTAATGTATTGCTGGCGCTGATCGGCGCTATTAACGGCGGTTAGCATCAAATTTGAACAAATATGTTATTGGGCTAAGGCTAACTGGTTGATACCAATTAGTAATGGACTGGGTGTTTCCCTAACACGAGTACATTAGTGGTGCCCACGACTTTGTCCGCGCGTTTTGAGTTTGGTTTCTCCATAATAAAGCATAATAAAGCCTTTCTCAATAAATAAGCTATCCAACACAAAAAAAAAACAAATCGGTCCAGTAGTTGCTGAGAGTAACGCGTTCAAACAAACAAACTCTTTAGCTTTATAATATTAGTAAGTACCTAGTAAGTGAGAGGACAGCAACCATAGTTAGAGAAAGCTCGCGTTGTAGGTACTTAAGCTGCAAGTATTATTTTGATGCGGAGTTATTTCTAAACTGTGATAGCTACTAAGATATTTATATGTAAAGGGCAACTTTGTTCATAATGAAATGCTCGTGATGATTAATGATGATGAATGTATTTATTTTGATGAGAATCTTTACCCGTGTGTATAAAACTTATAAGTCGTATCTTCATCTTATATATAGTTTAAAGCCTTCCTCGATAAATGGGTTATCTAACGAAACAGGATTTTTTCAAGACGGTTCAGTAGTTTCTGAGGTTAGCGCGTTTAAACAAACAAACTCTTCAGCTTTATAATGTAAGTATAGATATCGTTCTTAAAGCAAAAATATGATTTTGCAGTAGTGATAATTAAATTAAATCAGAAATTTAATTTAAAAGTATCATTTAATAAGTCAAAATCGGAACATTTATTGAGAGTCAATCATCTTTCTGATTAAGTTCAAACAAAACTTCACGATTACCGAGAGACTTTTGTTGTTGCATGCCCTTCATATTTCACTTACCGCACAGGATTAAGTTAACAGTTCACGTCATGTTGTTAGACGACTTGGACCCGCCGAAGCCGGCGCCCGCCCAGCCGCGTCCGCCCGCCCTACAACTTTTAAGTGAAATTCTCACAAACACCCTTACCGGGCACTTCTTTAATTATACCAGACGTTTGACTCATAAATTGTAGCGCCCGCCCTCAGAAATATTCATTTATAAAATGTATTAACTATGTAAATACTTGGAATAGTATTTCAATTAGGGTTAGCTATATTAAGAACCCGCACCTCTTGCCTCGGAAACTTGAGGAAGCGAGTTTAATTTTGAAGTCCGTAAAGTATGCGATATAATTTTAATGTAACACTGAGGTACTAGGTCATTAGGAAAGCTCCAACTTTGAAAACGTAGAAATACCTATATTTAAAGTACCCTTTGCCTATTTAATCCAATATTGTTTAGAAAACCGTCTATAAGCGAATTAAAAATATATTGAATTGTAAAACGATGCTGTTTTGTCATTTTATCAATCATAGTAATGCCCATTTAAAAAGTTGCTATCACATCACTATCATCAATACACATACAAGTATTGCACACATCAACACATTGCTATAAACATTGAAACAGCCAAACTTTACTCTTTTAAAAATAATATTTCCATTCAACGTGTACAATATCTCCAGGTTTTAATTAACATCTCCGTCCATGTGTTTTAATCAGACTTCGATGTAAGCCCAGAGACATATCTGGAAACAAATTCGCTGGAAAATATTTCGTTCACGATTACGTCAATATGTATGTGTGACGATGTGTGTGTCTGTGTGTGTGCTTGTGTGTGAAGGCGTTTAATTGTGCTACGAAACCCAGCTCTTAAATTATAACAAGAAGAAATTCTTGCGTTAATTTCGTGTAATTAACTGCTCAAGGTGTGTCGATATTTCGTCAACTACATTTAAATTGTATTAACTTTATGACCTGTTTTTTATTTAGAGAAACAATAAAATAAATAATAAACCTGACAAATAATTAGTTTAAAAAGGACTTGAATTTTCAAGGCATTGTATCGTTGCGTCATGAGTTAACTTTTTTTTTGTCGGATAAAACGTTACTGTTATTGATATGGCGATGTGGGTCGCCTCAAATCTCTCTGTATGTTTTTGTACGTTTTAGTGAGAAGACAATATGGCTGCGAAAAGCGTTTTAGGCCAAATTATTATTTATCGCCCGGTTAGTGTGAAATGGTTACATATAGGGTCAATATTACTCAATAGTTTTACGGTACTTATACATATATTATAATATTGTACTATCTACCTAGCAACAAAGTGTGTACATAACTTGCATGTTTTAAAGTATTTACATATCTATGTAATTATCTAGTTATTAAAGTTAACATAATCTACAAATACTAAAGTATGGTATTATTTGTTTGTGCAAGTTTTTGAATACTCATAGCATAACGAATTTTTTGCAAGTGCATATTTTTGGAGTTATGAAATTCAATGTTTCTTCTTAGTAGTGATCATAGACTAAGTCAATGAAGTACTTATGACATACATCCGTCTCTGGTTGTCTTTCAAGAAAACTGTTGTGCTATGAACATTTCGCAAGGTCGTGTGCATTCTAATCATTTTACTGAAATATAATTTCTCTTGCTTTTGTAGCAAGAGAAATTATATTTATTACATTTTGACCTCTCGTCTACACATATAGATTTTGTCATTACTAAGCCCAATTATTACCCCATCATAATAAGCTCAAGTGGCAGTGGGCAGGGCACTTAGCGCGTAGAACTGATGCCCGTTGGGACCGAAAAGTTCTAGATTAGAGACCTTTCGACCAAAAGCGCAGCATGGGTGGGATGGACGGACGACCTTGTTAAGATCGCGGGATCACACTAGATGCAAACAGCTAATGATCGGTCGTTGTGGAATCCGTGGGGGAGGCCTATGTCCAGAAGTAGACGTCCTTTGGCTGAGAATGATGATGACGATGATGAATAAGCCGCAGTCCTATTATATCCACACACATACATACACATTAAATTGATTACCTCTTTTTTTTATTTGAAATCGGTAAAAATGTGTTCTGAATTTTCTTAAAATAAAACTAAAATGAGATCTAAATAGCATCAGGCAATAAGTCGAAATCGAAAGATTTATTGAGAACCAATCATCTTTCTGCTTAAGTTCAAACAAAACTTCACGATTACCGAGAGACTTTTATTGTTGCATGCCCTTCATATTTCACCTACCGCACAGGATTAAGTTAACTGTTCACGTCATGTTGGACATTGTCATGTAATTACGTGATACAAGTCCCCGCTCAAATACGTAAAGCCCTTATAATAAATGAAAGAGTTTATGTAAACTGGTCTTCGTGTCCCATGAGAGACTTTACATTGGTCACAAGGTGTTACAAATGTCAGCAGTATGGCCACGCAGCCAAATCATGCCGAGAGGAGTCCAACACTTGCGGCCACTGCGGGGAAGTAGGCCATACAATGAAGGAATGTGCAAAGACTGCCGAGCCATCAAAGTGTGCCACATGCACGCGCTTTAATAAGCCAAACGCACATACAACGGGAAATGCCGAATGCCCTGCCAAAAAAGCCGCCGGTATATAAACTCTATAAATTATGAAGGCACATAATATTACGTGATTAATCCTTATTGCTAGCTACTCCTATTTTCTAAAATTCATGCATCAAAAGAACTACTGTACCTAAGTGTTAATTTGTAAGCTCTTTTATTTGTTATTGTTCTTTTGAAATTGAATAAATGATTTATTTATTTATTTTATTTATTTATTTATATTCTGAAGTAACGCGTCACGTCCCGAAAACTTAAATACATTTGGTAATACTACCACAGGGCAAGCGATGAGAACAGTTACCGTACGGTAATCAGGCGCTACGAGTAACCCACGGTGTTTTTGTCCACCCGGCTATGGCACCATTACGCCCGCCGCAGTATATCTTGTTTATACAGCGCGGCGTGGATTGGGTGCAGCTTGTCTTCATGCACTAGATTATTGGGGCACTGAACTTCGGTGGAGTTCGATAAAATCTTGAGTCATGTAAAGTACCATCCTAAAGCTTATGAACAGCTTTCAGCATGTTCAGATTGTTCTGACTACAGTGCGTGGATTGTCAGTCACCACCACTAGTTGATTTCATTTTTTTTAATTTACTCTTCCATAGATTTACTATGGCAATTTGAAAATATAAAGTCGTAATTTCCTATGTTTAATTGACGATTTTTACTGCTGACAGAGTTAATAAAATATATTGTTTACATTTATAAAATTAACTTATTAATACTAACTCGCTGTAATAAATGACAATGTAAATTTCTATGACTGGACTTATACTTACCAAAACTACCCTAATTAGCTTTTCTAATTGTTTTTTAATCAGTGACATTTGTTATTACACAAAACCTTAATCTGATATTTATCTCTAAGAGATTGCCTCCTTGAAGTCCACAACTCCTTAATTATGATTAAACTAGCGTCTATTACTCTAATTTAGCTTTCGTCCCAGGACGATGGTTCCGCAATTGGTGATAATTGTGTCAAGAAAAGTGAACACGACCAATGAGGTACGACTCTGTACGAATACGAAGTCTGTATTTTCTGTCTATCCGACCTTATCACTCATAAAACTAAAGCTTTGTAATATTTTTTCTCAAAAGCTAACTCAAAATTATTGAAACGTACTTTATCTTAATTTTTTTTTAAAAGCGGACTAAAAGAGAGGTATATTTTTTGTCATGATTTATGATACTACTCATATTTCAACAACTTCTAGACCGATTTTAATTAAAATTACAAAATACCCTACGATTAAATAGAATCATCTCGATATGCCTTCTCGTTTTCGAGAAATACTGAGAAGAACATTCAATCATATAAATATACAAACATACATACACCTACGAAATCTTGCACACGTGTTAGGAACCCTAAATATATCAATGTACTTCTTGGAAATACGGTTATGGCTTGTGGATTCTTCATCATCATCATCATCATCATCATAATCAGCCAAAGGACGTCCACTGCTGAACATAGGCCTCCCCCACGGCTTTCCACAGCGACCGATCACCAGCGTTCTGCATCCAGTTTGATCCTGCGATCTTTTTAAGGTCGTCTGTCCATCATGTTGGTGGAAGTCCTACGCTGCGTCTTTGGTCGAAGGGTCTCCAATCTAGAACTTTCCTGCCCCAACGGCCATCAATTCTTCGCGCTATGTGCCCTGCCCACTGCCACTTAAGCTTACTGATTCTCAAGGCTATGTCCGTTACCTTGGTTCTTCTACGTATCTCTTCGTTTCTGATTCGATCTCGTAGAGAAACACCGAGCATAGCCCGCTCCATCGCTCGTTGTGTAATTTTGAGCTTCATTATATGGCCCCATAGTAAGAGACCACGTTGCGGATCCGTATGTCATCACTGGTAACACACACTGTGGATTCTTGGAAAAAAGAAATTAATGAAAAGTTTTTAAATGCAAATATGGAAAATATCTCTGAGAATAAATCCCTCTGGAGCGTTCACGATAGGACTGTGCAAAATCCTCGGGGAGCGGCCTGGCGTTTACAAGGACGATTATTGTAAATTTACATTTATTTAACTCAAGTTTCAAATGTTTGGGGAGCGAATTGGCGTTGTTATTTGTTTAGGAGTTATAAAAAAATGGTTGTTTGAGGTATTTGAAGTGGTAGGACATCTTTTAATATTACAATCAAGTTATTTAACGCCACGTTTTTTCTAAAATTTATCGATATTTTGCTTTCGCAATGTTAAGATAGAATCAAGAAAATATTTGTGTCTGGTTGTTTTATCTTTCGACAGGATAAGTCAATAACCGATTCTTATCTGGCCATCTGTGTGAAGTAGAGCCTCCTTAATCTTGCGCGATGTTTATAGCCTTCATAAAATGTATTATGACATTGGACAGGCGTATTTCGATTTAGGACATAAAGATCCCTACAATAAAGTGACATATTACGTAAGAAACTTAGTGTCTGATTTTGAAAACAGCATTTGACCTTAGTCATGTTTTTTTTCAGGTAAGTCGACACTATTCAGAAAAAAAGGAGTATACATCTGCAAAGTAGCTGTAGCTTGTCTTGGGTAAGTTTCTACAACCTTCAAACTAATATTTTGATACAAAAGTTACATTGTCTCTTCCTATTTATTTATGTTCCAATATATAGAATATTAACGGCCTGTTTTACAATATTCGAATAAGTTCCCATTTTACATATAGCGTCATCTGTTCCCTACTCCATGCGCAATGACGTTCCATATGAGAGAAACAAAATTTTCGCCATGGTTAGTGCTTATTTGTCATGGTAATTGCTTATTTGTCCATGGTGATGAGCGCTTTCGTTTTAAGCCGACTTAAGCACCGCGCCACGCGACCGAGGTGCGGCAGCAGCGCCGCTGTGATTTATCCGATTCTGCCGCGCTGCTGTCACTCCAATATGAAGACGCACTTAGTTTTCACACTGATGTCTTTAACAAAAAAAAACGATAGTTACTTTATTTATTTCATCATGTACTTAATTTATTTCGTCATATACTTAAACCTAGTTCTCTCAGGTTTTCTCTTCACGATTTCAGCAAAATAATAAATAAATTTCCTATCATAGTTATATTGACCCATTTCAAAGAATATGTTATTTCGATAAATTTCAGCTAAGTGGAACGTTTTGACCTTATTGGTAAGTAAATCACTTGAGCCACATTATTTACTTAATATACCATTCATGTGCTTTCATAAAACTTGTCCTACTGTATTCACTTCAATACGAGGAGGTCTTTATTGAAGCTAATCAAAGGGCGAAGCCGGGATACTTTCGCGACAGTTATTACAAATATAACAATCATCCCGTAAGACGGCAAGATTCCTCACAGCATTATTTACATACCTAAAACAAAACATTGAAACATCACCAAATGTCAAGCTGGGAATTGGTAAAATTGTTATTATTTAAATTGCACTTAAGAAAAACTCACCTTATCTAAGGCTTGGATTTGTACCCCTATGCCTATTTTTAGGGTTCCGTAGCCGAATGACAAAAAACGGTACCCTTATAGTTTCGTCAAGTCTGCCTGTCTGTCCGTCCGTATGTCACAGACATTTTATTATGTAATTATAAGCATTAAACAATTGAAATTTGGTAGGAAGATGTATCTTGTTAACCGCTTACCGATTCTTATACAAAAAATAAAAAATAATGACAGTTAAGGGAGGTTAAAGGGGGGTTAAAAACTACAAAAAATTTTTTTAAGTCAAACCTATGCGTGTCTAAACATAGGTCTTTTAAAATGACATGGAGGTTTCTAAAACCATTTTCTTTTAAAGTCTAACGTTTCATAGCTAGACGCTTCCATAGTGGTAAAATGGGCGTCCCCTATCTAACTTCTAAACCAAGCAAGTGTAAATTTTGAAAAAATAATAATGTAGATCTTAACAAATACTTTCAAGGAAAATTAGTTTGGACGGGATTGAACTGGTCGTTTTTGAGATATAGCACATTTTCAACAACAACAAACATAACTTTGTACTTCATACAAACATTATGAAAAACAAAGTTATATTTGCAGTCAACAAAATATAGTGGTATTTTACTAAGTAGGAGGAAGTGGATTCCCTAATTCAGTTAAAGTTGGCACGGAACCCTCAGTGCGCGAGCCCGACTCGCACTTGGCGGTTTTTTAAACTTAGGCACAGTAAACATTATTTCCAAGTGAAAGAAATGCACACAGATATCTTATCCGAGTTATATAGAAATAATATGGTAATCTTTTTAAGCAACTGTCCTAGAGTTGTATTGGCAGTGATTTGTTTTTGAGTGTTTCCCAAATTCAGGCATTCTATTTTTTAAAGAGTAAGGTTCGCAGATTTGTATTATTTACTTTACAAAACGTTACGTCGATACACGTATATTGAAGGATGTGTTTGTTTATTTTAGAAACATTATTAAGTCTTAAACTCATAAAGATGAAATAAGAAACCAAAAATTTGCGCACGGGCGGGACTTGAACCAGCAACCTTTTGGCTAACCGGGCCAAACGCTCTTACCAATTGAGCTACCGTGCTGTTAGTCCGACCCTGAGAAATTTGTGGTCTCTTATGAAAACGTCAATTGCGTGACGCTCAGCGCCATCTAGCCGTCTGTTTATGAAACAGATGGCCCAAGCAGTTATTCTTTACAGAATAAATTCAACTTGGAAATTGATGACGCTTCGCTATCAAATGCTTTAGAATGTTTTAAACACTCACAGTGTCATATTTAATATTCATAAAGATGAAATAAGAAACCAAAAATTTGCGCATTGAACTCTTACTAGCTTAGCTAGCTTTCTCTGGTCACTTAAGCGTCGTAAAAATAGTATATTGTTACACTGATTGCTTATGTGTAAGTATATAGTAGAAAATCAAAATACAACAGTATCAAATATGTACAAAATAAATGAGAAAAATGGTTAATTATGCATCTGTCATCCATCATATTACCGAATAATTATTGCAAATGTTAAAATGGCGTTATGAGTCGTTAGCTCACAGATACCAACATATTTTCATTAATTATTGTCAAAGTAATGCTCAATCTTTTTAGAAGCACAAAAAATACCAAAAATACTATGAATGTAGGTATATTGTGAAAAACTTTGAAAAAATCTACCCACTTAGGATATTACGTTTTTGTTGGCTCATGATTTAACTTTTCCATAAAATATTTTAATATATCTACTTTTTACTCGTTTGGTTGAATTAAATCTATATTTTACTTCTTTAATTGATTGACGTAGACGTTGAATAAAGACGGTAAGCGTCTACAAACAATATAATGTGTATATTTTTATTTTAGACATTTCTTTAAAGCAATATCTGCTATTTACCTAATTAATGACTTTAATGCTTATTCAGCTCGTAAAAACACAGTTTGTTACTCAGAATATAAGCATGATTGTACCTCTGCATAAAGCGCGCGGGGGGTGATACATAAGTGCAGAAGTCGCACAGTTCACCTCGACATAAAGGACAAACAGCTAACCGCAATGATTGCGCTTTACGTGGTTTGCGAGGTCACTAACTTTTAATAACTACAATTATAATGGTCACAGGTCAGCGGTTAAAATGAAAAAAGAGTTAAATCGATTTTAAAATGTTTTTAACACTTACAGTGTCTTTATTTCTTATGTTTATATTCTTAAAGATCGACACTCGAATCTGCAACTTCTGGCTTAATTGGAAGAGTGGCTTTACCCCGGCTAGTTATTTTTGGTCCCTTATTATCATCATCTTTAAGAGTAAAATCGATTTTTATTGTTTTTTAGCTGTACTTGATATGGATTTCTTCAGGGTAAATAAAAACTACTGTTTCATATATATAATTTTTGAATATAATTTAAAGTCAAATCTGCCCACTGATACATTATAAAAGGGCTGTAGTATATTGACTGTACAAAGGTAGCATAATCAAAAGTCTCTTAATTAGTGACGTGTATGTAAGAATCCCTTCATAATATTTTACTTACAAAAGTAACATGATTTACCGGGCAGTTAACTGATGGCCGCTTAGTCAATTTATTTTATTTTGGAGAATTATGAGTGAGATTCAAACATTTGTACGATCTTAGCTTGAATTTCTTTGAATATGATAATATATAAATAATTTTATTGAAAAATGCGGCTTTGATCTGAATCTAAAACAAACAAAAAACGCGATCTAATAATAATCGCGATATAATTTTAACAAATCAACAAAATGTTTTCTTTTCTCGCGCAACAAACACTATTTCAATTTGTATTAATCGATGTTCGAGCAAAACAAATATTAGACAGCTGATTTGAGATGAGACATGCGATTTTTTCAATAGTAAAATTAGATTATAATTCATTATAAATTAATTTTAGATTTAGACTAGAACCTATAGTCATCTTACATTTGATCGTTTCGTCACATACGAGTAAGTCTGACTTTATGGGTAATTATTGAAACTGCAGTAAAATCACTACTCAAAACAAAATTTATGTCAGCTACACTATCACTAGCTCAAAGCAATTTTCTATCCTATGTAAAGAAAACCTTTGTTTATTTCATAAAATATGCTAAACAATATTTCACAAAATACTCCTGTTGCGAAAAATCAATTTGCTGCCATCAAACGATTTGGAATGTGTCAGTAACATGAGTGAGCTCTTTTATGAACTCCAAACAAATAGAACGAGCAATATTGAGAGGACAAGGGCCGTACGGATTGTTAGTTTTGGTTTCATTTCACATTAAAACTTTCACTTTAATGTTGCTTTACAATCACATACATTGTTCAGATCCCAAAGTAAGTAGCCAATGCACTTGCGTTATGAAAATCAGACACAACTATGGTACCACAACACCCAGACCCGAGAAAATATAGAAAATTTTGGTTTCTGTATTGACATGACCGGGAATCGAACCCGATCTTAGAGCGGCAACGCCTTGAAACCTAGGGTGCTTAGCCACTAGACCACGGAGGTCGTCAAAGGATGACCTCAGACATTTGTAAAGACCTGTTTTTCATATCATTTAGAATTCGCCTCATAACTTGTCAAGTAGATAAGTGAGTCAGTTTCGAAGAAACTTGATACGATATGATTACCAAGTCTTTACCTGCACAATTTCCTCTCTCAACAATCGCAGTACTCCGAGTTTCACATCTCGGTATCGTAACGTTGCCATATTTCAATCCCTATTGAGTCCGCTGCTTCTCGGAGCGAGTATCACCTGCTCGGTCATTAAGTAACTCAATTGAAAATGAAAATGAAAATGAAAATGAAAAATGGTTTATTTCCAAAAGTAAAAGAACATCAGTTATAAATTACACATTTGCATGCAAAATTACAGAAATGTAAGTTATCTTATTACAAAAGCATGTGTAGGAAGATACATTGAGCAAAGTACACTTTGTAATTAAATACAAACCACAATGTAAAAATAGGCGCACTTAAATCAAAATTATGCAGTATCTGCTGGACTTCACACTAGGATACCCTGTGTCGTGAAGACCAGACTTCCCTTTTGAAAGTGTAGTAGTTCAGGCATGCTTATCTGTATGTGTTAGTTATTGATTGTGGTGTGTGTGTGTGTGTGTGTGTGTGTGTGTGTGTGTGTGTGTGTGTGTGTGTGTGTTTTTAATATTTAATAGGTATACATAAAAAAAAAAATACAAAGAAATAAAATAAAACAATGATATTCCTAGTATTATTGCACTTCCTTCAGGAGGCTTTCAGTTTCGTGATAGCATTTACTTTTTAACCATTTGTTAACAGATACTCTGAAGTCATAGCGATTTAGATTGACAATGTTTTTATTTGTTTTATATATTTTGGTGTAAAGATAAGGTCCCATGTAGTGACTGCATCTACGTGCGAAAACAGTTCGGGCTCGAGGGTGATCCCATTTGAGTGATCTGTGAAATGTACGAGCTAGTTGTTTGGATTTTCTATGGAAGAGTTCCAATGTTGCAGCTATGTAAAGTTGACGGACCGAGAGGAATTTGCACTCCGAATACAGCTTGTCAGTCGGGTGTCTAATAGGGAGTTGAAACGCTATCTTCAATATGCCTCTCTGTACTCGCTCAAGCTTAAGCAAATGTGTTTTACATGCACCCCCCCATACAGTAATGCAATAATTTAAAACTGATTGGCATAAGCTTTGATAGATCATTTCAATTAGGGGCTTGTCAGCAATATAACTTAATTTTTTAAAGATATACTTTAGTTTCTTCAACCGTTTGGATACTGCGTCTACTTGTTCGGACCATGTCAATCTTTGGTCTACGACAATACCCAAATACTTGATAGAAGTGACCTGATCAAGGTATTCGCACTGACAGCACGAGTACAATTCTTTAAAACAAGTGTGTAGTTTAAGCTTAGGTGCATCTATCGGAGCTGTTCTATTTGAGATACCAAAGGTAACGAATTTTGTTTTACTGATATTTGCATTAAGCAGGTTTCCATGGAGCCAATTACTAATTTTATTTAATCCTTCTTGAGCAATAGCACTAACCTGGCTCCAAGAGTTTGCATGGAAGATGATTGCAGTATCATCGGCAAAGGTGTACATATTTGCGTTGCTAATTTTCATGGAGCATAAATCATTTATATAGGTCAGGAAAAGCGTAGGACCCAGGACGCTTCCCTGGGGCACCCCAAACTTAATAACTGCATATTCACTATGGATATCTCGAATAGTTACTCTCTGCTTACGATCAGAGAGGTACGATCGAAACCAATCCAAAGCAATACCCCTTATGCCAAGAATTTCAAGTTTCTTCAGAAGAATCGGACGAGAAACAGTATCGAACGCCTTTGCGAAATCCAAGAAGACACCGATACACTTTTGGTTATTATTGATTTTGCTTATAGTAAAGTTAATGAGATCGTTAACAGCATCTTCAGTGGATTTCGCCGAGCGGAAACCATACTGGTTCTCAGCCAGTAACCCTCTTGACTCGAGATACTTGAGGAGTCTACAGTTCACTACTTTCTCAATGATTTTTGAAAGTGTACTCAGCAGCGAGATTGGCCTGTAGTTGGCAGGTTCATTAGATAGGCCAGCCTTGAATATTGGAATCACATTTGCCATTTTTAATTCTGAGGGAAAAACACCAGACGACATGCTCAAATTACAAATATATGCTACTGGACTCGCTATTGCAAATTTGGTCTTTTTAAGGATATTATTGCTTAAAAAGTCATGTCCCATAGCATTGCTGGATTTAAGAGACCCAATCAGCTTAATAATTTCAATTTCATCTGTTGGGCTAAGGAAAAAAGATGATGCTACTTGGTGGGTTGAAAGGTTACTTGCCAAGTCAAGTTCTGTTTTACCGCTTTTTTCAAGTAAACTGTTTGCAAGGTTCTCTCCCAGGGAGCTAAAGTAGGTATTAACCTCATTAAGAGATTCTAAATTATTTGATCGAATGTTAAGAAGTTGCTCATTGGAATTTTTTACACATTTTATATTACATATATTTTTAACTGTGCTCCAAACTTTTTTAATGTCTTTTTTAGCAGCTGTCAGCTCTTGTCTGTCATAGCTATTTTTAATTTGTTTTAGTACATTACCACAGTAATTTCTATACAGCTTATATTCGTTTTGAATATCACTGTCATGAGGAAATTTTCTAGCTTTTGAATGGAGAGCATCACGATGACGTATGCATCTTAATAATCCTGGCGTTATCCACTTTTTGTTGATAACATCACGACTCTTTACCCTTACCTCGGTTTTATTTTTATCAATGGCTGAATTTAAAGTGCGAATAAAGTAGCTTACTGCAGTCTGTGGATGACCTATTTGGTAAAGTTCAGACCAATTAGTGTTGTTTAAGGATTGAAGAAGAGCTTCATAATTTATCGTATGTTTTATAGTTCTAGAGTTATTTTTCTTAACATGTAATCCTAAACTACACAGTATTGAACTATGGTCAGTTAAGTTTGAGTGACATACAACTGTACAAGAAGTGAAGGCAGATTTAATGAAACAGTGGTCAAGGTTGTTAGGTCCTCTTGTTGGAAAATTATGACCAGATATGTATCCGTAATGTGCTAAGATTTCTAGGTATTCCTCCGTTGCACTGTCTAGTGTGTCTTTGTTAAGAGTTATATTGATATCACCAGTAAGTATAGAGTGAGGTTTGGTATATTTTTCTAGAATAGACTCAAGTGACTGAAGGAAATTTGTCGTGTTTGAGAAAGATGGTGAGCGGTATATTGCTATTATAGAGTAAGACTGATCTATTTGTATTGCAAGACAATTGGCATCCATGAATGGTGGTTCTTCTATACAAATATTAAGGCTTGACTTTGAGTAAACAACTATGCCATCGTTTTGATTCAAGTACGATTTAGAAAGATGACATGTATAGTCATCTAAGGGAATTTCATTAGAAAAGTCATTTAGACGACACTCAGTAAGTACGATTATATCTGGTTTAAATTGCAGACGACTCAAGAATACTATCAAGTTATCAAAATTTTTATTTATGCTTCGAATATTTTGAGCTAATATAGTGAGTTTATTTGTATTTGTTCCTAATAAGTGTTTCTTACATTTTTCAGTATCAAACAACTCAACACTTGTTGAAAGGTTAGTAGAGTCAATATCATTTATAATGTTGGTTCTACTTTCCATTATAATATTAAATTACTTAATTCGATACTTTTTACAATTAGTTTAGTTATGTTTTAAGTTTGTGTAAGTCAGCCTCAGTCTCGATGCGTTGCAGCGGTTGCCCCTCAAATTTCCGCAAGTAAACTTGCCCTCTCGAGGTCCAGCAGAAAGAGTATCCATTTTCACGTGCAAACTGTCGAGCCATGTAGAATAGCTTCTGGGTTCTGAATGTTAAGGACTCTGATACATAAACTGGTTTTATAGGTCCGCTTATCTTCAGGTGTTCAGTATTTAGCTTGATATTTTTTGTTCTGTTAAACTTTTTAACTGATTGCAATATTTCTTCCTTTTTAATTACACTCCCTAGCTCAACAATTAATGGTTTGTTTGTATCGTTCCTGGCGTTTACTCTGTAGATGTCAACAATTTCTGTATCTTTTAATTCAACACACACCGCTTCCGTTAGTGATTTAATGATTTGACACATGTCTGCCTTGGTCTCGAGTTTCTTAGAATCATTCGTAGTTTTAGGTATGTTACGTACCTCCAAACATGTTGCCTTATTTTTTCTCTCTAGTGTCTCTATCCTGTCATCTAAGTAAATCATATGTTTCTTATCTTGTTGTCTTTCCTCCTCCAGTTTTTTAATTTTGTCTATAGCTACATCGTATTTGTCGGAGATGAACTGCAATGCGGCACTCAACTCATTATTTTGCTGTTTGATTTCACTGAAACGTTGCTCAATCGATTCTGTAAGTGATGAGAATAGGCCTCTCATCTCAGTCTTTAGCTCATCGATATTTTCATCCTCTCGTTTCCGTTTTGACCCACCACAGCTCCGTTCAGGCTGGGTTTCTGACTCAATTGCTATCACATTGCAATAGGCTAACCTATTATAAATATAAAGTATGTATGAGCATTAAGATACTCGAACAATGACGATACAGCATGCTGTTGTTATTACTAATCATTTTTAAAAGCCATTAAAACTTACTTATGAGATACTGTAAATTGCCTACAAGCGGAGTTTGAACACACAACCTTTGGTTCGTCGCGTAAGTACTCTAACATCTGAGCTATCGTGCTGTAAGATTTTTTAGTAACCCAAAGCTCTTACGAGTATTTTACAGCACCGACACAAATGTTCTCGCACTCCAGTCCAAACCTTTAGCGTAGAAGTCTATGGCATTGCCATTTTTACCGGCTTCAAAAAAAGTAGGTAATCAATTCGACCTTTATTAATGTGATAGTGAAACCGTCAATAAAAAAATAAGTGTATCAATGTTAGTCTCGAGAAATCGCAACAACAAGAACTCATAGAGAGATGTTTTTTTTTAGTTCAATCAAATATAGTTCAACTTAGGGTGCAGTGTAAGTTGAAATTAAATCGGTCCAGTAGTTTTTAAGATATAAGTAATATCTTAGACACATGAACTAAATAAGTAATTTAAAAATTTAACCGCCTTCAAAAACTGACTAAGGACTGCTTTTATGTCAGTTATAAAGGCGATTTTTTATATATCATTTTTACTTGCATCGATTGAAATAGCATTGCAACTACTTTCGAAAACGTAATAGCCCTGCATGTATCGCAATAGTTATTTCGCGGACGGCGCATTACCGAGCTCACATCGGCTCAAGCTGTGACGCAGAAAATTGTTACTGTTTAAGCCTTTGACGGACTGGATAGCCACCGTGCCTCGTTCACACGACGTTTTTGTGCAAGTACTTATTAATTACGGTTTTTTGTGCCTTATATTTTCCCATACAAAAATGGCTCCCAAATGCAATATGTGTGCTAAATGTCAGAGAAAAATTCAAGACCGACGATTCTTAAATTGTGTGTCATGTAAAAAAACATTCGACATCGAGTGCGCAAATATGTCGGAAAAACTGTTTTACCTTATGGAACATTCAAGAAAATTACTATGGACATGTGAAATATGTATGGGTAAACGAAAAAACAAACCCACTACCAGTACACCAAATATTAAGTCTAAATTAACAATAGCTCCTAGTAAGAAAAAACATGCAAATAGACAGTCAGAAGCAAACGCTTTAGGTAGTGGGGAAAACCCTAATGCTGAATCTTCTAGGACTAAGATTGAGGGAGTAATCAACATAATACCACAACAATCGGTACTTTTCTCGTCAACTTCACCGCAAGACACGACTCTTTGCCAGCAGCAGTCTTCACATCTGCGCCCAATTGCCCTGGAAAAGGCCCCACAGGAAGCAATACCTGGGGTGGATATCTGTGGTGTATCATCTAAGCACACAAATCTACAGACCAATCTGACACCCGCCCCGAAAACAACGTTACCTTCTCTTGCCATATGTACTACTTCTGAAATTGACAAACAAACCTCAACCCCGATAAGCCCCACATTAGTCTCAACATCAGCCGCATATCATGCACAAGAAGTTCCCGATTACTCAATTTATGTGACACAGCGTAGAAAAAGAAACTTTAATGACATTTCACTGCCTAACATGAAAAGTGAAGACTCTTCCCTGTCGACATCAGCGTCAGCATTTGGCAGTTTGACAGCAAGAAGTTTACCAGATCTGTCGACACTTCAAAATCATGAATTGGAAATAATGAAACATGAAATTTTAGAGCTAAAGAGAAAACTAGAAGCCACTGAGAACGAAATGGATAACCTAATGTTAGAAAATAAGTGTATGGCTAAAAAAATTAAAGAACAGGATCAAAAAATTAAAGACTTACTAATCATTTGTTCAACACCTAACAAAAACAAAAATAATAGAAAAAACGCAAAGAGAGACAAATCAAATAACCAAAAACAAAACATTTACGACATGGAAAAGCTAATCCGGCAAGATATTCAGAACAAAACACCCGTGCTCGAGAAACCTCACCAAACACCATTAGCAACACCTTGTACGAAAAGTAGAGTTATAGTAATAGCTGACCAACAAGGACGAGGTGTACAGCAAACATTGCAGAGGTTATTAGGTGACGATTACGTGGTATCAAGCTTTTGGAAAGAAGACGCATGCCTTCGGGAAGTTCTAAATACCTGCAAAGAAGAACTAAATAATCTGACTTCGAGTGATTTTATTGTAGTTATAGGAGGTATAAATGACAAAAGCTCATTAAACCTAAAAACCACACTTTTAAAATGGCTTAACTTGACCTGCCATACAAATATTATTGTATGTGGTTTACCTTTTAATGCATACTTGAACTTTAATCTTAATAGAGAAATAGAAATTATATGTAAGGGCTTCATCCATTGCACTTTTGTAAAACTTCACTATGGGAAATGTAATCTGGGCTCTAGACATTTCGTGACAAACTTATGTTTTGGCATGTTTAGAGATATAATACATGTATCCCATCAGTCCTATTGCAAATCACGTCCAATTAATTTTCAGGATCAAGTTGTGGTAGAAAAATTGGAATCACCCGTATTACAACGATCTCTTTTACCGAGACAAAGTGTTGTTACACCTAACACAAGATCTCAGACTGTTCCTTTTTTATAAATATGAACTCTATTTGTGTCATGCACCAGAACATTGCCGGTTTCTTAAATAAAAAGGAATTACTAGAAGCAACACTTAGTGAAATGTCGGAAAATAATGAAATTCCGGATTTAATTTGTTTAACTGAAACTTTTATCAAGAAGCACTGCGAGTCAAACATAAGTATCAAGGGTTATAAGCTGGGTGCTTCTTTTTGTAGATTGAAGAAAAGGCGCGGTGGGTCTTGTATTTTGCACAACAGATCGGTCACGACTAGGGAACTGCCTTTTATGAAAGAACTGGCAGCGGAGCGAGCTTTTGAATGCTGTGGTCTGGAAGTTTTAGAATATAAAATAATCCTTGTGTGCATTTATCGCATTCCTAAAGCGGACATTAAGCATTTTTTTTATAAACTAAATCTCCTTCTGGAAAAACTAAAATCATTTAAAAAGAGAATTATTATCACAGGCGACTGGAACATTGACACCTTAAAGGAAGACAATGTTTCGGATAAATTAAGGGAAACATTGTTACGATACAATCTAGACTTGCATATAAAAACACCTACACGACAGAAATCTTGTATAGATCATTTTGCAAGCAATATTAAGGAAGCCATCGGCTCTACCAAAGCAGTGGGCTTATCTGACCACGAAACCGCTCAATTATTGACTGTGCCAGTGGAAATGCGTAAAATACCGCTTGAATATTGGTTTGAAATGAGACGTGATTATAATATTGACAATATAAACAAATTTAAATATTTTTTGACGAAATACCCATGGGAAAATCTGTTTAACTTTAAAGATGCAGATGTTGATTTCACACTGTTTCATAATGAACTGATCCTCTTGTACAATCTGTGTTTTCCAAAATATAAAGTGAAATGCTTTAATAAAACTAACTTAAAATCAAAATGGCTAACAAAGGGTCTCAGGAAATCATGCAAAACTAAACGAATGTTACGCTTATCTTACTATAAAAAGAGAAATTCTATTACTAAAAATAAATATCACAAGTATTCTAAGTTGCTTAGAAATTGTATACAATTATCCCAAAAACTTATAAACGAAAAATATATTAATACAGCGAAAAATAAGTGCAAGGCTACATGGAACATAATAAAAAAACAAAGACAATCTAAATGACAAACATAATATTGAATATCTAAAAATAAATAATGAAATAATAGATAACCCCACAGAAATAGCAAATTTATTCAATAACCACTTCATAGAATCAATTAACGTATCCAGTAATAACCAAGGAAATTACTCAAGTAAACTAAAATTCATTGACAATAATTACGCATCCATTTTTTAAGCCCTACTGACGAAAATGAAATAGCAAAAATCATAAAATCTTTAAACAATACTAGTTCAACAGGTTACGACGAAATAAATACCAATATTGTAAAAGCTTGTGCTGGGGAACTAGCACATTTATTAACACATTTTGCAAACCGCTTCTTTGAAGAGGGAAAATTCCCTAGCAGTCTTAAAATATCTATTATCAAACCTCTATTTAAACGCGGCGATAAGCATATTATAACAAACTATAGGCCAATATCCCTAATTCCTGTTCTATCAAAGATCCTTGAAAAGGTCATGCAAGTCAGATTATTATCTTTTTTTTCTAAGCACTCTATAATCACGGAGGAACAGTTTGGATTTCGCAAGGGAAGATCAACGGCGCTGGCCTGCTACTCTCTTATAAATAAAATATCAACTTACATGGGCCAGAGAGTTCCCGTTTCTGCTGTTTTCTTTGACATGAGTAAGGCTTTTGACTTAGTCAACCATAAAACACTTTTGGCCAAACTAGAACGTTATGGTGTACGTGGACCAGCTTATAATTGGGTTAAAAGCTATCTCACCAATAGAACACAATTTGTGGAAATGCCGATGCTGGATGATGAGTCACTTAGTGTAACATGCAAATCACAAAATAAAAAAAATAACTTAGGTGTCCCGCAAGGTAGTATATTGGGACCACTACTCTTCATTGTTTATATAAATGACCTCCCAAAATGTACGCAATATCCAGTCACGCTTTTTGCCGATGATATTTCTTTGACAATACACAAAAAACCTAAAATTGACTATAATAATGAAATAAATAATGAAATTGAAAATATTACAAATTGGCTTAAAGAAAATGATTTGAAAATTAATTCTAATAAAACAAAATACATACAATTCTACAACAGAAATGGGAAACCTCCAAATTTAACGGTTAAGCATTGCGAAGATCAAATTGCCATGACCACATCAGCCACTTTTCTAGGTGTCGTTATAGATTCCGAGCTCACTTGGTCGGGCCATGTTGATGCTGTCTGTCAGAGGATACATAGATTTGTGTACGCGCTCTATCATCTGACAAGATTATCTAATCTCCAAACAGCTTTGATGGCATACCATGGCTATGTTGGCTCCATTTTAAGGTATGGGCTAATTCTATGGGGAAACTCAATATGCCTTTCGCGTGTCTTTATTTTGCAGAAGAGGTGTATTAGATCTATTTGTGGTGTCGGACTGATGGAATCGTGTAGACCTCTCTTTAAAAAATTAAGGATTCTAGCATTGCCATCCCTGTACATCTTTGAAATTTTGTTATTCACGAAAAAAAATGCCCATCTGTTCACAAAAGCACAAAACGAATGTAGTCGTGGTAGTTCTAGGAGATATCCGTGGAAGTTATCTGTTCCTGTAGCAGGTACGGTAAGTCTTGCCAGAAACAGCCACAGTATGTGCGTTCGTTTATTTAATTTGCTACCGAACCATATTCAAAATTTGCCACTTAATATTTTTAAAAGAATTATTTTTAGAGTGTTGGTTGAGAACTGCTTTTATGACACTGAAGAGTTCACAAAATTTTGTCGTGATGGTCAATTCAAACGAATTTTAATTACCTAATTCCTTTCATGTTATCTACTTATTCTCAATTTGACATCTGTAATTTAATGACATAACTATATTATTACTAATATTATTAACTTATGAAATTGTATTTGTATTAAAATTATATCAATAGATAAATTGCATGACGATGAAATGTTTGCCTATCGTTACATCGATGAAGCATGATTGTTCAATTTTAATATTAAGACCTGACAATGTAATTCTTACCATGTTTCAATGCAAATAAATCAATATTCTATTCTATTCTATTCTATTTTTCTAGCCGACTTATAACTTGAGCGGCTTTGTGCGAGAACATAGATATTTTTTGATTCAAGTTATTCCAAATTAATAAGTTTATTCAGGTACATTTAGGGCGCAAACAAAGGTAACTTGGAAGCTCAGAATAAAGGTTCAAATTATTCTTAATTCAAAATATAATTACAAATTAAACCTATTCATCTCCATATACAAAAAAAAACAATCTGAAAATCAAATCACTATGAACAATATTATGACCAAAATAAATAAAAAAATAAGTTTGGTGTATGCAAAAATAAACTAAATTTTTTTGGTGCACTGACATGTTGTCAAATTCAATTTAACTTTAAAGTTGTAATTATGTTTTAGTTTTCAATGAAATAAAAGACGTATAACGATCGTTGAATACACGATAATGTGGCACTGTAATGGCAATAGGATCCGAAAGTAAAGTATGTTCATAACGATATTCGCTTTTCGCTTTACATTTCTTTATATTCCAAAAGATATTAGCACAGCTTTTCAGCAATCTAAAAACATGACAAAGAAACCGAGACGATCCGCGCGGCCCCGAGACGAATCGTGACTTTTAATTTTGTATTTAGATTCAATCAGTAGCCCTGTTGTAATCTTAACTCATTATAATAACAGTTAACGTTATTTATAAAAAACGAGTATTGTAAAGTTATCGAATAACGTTATCGCTATTAAAAATGGCAACACTGGCTGCCCCTTCCCTTCTTATTTTCTGACTTGCGGAGTGCATTCGAAAGGCGAGCCAGTCTTGTACTGACCGCCGAAGCGAAAGGTTGATGGAAGGATCTATGTTTAAATGTAGTTATAATTATAAATGTGGCTAGAGATAGTGATTTGTATCATAGATAAGTGTGTTGATCGAATAAAGAACTTTATAAACTCAACCGAGTTTGATTCACGACACGTCGGAAGTGGAAGAGGAAACCTTCAGCTCACAAAGGGTACGTAGGTACTATTATTATTATTTTTATACTATACGAATATTAGAATATTTTATTATACTTTATTTGTTAATCGCTTATAAATTTGTTTTCGTAAAGTAACAAGCTTTTGCTTAAAA
The DNA here is from genome assembly GCA_963924145.1 of Pyrausta purpuralis. NCBI lineage: Eukaryota > Metazoa > Arthropoda > Insecta > Lepidoptera > Crambidae > Pyrausta > Pyrausta purpuralis. The sequence goes on from OZ001655.1 coordinate 1,820,044, forward strand.
TTGATCAGTTTGTTGGGATAGTATTCTGCTACGGTAAGTAGACTGTAGTGATACTCGTACTATTCTGATAAAATTGTGTTAAGTTTCTAACTGACCATTTGGTCAAGGCTACTGCTTGATAATGTTCAGTGGATACGAGACACAAGTACGTGCAACTAAATATATTAAATGACCTCAGTAGTTCCTCCATCCGAATAGGAAATACGAAAAGAAATAGGTATGAAATATTATCATGTCATTGCCTATTGTAGGTAGCTATGTTTAGTAGATTGAGAATAACCGTTCAACCTGCAACTGTTCTAGGGTTAATATTTTTGTGTTCATAAATAATTATACCTACAATAAAAAAAAACTTTATTTCAGACTTTGCATTCATAATTTGTTAACAGACTTATAAACTATGTTAGTGACTTTAATAATTGTGTGTTTTTAATCAATTGTGTTAAATTTCAACCAATTCAATCCAATTTGATTATAAATATTCGAATCATTTCTTATTTCAATTCGATTTCGATTGTTATATGACTTGAATTGAGTGCCCTTTAGGGTATATAATTTGTTAATACACCCATTGATTATGTAAGTTAGTTAAACAATATTGAGTTTTTTATTTTTTATTCAGCTGAGTTCAATTTAAACCAATTCAAGTAAGTTAAATTAGAATCATTTTTCTTTCACTTCAATTCCATTTGATATGACTTGATATAAACGCATTTTCAGGTAAATGCCTTTTTGCCAATTCAACCCAATTAAAATTCATATACATTTTTCTCATTCAATATATAACTTGAAATAAAGGCCATAGTGTCAGATTTTACAAAGTAGTTTTAGCGGCCAGGTGTGGCGCGTGGGCCAAGTGTGTCCTTAAGTCCCGACCAGGTGTGTCGCATGGGCCAAGTGTGTCCTTATGTAGCGACCAGGTGTGTCGCGTGGACCAAGTGTGTCCTTAAGTAGCGGCCAGGTGTGTCGCATGGGCCAAGTGTGTCCTTATGTAGCGACCAGGTGTGTCGCATGGACCAAGTGTGTCCTCAATAGCGTCCAGGTGTGTCGCGTGGACCAAGTGTGTCCTTAAATAGCGGTCAGGTGTGTCGCGTGGGCCAAGTGTGTCCATAGTTCTGTACATTTAATTATTCAAAAACAGCAGAAGTGGCCAAGTCAGTCAATCAATCAACCAAATTCATTTATTGTGGAATACATGTACATTAGTTATGTATAGTAGATATGTATTTTCCTCGATTAGATCGGGCCATTTGTGCCATGAAAGAGCTATGTATGTTTTACAAAAGGTAAAGTCTAACTGTGAATTCTTGTACTAGAAATTTTCATTAGCAACGGTCATGTGAGCCATATAGGCGCTCGTACTTATTTGCAACATTATTCCTTTACTAAAATTATGCTCTAATAAATGAATAGGCTCCATAGTAATTAGATTTAAAGACATTTATTCTCATTAATACATACAGTTCATTTACAAAGATAATTATTGAAACCATAACTTAGTAAATAATTACCATATCCAAAATATAATTTTGTTGATAACAACACTAATGCTGGTATTCTTTTTCTTCCGAGGTGATGAGACTGAAGAGCACGAGACCAAACCAGGCTGGTTGGGCCTAAAAAGACATAAGAGCTCGGGATCGAGGTTGAGGACATGGACATCTTCTAAAGGAAGTCACAAATCAAAAAGTACCCTTTCGGCGTCAACAACGCTCGAAACCGTCGAGTCACCTGAAATTACCGTTTCACACAATCCAAAGTGACTATTTGGCTCCGTTTACAAAAAGAAAAAAAGAACGACTACTATGTTTTAACTGTAGTATATTCATTCACTGGATAAGTCCTTGTACACACAATTCTGATATTTTTCGGGGAGGTTTATCTTGATTCCCGTCGTTTTAAAACCGTTGCAGCGTTCGTGGTCGCTGGTAGGCTAAGATGTTATTTATCATTCACAAAAGAAAAAAATAACATCACTTCTTCTTAGTAGAATGGGTTATTTTGTTGCGATTGAGTACAGAATTTTGAATATATGTACAGTCGACAGCACATCAAATTACCCACTTTTGTTGCAAACTTAACCTTATTGCAATTGCATAAGATACCGCAGTTTTTACGTTTACGTGCTGTTTTCCGTACAACTGATAATTTTGGTAAATGTATAAACATCAGAAGCCCTTGTATGAGATTAATTAAAAATAAATAAGTGTAATATTCATATTGCAATCGCTCCCACAGACCTACTATACTAAGTAGATATAGTAAGTAGATCATGAAAAAAATATACCTATTAACACACGATGTCAGTAAATTCTTACTTGATTTAACGTTGTGACTTAATTATTTCAAAACAAAGATTTAATTAATTCATTGACGCGGTGATTTTATTGTCGGCTTACTTAAACGCCATTAAAGTCGCGTAACGCGTTATAATGCAGTTCGTTTATATAACAGTCATAGAAAATGCCCTTACTTCTTCTATATAAATTGTTCTGTCGTTTTAACCATACTAGAACTATAAAGGGTAGCAGATTCCGTTGCAATTTTGATAGCGCAGTTAACCGCCAAACTTGTAAGACATAAAATGTTTATAAAAAGTTTATCAATTATCATTTATTTAATGAAAGAAATACACAGTAGATAAATAATTAATTACAAACTTAACATCGCTCGCTACATGTGAGTAAAACAATTTAATAGGTGAGTTTTACCTGTTAATAAATTGTAGAGTAATTATATTAATTTTGGGACAGATGGTCCTATACTTATACATATTAATATTAATTTATGACTTCTATAAATATTTAGGAATCAAATAACTTACTACATATTTCTGTAACACTGCACAAACAATAAATAAAAAATGAAATTATACATCCATAACGAGCTTCGGTAGGCATACTTTACTTTTATGTTCATAAAGATGAAATAAGAAACCAAAAACTTGCGCACGGGCGGGACCTGAACCAGCAACCCTTTGGCAGACCGGGCCAAACGCTCTTACCAATTGAGCTACCGTGCTGTCAGTCCGACCCTGCGAAATTTGTGGTTTCCTAAAACGTCTTTCGTGAAAACGTCAATTGCGTGACGCTTAGCGCCATCTAGCCGTCTGTTTATGAAACAGATGGCCCAAGCAGTTATTCTTTACAGAATAAATTCAACTTGGAAATTGATGACGCTTCGCTATTTAATGCTTTAGAATGTTTTTAACACTCACAGTGTCATATTTTATGTTCATAAAGATGAAATAAGAAACCAAAAACTTGCGCACGGGCGGGACCTGAACCAGCAACCCTTTGGCAGACCGGGCCAAACGCTCTTACCAATTGAGCTACCGTGCTGTCAGTCCGACCCTGCGAAATTTGTGGTTTCCTAAAACGTCTTTCGTGAAAACGTCAATTGCGTGATGCTTAGCGCCATCTAGCCGTCTGTTTATGAAACAGATGGCCCAAGCAGTTATTCTTTACAGAATAAATTCAACTTGGAAATTGATGACGCTTCGCTATTTAATGCTTTAGAATGTTTTTAACACTCACAATGTCATATTTTATGTTCATAAAGATGAAATAAGAAACCAAAAACTTGCGCACGAGCGGGACCTAAACCAGCAACACTTTGGCAGACCGGGCCAAACGCTATTACCAATTGAGCTACCGTGCTGTCAGTCCGACCCTGCGAAATTTGTGGTTTCCTATAACGTCTTTCGTGAAAACGTCAATAGCGTGACGCTTAGCGCCATCTAGCCGTCTGTTTATGAAACAGATGGCCCAAGCAGTTATTCTTTACAGAATAAATTCAACTTGAAAATTGATGACGTTTCGCTATTTAATGCTTTAGAATGTTTTTAACACTCACAGTGTCATATTTTATGTTCATAAAGATGGAATAAGAAACCAAAAACTTGCGCACGAGCGGGACCTGAACCAGCAACCCTTTGGCAGACGTTTTCACGAAAGACGTTTTAGGAAACCACAAATTTCGCAGGGTCGGACTGACAGCACGGTAGCTCAATTGGTAAGAGCGTTTGGCCCGGTCTGCCAAAGGGTTGCTGGTTCAGGTCCCGCCCGTGCGCAAGTTTTTGGTTTCTTATTTCATCTTTATGAACATAAAATATGACACTGTGAGTGTTAAAAACATTCTAAAGCATTAAATAGCGAAGCGTCATCAATTTCCAAGTTAAATTTATTCTGTAAAGAATAACTGCTTGGGCCATTTGTTTCATAAACAGACGGCTAGATGGCGCTAAGCGTCACGCAATTGACGTTTTCACGAAAGACGTTTTAGGAAACCACAAATTTCGCAGGGTCGGACTGACAGCACGGTAGCTCAATTGGTAAGAGCGTTTGACCCGGTCTGCCAAAGGGTTGCTGGTTCAGGTCCCGCCCGTGCGCAAGTTTTTGGTTTCTTATTTCATCTTTATGAACATAAAATATGACACTGTGAGTGTTAAAAACATTCTAAAGCATTAAATAGCGAAGCGTCATCAATTTCCAAGTTGAATTTATTCTGTAAAGAATAACTGCTTGGGCCATCTGTTTCATAAACAGACGGCTAGATGGCGCTAAGCGTCACGCAATTGACGTTTTCACGAAAGACGTTTTAGGAAACCACAAATTTCGCAGGGTCGGACTGACAGCACGGTAGCTCAATTGGTAAGAGCGTTTGGCCCGGTCTGCCAAAGGGTTGCTGGTTCAGGTCCCGCCCGTGCGCAAGTTTTTGGTTTCTTATTTCATCTTTAAGAACATAAAATATGACACTGTGAGTGTAAAAACATTCTAAAGCATACTTTACTTTTACTTATTAAATAACCTTCTTATAAGTATTCTTGACTAGTAGACAGTCAGTTATACAAAAATAGTGTATCCTCAATGTCTACATAAATTTGTTTTCAATGACATTGTTTATCTATAAATCATTACTACGACAATTTGTAAAAACATTTGTTTTGTAATATTATTTTTATATTATTATGCAAAAACGCTTTATTTCAAAACTAGATTTTATTCTAGTTACTTACTTTGATATTTTTCTGTATTCTTGGCAATATCATGCAGTTTATTCTTTTTTTTTTACATGTAACAGCATAATATCGTTGAGCTTACTTTACTGAGTAAATTGTATTCGTAGTAGGGCTTAATTATTAATGTCATTTGACTATTAAATCTAATCTCAATTCTATTAAAATTTATTTGTTTAATGATTAATTAAGTGAAGTAGGTACTTGTTCCTACTACTAAATAAAAACCACATCTTCATGTACTGTTCGTAAATAATTAACAAATATGTATTAATATGGGCCCTAAAATATTGTTTTTTTCTCATACGGACACACATAATATTAGGGAAAGTTAAACTACAAAGTAATATTTTATGGTAACAATAAATTAAAAGATCATAAGATATTTTGTAAGTCACTCAGATAATATAATAATAATAATGATCCCTTAAATGACTGTATCTCTGTAAACAATCTTTATAAGAAACTAGCGGTCCCCCGCGACTTTGTCCGCGCGTTTTGAGTTTGCTCCCTCCCCTCCCGTCGCAGCGTCATGTTTTATATCCTAAAGTCTTTCTCAATATATAAACTATCCAACACAGAAATATTTTTTCAAATCGGTCCAGCAGTTCCTGAGATAAGCGCGTTGAAACAAACAAACTCTTCAGTTTTATAATATATTAGCGCAAGCGCACGTTGTACTTAAGCTGCGAACATTATTTTGGTGCGGAGTTATGTTAAAACTGTGATAGCTCCTAAGATATTTATTGAAATCAAATGATATAAAAGACAACTTGGTTCTGAATGAAATGCTCGTGATGATGAATGTATTTATGTTGATAAGAATAAATACCTGTGTGTATAATACACCTCTAAAAATAATGCATTATTTTTTTACTAATTTATTAACATAAAAAAGGTTGTAGTAAGTCAACCATAAAAGATAGACATATGCTGTCGCGGATTTTATTATAGAACTCTTAATGCTGAACAATCCTGTCATACATGATTTTTGTGTAACTTAAGCGGTTTCCGCAGCGTACGCAGCGGAAGCTCTCAAAAGGAATATCTTTCTCCCGTTTTCGCAACATTTTTCATTGTTGCTGTGGTCTTATGAGTCGTATCTTTATGTTATATAGCCTAAAGCCTTCCTCGATAAATGGACTATCCAACGTAAAATTTTCAAATCGGGCCAGTAGTTTTTGAGATTAGCGCGTTCAAACAAACAAACAAACTCTTCAGCTTTATAATATTAGTATAGATTAATAACAGACATTAAGGTGGCCATTAAATTGCAATAAAAAAAAACAACGAGTTATTAATAATATACATAATAGCTTAATTCTACTCGTATGACCTTAAGTGCTCAGATTCATAACTTTTATTATTGATATGCGCCACGCAAATTACGAAATTTAACTTTAAAAAAAAAGTTATCTAAGTAGCTTCAATAATTATTGATTATGTTCTGCCCGATTAACAAGTGACATTTATTATGGATGCTTTAGTGAATTCCTTAATATCTATCTCAATACATAGGTTTATATCCTAATACATTACTTAATATGAAAAATTCAAATCATGAGACTGTGTTTCAGGAAGAAACTTTATTGTTTTCACCTTATTATTTTATTTACTTTATACATATTATCATTATACAAATTGTAAACTATTATCATGTTGCTGAATGAGTTCAGTTATTCCTTTAAGTTATTCAAAAATTGAATTGGATGCTAGAAAATGTCGATAACAGAAATTCAAGACACGAAAACATATTGTAATGGTATAAATTTGACGACCTCCGTGGTGTAGTGGCTAGGCACGCTGGTTTCAAAGCATCGCCGCTCTGAGTTCCCGGGTTCGATTCCCGGTCGGGTCAATAAAGATATCAAAATTTTCTATGTTGTCTCGGGTCTGGGTGTTGTGGTACCACCTTTGTGTCTGATTTTCATAACACTGAACAATGTATGTGATTGGTGTCCAGTAATTTGTTTTTTACTGACTTGACTGATTTATTACTTTCTAAATGAACTTTTGTTTATATAGATAATGATTCTTTAAAGTTAGGATCGTTAATATGTCACACACTTAAAACTTCAAAAAGTTACCTATAAATTTCATTCATTCATCAATTTAAAAGTCAATTAAGTTAAAGATTCTTTCCATTTTGTTATCTTAAAATCAGATGTTTTTTTTTTAATTCCTATTAAATATAAATATTACAACATAATAGACTGTAATAAAATAAAATAAAAATGGCTTCGATAAATGACCCTGTCATGTGTCATTCATAGACAGGAGTAAAAAAAAACAAAGATTAGTCGCATTAATAATTACGATTGTGATCATAATTATAATAACATAACCATACTTAACTTATTAAGCCTTTAGAACAAAATAACCATGAAATTATAGGTACATAATAGGTCATGATCCCGGTTACATAAAAAAAATAAGATGTATAAAGTGTTCGTTTCCGCAAGTCTTATAAGACACTGGATTTATACTTCACCCTTGATAAAGCATAATCAATCTAAAGATTCAATAGATCAATCGATATTGGTCAAGTTAACCAAAAATAATTTATAATTATAAAAAAGTACTAGAAATGTGATAATTGTTATTAATAAGTATATTTTGTAATTATGTATTAGTAAGTGAACTCAACATTATGATTGAAGCATAACCTTTATTTCTTGTTAAACTGAAATGCCGAATGTGATGATTTTCTTATGTGTACTCAACAGCTTAATTTTGGCATAATCTTTATTGCTTGTAATATGATAAATGTAGTATACTGTAGTAGTATTGATATAATTGCGCCATTGTAAATAATATTTTTAAAAATGCACCAGGAGGTGCATTAGGTCGGATGGCCGAATGTGATGATTTTTGTAATTAGATTCAATCAGTAGCCCTGTTGTAATCTTAACTCATTATAATAACAATTAACGTTATTTATAAAAAACGAGTATTGCTACTTTATCAAATAACGTTATCGCTATTAAAAATGGCAACACTGGCTGCCCCTTCCTTTCTTATTTACTGACTTGCGGAGTGCACTCGAAAGGCGAACCAGTCTTGTACTGACCGCCGAAGCGAAAGGTTGATGGAAGGAACCTATGTTTAAATGTAGTTATAATTATAAATGTGGCTAGAGATAGTGATTTGTATCATAGATAAGTGTGTTGATCGAATAAAGAACTTTATAAACTCAACCGAGTTTGATTCACGACAATAACAAATAAATTGCGCTAATGGCTTTTTGCAAAACGTATATTTAACCAGTTTCTCCGGTAATTGAATATAAGATAAGAAACCTTTAAAGCCCATAATAGATATTCAGATCTCGAACTGAGCCCCGAGGTATACCAACCACTGCCTATTAAAACAAATTAATTTTAATCAAGCCAATTTGTGAGCAAAAGGATGGTCGTTCCTTGACTTCGTTATGATCTTATATGCATTAATTTGGTGGTAATTACAAATGGCTTTTGATGAGGATAATTAACAAAATTACTTTACACAAACTCGTGGCTTGCGGATGTCGAGGACAAATTAAAAGTTAACGTAAGTCAGCTTCTTTGTTACTGCGATAATTACTTCTTAAGAGCTAAACATAGAAAAGTTTGAGAAATTCCTCATATGGTGAAGTTTTAGAACGTTACCTACGTTACGTGGAAACATTTACGAGAACCTTCATACCCGTACTTTTGAATAAAATTGCCAGACATTTGGCAACAATCGCACCAGATGATAAATGACAAAAATGTTGCCTTAAAATGAAGAATAAGAGTCATAAAGAAATAGCAACTATTGGCAACTACAAGATTTATAACTAAATTATAAATGTTACAGAAAATGTATGCAACTCCTAGGGAATGCATACAATTTTAAAAGCTATTTATGAAATGTATAAAATATTGATTCAGAGCTTGTTTAATATTACACATATCATATACATAAATATTTAAAGAATTTTAATATCGCTGCATGAGCAGAAAAAAATAAATAAATCATGTTTTATGTTAGGAACTTCAGTAAGGTTTTCATTGAGACAAATCAAGTAAAAATCATACGGTTGATATATCATAACATTTTCATATTTATTGATAATTTAGGAAATACAGTTTTTATTGAGGCTTTTATAGAGCAAACACGAGTTACATTTAATTAAATTTATCACATTTCCAATATCTGTTAAGTTTAAGCAAGTGTATGATTTTCCTAGGATATGTGTCTTATATTATTTACTGCTCGTGTTTCCAAGTAATTTTGGGAATTATATATGAAGCTCGCTGGGTTTCAAGGTGTCGCTGCTCCAAGATCTCGGCCCGACCGGGTCAATGTAGAAATCATAATTTTCTATATGGGCTTGGGTCTGGGTATTGTGGTATCAACATTGTGTCTGATTTCCATAACACAAGTGCATTGGCTACTTACTTTGAAATCAGATCAATGTTTGTGATTGTTATTTATGTAAAATTCTTAAGCATTGTATACAATTACGGATATTGTATATTTCCTGTAACATACAAAACATAGGAAATGTGCATTATTTCAAAGTAAATCATCGAAAACTCTTATGAAACCTGTGTAAAAACCTTAAGTTAAATATAAAACCGACGTTGACGAATCTATCTTCATACGAATGCTGCACGCCTAAACATTCCAGGACCCCGTTCACAGGTCACAAAGTCTCGGGTCACGGGTCACAATCGCAGGTCGTACAAGCGGACAGCTGCGAAATGGGACCACTTTGTGAGTCGCAACAAACGCTTTGTCCTGTCCTTCCGATGGCCGACACAATTGCTTTCTGGCTTTTATCTTGTGGCACGTTTATTGTGTCTTGCTTTAATTAGGTTCACGTTATATTTTAACGTAGAATTATTACTCGTAATTTATAGGATTCAGTTGCATTTTCAGTCTTTTTATACATTTTCTTAGAGGTTGTTTTTTCAAATATTGCGAAAATCAATTTTAAATCCTACCAATTAGTTTAAAATATTCTTGTCATAATAACCGTGTTTAGTTATAAATGTGTATAAACTTACTTCTTCTTGTATAACATATTCTTTATCATGTTATGAACGAGTGAGCGGTTCCAATGATTGAACAATATTTTCTATTGAAATCGTTAGTTTAAATCGGCTCACCGCTCCGTCCATTTCGCAAAATGTAGTTCAGTTCCGTCCCTATTATACTCGCCGAGCGAATCAGTACCTTTATTGTAACTACTCGTAGATGTTCGAATTGTCAGATCCAGCCGTTTCTGTTGCTCATGCTAGCATAACCTCATGAGTGAAAGAGACGGCTAATTCTGAAAGACGGAGATAAATCTGCAGAGTTGAGACTATTTCGTAGCTCGTAGTACTCGTCTACGGGCGCTACGAGCTACCACGTCGCTGCAACGCTACGGTGCTACGGCGCTACGGAGCGCAGCGGCCCGTCTATTTAAATAGTGCACCCGCCGTATAATCCGTTCTTTCATTAAAATTTTCTTGTATATTTTGAAATAAAGGAGATATTACACGATTCAGGGAGGTATTTTGTTTTCCAATGCCCAATGTCTGTAAAGTGCTTCATAAATAGGGGTTTGGATGAATTTCTCGATGAATGGTGGTTTCTGTGCTGAATGTTGCAAATGTCTTTTTTTACGAAGAATTTGTTTGATATGTTTCTACGTGTGTGCATAGTTGTCGTAAATGTCTTAATTGTTTTTGACCACCTTCGTGACGATATTTTTTGATCTTACGACTTTTTTCCAATTTATGCACTTAGTTTTTTGTTCTGAAAATGGGTATTTTTTTATGTATTAAATCATAGTTTACGAGTACAAAACTGTTTGCACACTGAAACGGGTATTTTAAAACATTGTGAATTATTTGAATTATTTTGTCTGCATCTCTTAGTGAGTGTATATTGAGAGCCAGTCAGCTGGGATTTATTGTCTGGTTTTAATGGACTCGTGTCAATAGCGCTTAGTTAATGTTTAAACAGCTTTGTTCCCTTGAGCCCCATCGGCGCGTTGTCACTAATAGACTGAGAACTGGGACAGCTCTTAATCCGCTGATTTGTCGATTACACTCCACAATCTATTTTATACATTTAGATTTTATGAAGTCCTTACTTATTTACTTGTTGCTTGTGATATGATGAACGCCTGTAGTCGTAATACTGAGCAATAGAACTCCTATTATGTCTGGAGTACTGCCTCCAAATGTGTCAATTATTAGAGAGTTTTTACATTTAGGCGACTTTAGCAGCGTGACCGATGACAAAAGACTATTTCAAACACTCAACTCTTGTGACACTTCTCATAGCTTCTTTAAACGTAGAAGTAACAACTCACTGCCGATAATAAACACGACAGTCGCGCTACTGATAATTTTATACACATGGCAGCAGCGGCGCGCTGCAGTCACGCAACAGCAGCGCTGGTGTTTTTAGGATTTCCTAGCTGAATGGCAAAAAACGGAACCCTATCACAGCCATTTTATTCTGTAACTATAAGCATCACACTGTTGAAAATTGGTAGAAAGATGCATCCTGTTAACCGCTTTACGATCCGCATACAAAAAATAAAATATAATGACATTTAAGTGGGGCTTCCATACATGAAACTTAAACCAAAAATATTTTTTAGTCAAACCTAAACGTGTGGGGTCAATGGATAGGTTTTTTAAAATGACAGAGGTTTTCAAAACCATTTTCTTTTAAAGTCTTATGTTTCATAGCTAGACGCTTCCAAATTGGTAAAATGGGCGTCCCCTCCAGCTAACTTTTATACTAAGCGAGTGTAAATTTTGAAAAAAATATACAGGATGACTTTTTATCAGTACCGAAATTTTGTGTAAAGACTCCACTGATAAATATGAACAACTTTTAAAAATCAGCTGTTCCATACATTTTGACCGCGCGCCAATTGAACTTTTGTATGGATCAGCTGATTTTTTTTCTCGATTTCACTATTGCCCCCATAGTAAAAGTTGTATTCATCAGTGGAGTCTTTACATAAAATTTCGGTACTGATAAAAAAGTCAACCTGTATAATGTAGATCTTAACAAATACTTTCAACGAAAATTGGTTTGGACGGGATCGAACGAGAAGTTTTTGATATATAGCACATTTTCAACAACCGCAAACATAACTTTGTTCTTCATACAAACACTATGAAAAAAAAAAGTTATATTTGCAGTCAACAAAATATTGTGGTATTTTACTAAGTGGAAGTAAGTGGATTCCCTAATTCAGTGAAAGTTGGCACGGAACCCTCAGTGCGCGAGTCCGACTCGCACTTGGCCGGTTTTTATGTATGGGCATCCGCTGCTGCCGCGCTGCTGCCGCGCTGCTGCCACGCTGCTGCTGCGCTTTATGGTGAAGCCGTACTTAGTATAGTATATATAGTTTCATTTCAAATCGATACGGTCTTCTCCCATGTTGTTCTCTGTCAAAAAAAAGGTTACATTATTTTATAAAGCAATTAAGTTTAACGTTTTGTAACAAATGGTTTTCACTGACTTCAAATAAATAGAGGTAATCTATTCAATGTGTATGTATGTGATATCATTATAATTTGATAGTATTTGAGTATGTTGTTCTATTCAGGCTATCAAATACGTATGCAAAATTTACAGTAAAATATTTACGTAGAGAAAGTGTACCTATATTTGTATATTTGTATGTTCGTCCACGGATTTCTCGAAAACAAGAAGATATAACGATATGATTCTTTTTTAATTCAATCAGGTTTTTTTCATTTTAGAGTAAACTGTAAGTTTCATCACAATCGGCACAGTAGTTTTTGAGATATGGTTAAAAACTCAAATTCATAAAATGAAAAATTAGTAAAAAAAATAAACCACCTTAAAAGCTCACTTAAAAGCTCATAATACAATTTTGCCTAAACAGAGTTTCCTCTAAACAGGTTCAAATGTGTTATTTTGGGCTTATAAGTCAGTTTTTTGAAGGCGCTTGTAATTTTTAAATGATTTTGACCAATTGTTTTGTTAAAAATTTCATTGAGAACTTGTAATCAGTGAAGATTACAGCACTGTCAAGTCAGTCAGCGCAGCGATGCGACGCTACAATCATTGCGAGTCCACTAACTAAGTCCGATTCAGTAACGCGCCGCGCGAGCCGACCGCACAATGCGAGGCTTATCTGAGCTGCAGACGGATAGACCAGTGCAAATCATGATTGCGGCACCCGCCAGGACATTTTGTTGCTTGAAAGCAAACGGGTTGCGTTTGCTATTCCTGTTTGTGTAGCTATATAACGCTTGGACTGCAAACGTGCAAGTCCGAGCAGGTTATGCGACAACGCTGCTAAAAGCTAGTGCTTACGTAGTATATTGGAATTTTAACGTTTTGTCATTAAAATAAAAAAAAGTGGCAACTCTGATAGCGCACGCTTCCTGACGTCACTACCTGTTTAGCGAAGGAAGTGGCAAAGTGGTGGTATAGTGAGGGAATTTATAGGGCTCGCAATCGAGTCAGAGGGCTTTTTTTAAGAGCGTTAAGGGCTCTTGCCGAACCTAAGCCGGTTTGCTATTAGAATTATGGTAATTAAAGTAAAATGATTTAAGATATTGGCTGTGTATGATTATTGTGTAGTATTTCCTTAATCCTGTTGTGATTCGAGAACGAGGTTTCATTTTACCAATAGAACTTCTTATTTATGTATACGGGTATTCGCGGCCATCAGCAGAAACCTAGTCCAGTAAGCCAATACGTCCTAATGTGAAACTTTCTAAATGAGAAAATGCTCCGACGCCACTTATCACACTTATACTTTGACAGTTTTGAGTGTTCGCAAAAACACTTTTTGGTAAGTATTAAGTATCACAATGTTCTATTTTCTATGTTTATTCGACGACCTCCGTGGTCGAGTGGCTAGCACGCTGGTTTCAAGTGTCGGCATCTCGCGAGGTTCCGGGTTCGATTCCCGGTTGGGTCAATGTAGAAAACGATCTTTTCTATATTGTCTCGGGTCTGGGTGTTGTGGTACCACCGTTGTGTCTGATTTCCAAAACACAAGTGCATTGGCTACTTACTTTAGGATCAGAGCAATATATGTGATTGGTGTGATTGGTTCTATTTACACTTTTTTATTTATATATGTATAACTGGGTGTGCTTGTGTTTTGTATCGTATATTGTTCGTACTCATAGTTTGCCTTTGAAACTCGTTCGTATAAATGAACAGAATTTCTAATCGCAACACAGATACAATTTATGTACAAAACGTTGGGCTGAACTTTTTTGTAGGTACATATATATAAAACACCCACCATTAGCCGAGAAAAGCAACCATATCTTTTTATATCTAAGATTAATAATGCTTAGTGTAGGTTTTGAACCTGGGAACCCGGGACCTCTTGTGTAGTGACCAGCAAACTAACTACTACACCAACGAGGCAGTCAGTCGGGTTTGAATTCCGGGTCGAGTTGAAATTATTTTCTGGGTTTTTCTGTTTTGAAAGTACTTGAAAAAAGCTCGGAGTCAGGAAGTTGGTGGTTATGGATGACAGAAGGTGCCTCGTAAAACACGTGAAGCTGTTTGTCCTGCGCCTGATCTCCCATCAGTCATGGCGCACTGAAGACGGAAAGGAACAGAGAGTGCACTAGTATATTGGCACCATGTCTCGGTACTGTATCTTTTATATCTCCTGCCTAGTTGAGGGAGTGAGAGAAGGTGGGAGGTATCGAAAATCTGTAGAAGAATATGCTATTAGTGTAGGTTACAATTATAACAAAGGATGCAGAGGATGCATTATAATATTTTTTGCTTATTATCCGCATGAAATAATATATATTTTTTTATTTTTCAGCATATAATAAACAAATTATGCAATAATTACTTTGAACATTATTTTATGTCATGAATTACCTTACGAGTGGACGTTCCATCGCTGACAATGATGATGTATTTTATTACACCAAAACAAAAAACAAATGTCACCACACCGTTAGTTTATAAAGGTTTATTTGATCAATCAAAGATCAGAGTGGCTGTTCAATTTGTGTTGCGGTCGAAACAAGTGAATGGTATTAGCATAAAAAGTGCGGGTTCGAGAATTTACGATATCATCCGAACATTACCATAATAGAATAATTCCAGCCTTAGGACTCTGCTAAAAATGCATAAACATTGTAGCCCTGTTTAACTTTTAATGAAACCTACTTATTTACGGTAGGGTTCCCGGCCAATTAAGTTAGAAAATTATTGTACGTATATTTTAAATGGGTGTTTTTATATATAACTTAGTACCCCTTGAATAGCTCAAGATACATAGGAGTACTGAAAACTTTTATAAATGTTGAACATGTAGTAAATGACCCTGGTATAAGTTGTATGTATCGTTTGTAACGTTCTTTGATTAATTTTATGCAGTATTTGGTATTTTTATATTTTTTCTGTAGCCCTCCGATTCAAAACCTTTCGGTTACGGATTTGGTGACATCGATAGCTTTCACTGAACAATACATTCATAAGAACGTGGATTTATCCAATGCAACTATTTTGTTTTATTCTTTCATTACATTTGCTATCGAACTGATATATCGATATCCAATCAAACGAGCTATACAAAAGTTAGAATAATTTACAAAAATAATCGAAAATATTATAAAAATAAACTAGCCGGAACCCAAGCTGAATGGCTTATGGAATGATTCTGAATTCTCGCCCCGATACATTTTTGATCTTACTCCGCAAATGACACATATAAAATTATTAAAATAGATGTAAATTAATTATTTTTCACGAGAAAGAATTCAGTTTCTAGATATTTTAATACCTTTATCTTTAAAATGTACTCCTACGTAAATAAATGAAAACCTCGATAGTCAACCCTAACCGTCAAGTTTGCAATGCAAAGCAGTGATGTCGCGGTGACCTGAGGTGGCTTAGAAGTGTTACAGAGGACAACTGTGATTATGCCGGTCGCTTGCATGAAACAACCAAGGTTCAAACATAATTAAATTTTGATTTCATTTAGTACGATTAACTGAAGAAAAATTTAGTTAATATTTGGTAAATATAATCGAAACTTTAGCAACAAATTGTTTAAAGGTGCAATACTAAGTCTTATACCACAAAACTACATTTCATGTGTATGCCAGAAAGCTGAGACGCTTCTAGCTCTCTGACACACTTGTTTACGAGCTTTCAATAATTTATGTTTGTGAACTAATTCTGAATACTTCAAAGCGCACGTACCTGTTAAGTTCATTCCGAAGACAAATGATCGCTTGCGTTAACATATGGCTCTAGAATGAAGCAGTGAATGATGAGAATAGGCAACAATATTAACAACAAAGTCAAAAACACTAGAAATGATCAATTCGAATGAAAACATTGCACCACCTCTTTACCTCCCTATTTATTATGGTCATCGGCTTAGATTAGAAAGAGAATAATTGAGTAAAACTTTACAGAAAACACCTTATAATCTGCTGATACAAGATATATTTTCGTAATTAGGTATCTCATCCGGCTCACTATACAACCGGTACTATCTCTGAAAGTAAATCAGGGAACCGATAAAGGAGGTGAAGAATCATAGTAGCTTACCGCTCAATCGCGATGTCGCCTTATTGTGACGTCACGGAGGCTCAAATCCACGCACTTTTAATTTCCCTAGGGCGAGACCCTAACAACCCAGAACGGGTACGAAAAAAAAAACAGACTGTTGGTCCTTCTTTTATATACGTAAAAATATTTAGAAGAAAAGGGATGGTGCTAGAAGTCAATGAGATCTAAAATCCCATCGGCGAAGAATACCGACATTGTTTTTAATGTGCGTTCATCGATAACAGTTCAAACAAGAAATATGGTTAAATATATTTTCTTTTAAAGATATAATTCGGTTTGTCAATCCGGTTACGATTTGCCGTTTGGTTTACCTTGGTCACCTCATTTTGAAACGCAGGTCGGGCTGCCTAGCTTTGAAATGTTTATTATTTTCATATTAAAATTACCAATTAATATTAATCTCTCAAGCGTATGTGAACGAGACACAACGCAAATTTTATTGTTTGGCGGTTGCCTGCAATCGCTCGGGTGTTGAAGCATTAAATGGCAGTAAGAATTAATGGAGTCCTTTTTACATGTATTATTTTATTAGATAAACTGTACATGGTCTTGGCAATCTCTTTTAAATACAATTTAAAGAAACGTCAAGGATTCTACTATAAAAAACTGTCTTGAGGAAAAGTAAAGTTATTCTGTCGATTGACAGCACTCAAGTTCAATAATTATTAATTGACAACTCACTAACAAGTTTCGAGTGTTGATCAAATTACCTCTGAGTCTGAGAGTTGAGTCCATAAAAATGTACAAAGTTCGCGCGGCTTGAAGAGGAACAAGTTTTTCAAAGGTCAAAACGAATTCGTTTAAAAATATTGTACCTCTAGAGTTCTAACTGCCTCGATGGGGCAGCGGTAAGAGAGTCGTACTTTAAAGCGACGGCTGCGCCAGAGGTCCCGGGTTTGATCTCCGGGTCGGACCAAAAATATATACCTGAGTATGAGTCGGACTAAAAATATATACCGGGTAGCCCGGAGTTTGGAAGTGGGCGGTGTTTCACCCCCTCGTCGTGTGCCACGGAAAAGCACGTAAAACCGTTGGTCCTGCGCCTCTCTCCGGTCGTGTCAGATTTATGTCCCATCAGGCTATGAGAGTGACAGGAATAGAGAGTGCACCTGTGTTTGCGCACACACTTATGCTCTATAATATGTCCCGCGCAGTCGGATAGTCGTTGTGACTGGCCTCCGTAGTCGAAATCGGCTAGGGGGACTATTACCTCTAGAGTAAGACATGTGAATTGTATTACAGAAATATATTTAGTGAACGCCTTGGGCATGGAAATCATCATTGTTGGCAACTCCAACAATAAGAACCTTTTGTTTTTTCTATGTCCTTGTCTTTGACAGCAAATTACTATCTTTTGTCTTCTCATCTTTGACTTCTATAAATTTATACGGTTGAAGCTGTTTCCTGAGCAAATAAATAAAATTTGCCTTCACGGAGTCTTTAATTAATCAACCTTGAGACCAGCCACGCAGTCAGTGCCTAAAGTGAAAAATATAGTCCACTATCAAATAAGCACAAGAGCGACCATGAGGACAATCATCAAAATCACTAGCTATATAAACTCAGGGAAATTTTATACTAAAATAAAAAATGCAGTATACTGTAAATACTTCAATGATAGCCTACTGCAGACGAGCTTAAACTTTCCTGATATGGTGTAATATTGGTCTTTGAAATGACAGTCCCTGAATGTGTAATTTTAATGATGACAAATTACATAGTGTGTGTATAACTGCTTCGCTCGAGCTCTCATTTCCAAGTGAATATACATAAATGAGTATTTACTTCAGAATGACATTTGTTTATTAAATTTACATTGCAACTCGTTTCATGTGCTTCTTACATGGGACATACTATGACACTGGGACACCGCGTCTTCTTTTCCGTGATCCGCTTAGCTATTATTTGGCTTAAGCTTAGGCATTGCAATTGGGTATTTTTGATATTAATGACTACAGATAAACCATTTGTATGAGATTTCGAAATAAAACTAATTTATTTTTCAAAATACTTCGTTAATAAATTAAGTCAAGTTTTTTTTGTTAAGATTGTCATTTTTTATAAACTACACTGCTTACTCAGTTGTAACCACCATATCTTCTATTTTACTTGTAAGCTCTTAGACACACACATAGATTGCTTTATGTTACGAGCACATAATACCCCAGCCAATCGCTAAGCGGCTTAAATTCAACCTCAGAGCTTGCGCTTATTTTTTGAATGAGTCTCTAGCATGCAGAGTTAAGATAAATTTGCTTTTGCATATTTTATAATTTTCTTACATCTCTCATTTTTGTTTACGGTCACGGGGCAAAATAAAAGAAGTAACTCGTTTATGAGCCTATAAAGTATTTCTCTACGATTTAGTAGGTAGGTATAGATAATATTAAATATTGCAAATGCGCTTTATTTTATGTGCTACGGTATTTTCAAAGTAACTTTTTTACATTAATTCCTAATGGATGTATTTATCAACAGTATTTTGTTTTGCTTTTGTTTATGCGACCCCCTATGGCGTTTTGATCCGTTAGCGTTAAATATATAAATATAAATATTGGACACCAATCACATACATTGCTCTGATCCCAAAGCAAGTAGCTAATGCACAGCACACCAGAGACAATATAGAAAATTCTAATTTCTACATTGACCCGACCGGGAATCGAACCCGGGACCTCGGAGCGGCGACGCCTTAAAACCAGCGTGCTTAGCCACTACACCACAGAGGTCGTCAAAATAAATCGCAGCCAGTTAACATGCTCCTCTCTATTAGATAACAACCAAGTGACAATCACTGTTACTCACTGACGCTCACTGTTACAAATAACAAACTGTAGTTAGTTTTGTTTCCTCAATATTTCACCCTAATTTCCCTACAAAGTTACGGCCCATTCATTTCAATTGCAACCGTAATAATATCTTATAGTCTGCGGTATCCACAGATTAAGTATCGGTAGCAGGTGGGGCGCTAATCCCGCAGTTTATAACAATCAAAGTTTAAGCCTAACGACTTTTATAATCGCACTAAATCAAAATAACTCGCGCGCCGCAAAAGGCCGTAAACAGTGAACGGATAAACTATGAAAAGCCTTACTTTGACTACAAATCCTGTCTATTTTGCACAAGAATAACCTACGCAAAAGTTAGAATGTGTTGGAATTAAGCAGTAGTTTGTTTGCTATGGTGTACTTCTACTAGACGAAAAAAGCAACATTGAAGACCAAATTATTTATTACCTTGCCGCAAAAGAGAGTGATTATAAAATATAATGCCTAATGAAAAGCAAATATTGTTTTGTTACTTATTGGGTTAATAGTGTTAATAGATTTTAACCTTTACTTAACTGTAAGTTACACGATCGACGGCCTTAATATCTCAGGGCAGTGTCTACTAGTCAACCACTTGGAAATGCAGAATGTTTAATTGGTGCCTAAAGATTTTACTATTACTGAAAGTAAATAAAGTCTATTCATAAATGTAACATACAAATGATTAATAATTAATTGATAATGTATTTAAATGAAATTTATTAAGAGGGATTTATGATAACTTGCACAATGAGCGTATTTCTACAGTGTATCGACTCACTGGCCGTAAAACGTATTCCTCACTTATTGTTAAGTGTGGGGAAATGTGGCTTAACCGCTAATCTTGGCTTTGAGTATACAAAGATGTGGCTTCACAGCTTTGAGTGAACTTTATAGTTACTTTAAACTGTTTTACTTCCAAGATTGCACAAGAAATTGACTGATATAGCTGCAAAAGTTTTTGTGGACTTTCTTAAGAATCAAATCGTTTTCTTACCATAATATCTATCTGACTTTATCACTGTCAAGAAAGTCCTAGACCAGACGATTTTTCAGTGCTTTCTAAGGCTTTACATCGAAGCGCTCGAAATACTATAAGATCTTTAGCAATTGCAATATGACAAATAATTGAAATACGTAATCGTCCTTCAGATCTGCGACGATTTTGTAACGATGCTGAAAATCTGTAAATCTAGAAATATCTTTTGAAGACTGGTTATGCGTGGGTCTTGGCTAAATTGAAACAAACGTGGCAATAGTTCCGTTAACGTTCTATACACAGTTTGGCCATAAATACTGTTACAATTAAAAATAAGAAAGATATTACATTTGAATTTCGAATCTGTCATTTCTATACGATTGCTCATTGTGTTTCATAATTTTGACACCAATATATTTTATAATATTTTGCGATATTGAAATGGAGTGGGGTGACAAAGTGTACCGAATCGCTGTGATTGTATTACACAAAGTTGGTATGGAGCCAAATGCAATTTTGAAAACTCTCCATAAGCTTGGTATTAGTCAAATGTTTGTATACCGGACTATCAATAGGTACAATGAGACCTTCTCTGTTTGTGACAGAAAAAGATCTGGCCGTCCACGTAGTGTTCGTACGAAAAAGGTGGTTAAAGCAGTAAGGGAAAGAATTCGCAGAATACTTGTCCGAAATCAAAACATTTTATCTCGGGAGATGAAGATAGCACCCAAGACCATGTTGCGTATTTTAAAAGATGACTTAGGACTTGCAGCCTAAAAGAGACTCACTGGTCATTTTTTAACTAATAATTTTAAAAAGAATAGTGTGGTAAAATCGAAAAAACTACTGCGCAAAGGGAGGTCACAGAATTTTTTTGTTTACGGATGAGAAATTTTTTACAATTGAGCAACATTTTAACAAAAAAATGACCGTATTTATGTTCAAACCTCTAAGGAAGCTTTCCAATTAGCCAGCAGAGTGCAACGTGGGCATTACCCGACTTCAGTGATGGTTTGGTGGGGTTTTAGCTATGAAGGAATGACTGAGCCATATTTTTATGAAAAAGGTATCAAAACATCGGCACAAGTGTATCAAGATACCATTCTTGAGAAGGTAGTTAAGCCCCTTAACAACACCATGTTCAATAACTAAGCACGGTCTTTCCAACAAGACTCGGCGCCGGGTCATAAAGCTCGGTCCACGCAGTCTTGGTTAGAAGCGAACGTTTCGGACTTCATCAGAGCTGAAGACTGGCCGACGTCGATTATGATTTATGGTCAGTTTTAGAGAGTACGACCATGATAATTTGGAGTCCCTAAAACAATCCATACGATTGGCAGTGAAGAATTTTCCCATGTAAAGAGTGCGTGCTTCTATTGATAACTAGCCTCAACGTTTAAAGGACTGTATTGCAGCCAATGGAGACCACTTCGAAAAAGCTTTTTATATTTTAAATTGTTTTATATTTATGTATAAATCTAAAACACTGTAAAAGTAATTAATATTATTTGCATTAAGGTTTTTTTTTTCTTTGTAACAATATTGATGACAAGGTATTTCGATTAATTAATAAACACCTAGCTAGGTTCTCTCTTGCAATATATGTTTATTGGTATCAGGTTAGATTATAACAGAACGTAAAAATATCAATATAATGTGTAACATACTTAAAAGGCTGATTCATGCTACACCGTGCCGGTGCCGGGCGGTCTCCGACCGGGCCCGAATCGGGCATAACGTTGAAATGTCTATGGGAAATTTCCCGGCACCGGCACCGTCCGGCACCGGCGCGTTGTAGCGTGAATCATCCTTAAAACTCATTTTTTAAGTCGAGAAACAAATGTGAAAGACTTGTAATATTAGCTTAAAAGTCACGTATAGGAGACAAAGCCAGTATTGGGGCAGAAAACTTCTTAGATACGATTCTTACCACATGAATCATGACGTAGGAAGTCCACACGTTTAAGTTGCTAACAATTACAAAGGCTGAATCGGGTGAAAATCTAAATGTTGGCATAATTTTGAAGTCAATAAAACTCTGATAATGACATACAATGACTCTTGGCATACTTACTGG